>JACCIA010000002.1:3885000-4290000 GCA_018906985.1 Apocrypta bakeri
AAATAATTCAAATTGAAATTAATTCATAACGACGACACGCCTGCAGACGTTGCACGTAATTTCGAAATCAAACGCATTCATCGACGTCCAAAGTTTCGTTTAACGAGTCGTTCTGAAAAATGAATTTCGAGTTAAATTGATGCGCATTAATTGGTAATCAGTGGCGAAAAATTATTCTACAAATCTTGCGTCACGTCGTCGCGTAATTAGAATGTACGCAACGTTTCGAATCGCGGCGTAAGATTAGCATGTTTCTTCCTTTTTGGTTTCTTATCCTGAGATTCGAGAACGAGTGCCACAGCTTCGTAATTAATAACGGAATAACTTTGTACGCGTATAGACGAATATCGCAAATTAAACGAGTTTATCACGATGTTTTTGTTGTGGAATGTAGCTCAGGAACTGATTTGAATAGTTTTCAATTCTTAATTGCACTTTTTGATCAACGCAGAGCTCGCCTCGTTATATTACGTAAATGAAGATGATGGATCTTTATGGAGTAGTTGATTAAGGCATCGCGATGAGTTTTCGTGAAATTTTCTAAAGGACCTCCAGCTGAGTGAACGTAACGAGACTTGATTAAGAATAAAACTTAATTTATTTACGACAAGACTTTAGCATTATACCGTATCTATGTATATATACATGCGCAGAAAAAGTAAAGGATCGCGGATAAAGTTATAATTTATATACATCTCTGATATATCGAATTTTCTGCTTTAATTTTAAGGATACATCATTTATAATCAGCTGCCATTTTTACGGCAGTAATCAATTCGTTGGATTTTCATTTGCGTCATAAATGGAAAGTAAATATTGGGGCAAAAAATAATTCGAAATAATAACTGCTTTCGTTAAAGTTGCGCGCGAGCGCAGCAATTAAAACAAGTAAAAATTTTTTCCTGCAACTTGTAGTCTCTAGAGTTGGTTACGGTTATAAATTCTCGACTAATTAACGCTATTGTAATCGGTAATTTGTTGCTCGTACGGAGTGTTCCTACGTATGTGTGTATATGTGCGTGTATAGCTCGTTTTCGAATACAGCGTGTTGATTTAAAGGAATTTTCTTTCGGTGCGTGAGCGATTCATTTTATTTGTCGATAAATATAATAAACACTCGAGGTATTGCTGTTATTTTAATTGTTTATTAGAATAACATTTTTTTGTTGCGTTATTTCAAGGAAAATTCTTATTTTAGAGTTGTACAGGGGGAACAAAGTTTGCTAGATTTAAGAAAGTGCTTTTATTAAAAAAATCCTTTTTTTGAAAGAAAAAAATATTGACTTGAATTGAAAAACAATATTTATTTGTAAGTAAAATTGTTTTCAGTGATACGTTACTTTCTGTGTATAAATATAAAATTTGCATGAGTATATATACACGATTTTTTTTAAATTAAAAAGTAAGCGTATTTAGCGAATACCGAATAATCCGTGCATCACCCATCCTTGATAAGTGCATCAAAACTTTGTCAAAAAGCTATCTATTTTCACTTGAATACTCGCTATTCCGCCTTCGCCCACTTAAAACATAAAAAATACACTGCCAAAACAGTAAAATTTCACTGCTCCAATTTCCTAGAGTAGTCCCCTGGTAAACAAAAATATCATCTAAAATACGGAATTCATATTTTCCTTCGATCCCCATCAATGATAATGAAAAAAAAGTGTACCACTAACGTTATCGTCGAAATCCAATCCCCAACGTTTCACGATAAACAGCCGGTTCGTTCACCATCGGTATGTCGTGCCGTTGAATCATTCAATTGGATTGATCATCTTCCCACAATTCACGAGGCACTTCACGTACACAGACAGCACATACACCTCGAATTGAAAAATGTACCGATGGGCATAGCCCTTTTCGGTGAGATCCAAAAAAAAAAAATAAAACTCGACGTCTATACTGCACAACAGCCACCTCGCAACTCGACTAAGCGCTGAACAACTCGTTCGCCAGCAACGAGAGAGAAAGAGAAAGAAAGAGTAGCACAGTCGGTTGTACGAGGGCAGGAGAGCGGAGGAAGTCGAGTAGAGCGAGAGAGAGCGGGAAGGGGGGGCATGAGCAAGGATGCATGGGCTCCTTTGGCCGTGTCTGATGTAACAGAACGAAATTACAGAGAGGCCCCGAGTCCAGCGGTTGGCGTCGAGGAGTATAAAGCGAAACCGTGTCGCTCAACTGCTCGTCTTCGAGCGTCCTGTGGACAACGACTTTACTCGCTCTATCTCTCTCTCTCTGTCTCTCTTTTGAGAAGTAATGGACACTTGAACGCGGTATATTGGATGCGCTAGGGACGATTTGGAAGAAAAGCCTTTGGCAAATTGCTTGTTTAGGGTCGGTGATGTATGTTAAACAATATAACGCGTTTAAATAAGTTATATAGGAAAAGTTGGTGTGGAGGATGGATTGAATAGGAGTTCTTTGATATTTTCGTGTGTTTAAATACAGTAGATGAATTCGGTATATACGATGAGATAAATTGTTAGCTAAAAACTAATGATCACTTTGAATAGTCTTAAGAAAATATTAATTTGAATGAAAATAATACGTATCCACTGCTGACAATAGATTATTAAAAGTAATCGCGTAAATAAAGCAGTTTACTACAGCAGCAGTTTAGACTTTTCCTACATAGCGTATTTTTACACGTTATATTGCTTAACATACAACGCCGACTCTGTACAGGTTACGTTGACAAAGTCGTTGTGGAGGACGTGTAAAACGTCGTACTGTGTTTAGGGGTGTGTATAGATAGCGAACAACACGTGGTAAGTTTTTTCGAAGTGGCTCGTGAATAAATAAAATTGCGGAGTTTGAAAAAGTTACACCGGCAAGATGAGAGAACTCTTTCGAGTCTATTCGAAAATTTACCGCTTTGAGTACGTGACGCAGCTGCACGCGCGTCTATACTTTTTAAAATTGAAATGCTGCAATTTTTTACTGTTTGACAGGCTATTTTTACTATTTCCAAATGTCATAGTTGTGAGGCATTACTTTTTCGTAAGATGATTTTTACTGTAAAAATATGTGAATTTCATACTAACAAAATTACTATTACAAAAATTGTTAAAATAAAACAGAACATTTTTTTGCTTAGCCCTAGGAAAGTATTTACTCGAATCTAATTGTTTATACAGATTGGTTATTAAAATGAAATTAAAAAAAAATATATTTACTAAATAGTTACTATATTACATTAACATAAATAGAAAATATCATCTTAAAATCCATTATTTATTTTCATCTTTCGAAAAATCAAATTTTTATCAAATAAACCTTCTGAAACATATGAAACTCAGTTGTAATTGTAATCAGTAATATTATTACTAAAAAATCCGTCCGTATCCGTGCAGCCAAAAATAATTATTTTAACCCATAAATGTTCACTAAATTCGACCTTGTATCACAATTACACGCTTACTATATATAATTAGGGAACATTCACTGAACACAAAACTTAACATGAAAACTTCACCAATTAATATCAAATAATACACACAGTACATCGAACTTAAATTAAATACTCGATGCAATTTTCAAATTTACCAAGCGTATCGTCCAATCTACGAATCGTAAAAAAAATAGTCACACTACAAAAGCGACCCAACGATAATTGAAAACATGTTCGCAAAATAAATCAGTTGTACACATAATTCCAAATAGCTATAATACAAGCCGAAAATCCCTCGTAAAAGAAGT
The DNA here is from genome assembly GCA_018906985.1 of Apocrypta bakeri. NCBI lineage: Eukaryota > Metazoa > Arthropoda > Insecta > Hymenoptera > Pteromalidae > Apocrypta > Apocrypta bakeri. The sequence continues at coordinate 3,888,700 of JACCIA010000002.1, forward strand.
TGTAAAATGTTTCTCGTCTTGACCGCCGCGGCTGTACAGCTCACGTCGAGAGGAAGTGTACCGCAGCAAAGATCCGAAGGGTAGATCTTTCGCGGCTCGTGTGTATATATATCTCCTCCTCCGTTTTTTTTTATTCGTTTATAAGGAGAGCGTCGGCGGCACGCAAGCAGCGTTGCGTTGCGGAGCGTAGTTCCTCTTTCGCTTCGACTGCTAACACGAGTACTGTATATATAGATACGTGTATATAGCATTGTATACAGGACGAGGTAAAGACGCAGTAGGCTAGAAAGCAGACTTTTCAAAACTTGCGTAATCTCGGCACGGGCCGCGAGTATATATATATATATATATATATATATATATATATATATATACACAGATAGACAATAATCCGCTCGGCGAAACACGAGCCTTTGTGCACCTGCGGAAGACTTTCCTCGATCGGACGGCTGATGCGCGATTCTTTGTTCTTCCGTTTGCATGCGATCATACGCTCGACGCCTTAACTATACAAGCTGAAAAATTTACCTTCGCTATTCCGATTCATTTTTTGTATAGCCGACGTGGGAGATGGATTGAATAGTGATTGATTTTGGTTTGGACGCTAACGATATAGAGAATTCGGTTTGTGCGCAACGAGACTGCGTATGAGTAAATTAATTTACGAAATACAGGAGATTAATCTGTAGTTGGGAATAGAAAAATTATTCCTCGCGTTGACTGGGTTTGAGTTATTTGATTCTTCGGTGTCTTTTGAGTTAAATAGCCCTGTTTCTTTCGCAGATCAAAGCTCTTTGAATCGGTAATTAATGTTTGTATTATATTGCATAAACAACCATTTTTGTTGATAAGCATATGTATATAGTTTTTGACGATTTAAAAAATTTATAGAAATTATTGATTTTGAAAGTTATCGATAATTTAATTAATTTTAATTTTCTTAACGAAAACTGGGCGATACTACTTAATTTCACGTATTTTACAATTAGATCTCATTATTTGACTGTCTATATGTTTGCATATTAGCATTTATTAAATTTTAGATTAATAAAAATTATCTTATTATCTAGAGAGAGACTGTGCATAGCAAAATAGAAAGTTTTTTTTTAAAATGAAAGCTCTAGAATTCTACTTTTATTTTAAACTTTTAACAATTTTACAATTAGATTTCGTGGTCCATACAAATGCTTATTGAGAAATGTTTTTTATTTAAAAGCGTAACAAAATCCAACGGTTAATACACGAGAAAGGAAGGTAAACTATTTAAATTTCGTTTCAAACCGGAATACACAAAAAAGTCAAATGGAGTAAGAAGAATTATAAACGTTTGAGAAAATAAAATGTAAATTAACATCCGAGAAGTAAAAAAATTCTCACGAGCGTGTACGATTTCATGAAATTGCGAGTCATTCGCAAAGTTAGTACATGCAAATACCTTCAATTAGAAAAAAAAATCGTTTCGAAAATCTCTCCGAGAGGAAAGTTACCACTGTTTAAAAAAGAATAAGACAAAATACGATGTTTCATCTAGGCGATTTTTTTTTAAATCGATGGTCTAATAATTGTACTTAAAAGCCAAATTTCAATCGAACATCGTGCACATGTTTAAGAAATAGTATATTTTTCCAAAAATAATGATGCTTTCTTCGTTTTCCAAAGAAGAAAGTGTAAATAGCTCGTTTTACACAAGAAACGCTCGGGAATCAGGAAAAATATATATCAATAATTATCTATTCCAGGAAAAAGTTTTCTATTAGCAGATATCGAGTTGTTTCCTGTATTTCGAGGATTTACTCGCATATATGTATATACATATAACGAATCATCAATTTTATGAAAGTTATAAGTATATATATATCTTGTATATCATTACCAACGGGAGAATCGCTTCGACGAATGACATATCCGGATGTTATACAGCGCGAAATTAAAGGGGACTTGGAACTCGGCTGCACGCGCGTATATGAAAGTGACCTATAATATATATACATTCAGGTGCAAGCATACCTGGAAATTGCGTAATCGCACAACAGATACTCGATGGATTAAAAAAAAATTGCTGGTTATTATGCGATCATACCTTTGACAAGAAATGAATATATGTATATATATATATGTGTGTATATAACGCAAAAGCGCGGAAAGGTACTCGGCACCTAATTTTTTTCGTATAAAGGATGCATCACACAATCGTTATTACAGTCAAATGCACTTGAGTAAGTCTTGCGCTCGTACGCGTGGATAGCCATCTTTTATTTTCATTCTACATTGCAGCATTTCCATTTTTCATACCGACTGGGAAGAGGCGAAAGAGAAAAAAAAGCAATTTTTCTCTTTCGTTTCTTTTTTTTTTTTAAATTATCCACTGCACTTGCCCGTTTGCCGCGTCAGATTTCAACTTTCATTTTCAGCAAGTCATGCATATCAAGTGCTAAATTCAGTTCCCGATTTTATTGATCCAAGCTGATTGACGGGCTTGTATTTTCTATACACAGTGAGCTTAAATGTAAATTTTACGTTATTCACTTTTCGATATCGTAAGCGAAACAATGAATTCTATGCTTCTACGTATACGTGTCACATTTTCGATACGAATTTCGAATCAATCAATATTTTCGCATTTCCCAGAGCTGTACAGTCTATCCAACATTAGACACGAGCCATTAGCATAGCTGTCACTGTGCAATTAAATTACTCGGCCGTATAGAACACAAAAGCATCGGGAACAGTCGGTTCAAGGCAATCGTAATATAATATTTCTTCGAATTGCGAAAATATTTTGCTATGCAAAGTGTGCGCGCGTGTGGTCTATACAATGTAGCGGCGCAGGTGTTGACGTATTTTTTTGTTGTTGTTTTTTTAAAGACGAAAAAAAAACTAAAAAAATAAAGAAACGTTACGAAGATATGCGCGTGTGCTCGTCAGAATGACTGCCTTTTTTCGCACACAAATTTATTCATTTGAATCATAAATAAATTTGACTTTCCCAAGGTCCCATCCGTATAAATGGCGCATTAAAATGCGAGCATAATGTCATCGTTAACTGTGCGCAAAGCCAGAGTTGAGTCAAAGTCATTGGAAGCGAGGAAGCAAGCAGGTCGTTCCAATTTTCCCCCACAGGTTAATACCCAATTATCGGGCCGATAATTAATCGACTCGTCTAATCCATTAGAGCTCCACAATGAAGCTGCAACTAGCTCCGCGCGAAAAGAATAAAATTGACGACGTAACGCGAGAGAATAAAATATAGAATCGAGAGAGAGGGAGAGAGAGAGAGGGCGCAGTAACGTACTTGCCACAGCTAATATATTCATCGCAGCAATAAATTCCATCAAACGGTTGGCTGCTGTTCTAGCTCGGATTCCAATCCCAGAGCCATTATTAAACCATCTCTTTACTTCTTCTCTGGATCTCTTCTTCCTCTTTCGAATCGTTACAAACTCAACGCGCACTTGTCAAAGGCCTCGTTCTCGGAGGAGCGAGTTCTAATGAAAAACCCTTTGCGCGGAGTTATACACGAGTAAATCCACGAAAATCGAAAATTACATGCGAGGGTTATTACTGGAATTTATTTTTCTCGCTTTTGCGTGTATTTGTTTATTATTTATTGTTAGAAATTTGGGTACGCGGATTTTTCATTGAGTGAATCGTCAGTTGGATAATCGGACGTATTTGGCTGAAAAGAGTTGTTGTCAAGGAAGTGCAAAAAAATACACGCACCTTTTTGCAAAGGAAAGATTTTCGAATCGGTAATTCATGTTTATATTATATTGTGCAAACAATGAATATTCATGAATATTATGCAACATAATCGGTTTTTGCTAATTAGTACATATTTATACTGTTAATGACGTATTTAAATATTAATAAAAATCATTGATTTATAAAGAGACTGATTATTTTGAATTTACAAAAAGAATCATAAAAAAACGTGGTTTGAGCTTGGAAATGCAAAAAAGTTGCAAAGTATTTTTTAAGACTTTGGAGTCCAAGGATTTTGCAAATTTTCATCGAGCGAAGCTTTATCTCGCTAATCGGATGTATATAGCTGATAAGTATATTAAAAAAGTTTTAATTTGAAAACAAAAATTGTCAAGATTGAATAAGTAGAAAAAAAGTTATTGGTAAAGAGATGCTCGAAAATACAAACAGGTCCTGTTTTTTTCAGACAATCCTTATTTTAGTTCGAGTGTTTTAATAAATTTATTTACAGTAATATGTAATAAAAATCATTGATTTAGAAAGAGACCGATAATTTAAATTGATACGAAAAATCATCAAAAAAGTCCTATGATCGTTTCAATCGTAGTTTACTAAACCTTTTTTCTAATGCTCATAACATTTCACTCGAAAGGCTTCTTTAAATGGTTTCTTTAATTTTCTTTTATTATATATTTTACTATTAGATTTCGTTATTTGGTTGTCTTTACATTTTTACAAATGAATATTTTTTTTTATCTGAAAGTTTTATAATTCGTTAAAAAAAATATCACTTCCAAAAGTGTAAAACACCCAGCAATTATTCAAATTGATCGAATTCCACGTAAACCCAGCAATTTTCAAAATTTCTTGGATTTCCTCGTATACTACATCTTCCAGCGTAATATACTGTCTAAATTATGAAAAACCACTTGTAAGACATGTATATATATATAACTACTCTCGCGTAATAATCATCACCGTCTCAAATAACGAAGATAGGGTAACGAGAAGTTCCCTGTATAAATAAGAATTTGGCATCGGCTGATTTGGCAAGGCGACGCAGCTTAAAACCCGAATAGAACGTCCGATTATAAGGATTCGCGGTGATAATGCCGAGAAACGGGGGCGTTAAGGGAAAGGGAGAGACAAATAGTCGGCAAGACTGGCGCGGAATTGCAATAGCGCACGCAGGTGTAGTCGGGACCGGGAGATAGGAGACAAATCGCTGCGCGAGCTAGCGCCGGCACAGGACCGAGACAATGTGATGAAAGAAGGCGAGATCTACGTGTATATATGTATATATGTACACACTATAGAAACACTGTATATCAAGTTGTATATGTGACGCGCGCAGAGAACCGATATCGATCGACCGAACTTCTATGAACGTTGTATAACCATTATATATATACATATATGCATAGATACAGATATAGAGGTTGGAGTATCGATAGGCATACCTATGAATTACTAGCAGCCCTTTATCTGTTCCCCTCCCTCGATATTAATGCCCGTCCGCGTGCCCCTGTAGAATCTGCGTACCAAGATTGCGTGCACTACTCGATCGATTTCCAGCGCACGCTTGCGTTATTTACTTGCTTTTTCAATGCACACTGTGTCGTGTACGCGTGAATCGAGCAGATGTACTTTATATAGGTATATGTATAGTACGTTGACAGACTGCGCACAGCCGTTTACTCGACAATTGTATTGTGTGGGAGGCTACCCACTGGCGCAATATACACTAGTTATGTACCTGTAGCGGGTAGCCTCTTCTACGTGTTTGTGTGTGTGTGTGTGTCTGTGTGTGTGCGTATGGAGACACTTCGTGGACGTCATATGATTGACGCGACCGATGATATCGCGTTGTACGTTTGGAAAAATGTCTGATTTATTTACTTAAAAATTCGGTTATCGAAAGAATATTGTGGGTACTTGAAAATGTTTATTTGATAGAAGAATTTATTTTAGTAAAGCTTCATTTGCTGTATATGAATGAAAAATTGGCTTCAATGTACGCGTGAAATAATTCAATAGCGCTTTTCGATAGTATGGAATTCATTGATTTTACAGTGAAAATTAATCGATTACAATTGCAAAAAATGACTAATTAGTTTGTTTAAAGAAATATTGACTGTAATCTAAATTCGCATTGAAACAAAATCCAACGTAAAATAGAAATAAAATAAATTTTATTAAGTCTACATTATTTTTGGATTTAAACAAATATTAGTTTGTTGAAAAAATTTATTCAATAGTGATCCTTGCATATACACTGATTCTGCATTTTTGGAATCGAAAACAATTTTTTTTTACTCTAATAATTTGTTATATAACGTACATAAACATAATTCATGCGGAAGCGCGGAAATTGCCGCTCGAAAATCGTAAAAATGTATCGATGCGGAGTATTTAGCGCAAATATCGGATATTAATCGAGGACATATTATACGCAGGGGCTGAATGCCAGGTGTTATTATTCGTCCTGTCGGTATAAATTGTTCGGAATTAATGCGTCTCTTTGACTCGTAATCGTGGGCTTTTCGAGTACTGATTATATACATATGTATATACACTGTATATAAATAGATATATATGTATATAGACATACATGTACAATATACGTATTAGAGGCGACGTATGTTTCCAGGGTTGAAGAGAGCAGAAGGACGAGAGAGAGAGAGAGAGAGAGGAGAGTATACGCATATAGTGGATGAAGGCGCTGACAGTTGCAGATAGCGCGACGTATCTACGGCTTTGTTGAAATATTGCGTGCATACGTCAACGCTGTCTCGGCGGGATGTTCTTGCTATTTTTTTCCTCTACTGACTGGAAAAGCTGGCAAGATACAACTTGTCGCCACGAAAGATTTAGGGGGAAAAACGTTTGCGCGCTTTATGATTCGATAGAAGAGCTGTTCGACTGCGCTTGATATGCGTCCTTGGTATGTGTGTACACGTGTATACTCGTGATTCTACTTTACCGTCAGTGTATGCTGTATGCAATAAAAGCGAGTCACCCGCGAAAAGCTTTTTCTGATATGCGCAACATCGAAAGCTACTACTGTGCCTACATGTTTATATCGCGCCGAGCCTGTTATTCTTTTATTATCGGGTCATACGGATCGGACTTTTCGATTATACCGCTTTTCAAGGAACTAGTCGCAGTAGGGATGGACCAGTGGGGGCTAGTATTGAAATTTGGGGAGGAGTGATGAGGCTGTTCGGTATGGAGCTGATACGAGATTGAGAAGATGTATCAGATGTAACGTAAGCCAACATTTGTTCCGATGATAAGAACAGGCATATGATACTATATGAGACTTTTTTTTCATTACGCCATTTTTAAATACAACTGAACAGCCTTAAATGACACTTAACTAACGCCATTTGAATTTCAAACCATTGATAATCTACACAGGATGATAACATCAACTTCTGGTAGGAATAGTATTAAATAATGTTTCTTAATTACACTTTTAAGAAAAAAGCTTAGCCTTTGTAATAATATTACATTTTACGTTACAGACATCAATAGTCCAAGGAAAATAAAGTAAGTGTAAACTTCCCTTAATTAAAACACGGCTTCATAATCCTTACAAAATTCTAACTCCTTGTTATCATCCCTCAAGATTTCACCAATACTACAGTGACCAATCCACCATCTTCTAAAGAACCAGTACTAACCAGTCCTTTCAGTACCAACAATTCATTCTAGAATATAACCCATGAAAACTAACAAATCGGGAATTGGTCAGTCGGGCGTATCACAGCTTATCGCCGAATAAAATGTCATTATCCCCGGTCACGCGTACTCCGCACTCCCTTTTCTCTCTCTATATATATACCAAGCGTATCATAAAAAAGCGCTTACTCTTCAAAGAGAAAGAGAGAGAGAGAGAGAGAGAGAGAGAGAGAGAGCACTTAATAAACCGTAAAAAAACATTCGCGTAGTTGGACAATTTTTTATTTTTCAAACACACTGCGCGCAACTTTTATCACTGGAGCTCATATATTAGCGCGCAGAGCACCTGCGGTTTTTTTTTTTTTGCAAATGGCCAATGCGTGATTCAGCGAATTTCGCGCTTTGAACTTTTGCGCACACGGCGGGTGAAAAACTCACGGACGAGAGCGAGAGCCTCTAATTACACGGTACCGCGATGCTACTATTACCGTTGCTGCTACTGTTCGTTAGGTTGAAAGCTCGTCTCGAATTTTCATTAGCTTCGCGTATATCGGGTGCAGGCTCAAGCAGCCAATTATTTCGGTATATCTGTACGTGAGAGAGAGAGAAAGACCGACTCTTCCGTAACTGTAGTCACAACCTCCTACGTTTGATCATCCGATATCGTCAAAAGGATTATTTTTATATTTTATTTATTATTTTCTCTTTATACACTGCGAATATTTATTCAGTTTTTATCGATTACGATGTCTTCAATGAAATAACTACTCTATTATACTCGTTTTAAATGAGTTTCCGCGTAAACACCGCTTTTTCACGGCCTGTTTACACTTGTTATTATTTTCATGCTCGATATTATCTCCTCCAAGTGTATAAGCCAATAACGTATTGCTGTGTAGTCGAGTATTAACGACTGTATATTATATCCGTTAAAATCACGGCACTTGCAGTGTATATATGTGTGTGTATTGTATATATATATATAAAGAGCGGATTTACCGAAGCCACGAATGTGTGCTAAGTATAAGCGGAGAATCGGTATATGTACACTTACCTAGTCAGCGAGGCAATATCCGGCGGAAGTTGATGGATGTGGTTGTCCGATAAATCGAGGAAGGTCAATTTTTTGAGGGACAACAATTCGATTGGTAACTCGTTCAGCCGATTGTTTTCTAGGTGTAAACCCTCCAGTTCCGGGAAGCTTCATTTGTCCAATTGTAATATATCAATGAAAAAACAAACAATCAATATATATATATATTATATAGATATATAATGGATATATACAGCATATAAAGAGTATGTTACAAGTATACAACAAACTGAGTAATTTAAAAGTAACATAAATGTAAAAAAATAAATAATAGTTAACAATAGTAATATTATGAACAGAAAAAAAATTGTTAAAATGCGATAAAACTTATTTGACTGGCAAGAATAATTTAATTTTTGGATAGTCCTAAGTAAATATTTACTTCAGTCGAATCCTCGTATTTATTTGAAAAATGTATGTTTCATTTCAGATAATATTTTTCCGAATCAAACGAAATTTTAGATTTAAAAAATTTATTTATAAACTTACTACGTATTATTACATTTCGATAATTACACTTTTTCCGAGATTGACAGAATATATAGAAGTAATGAAAATTTGCATACGGTATATTTTCGTTTGATTTCAGGACTACGCAAAGAAATCATTTTTTGGAATCAAACCAACTTTTTTCTTAATAATTTATTTTTCAATTTAGGAAAATATTCACCCGAATAAACATGAATGATATGTTTTTAACAGAAATATGATTATTGCCAATAAATATGAATCGTGAAAAATTCGGTTATATAATAAAGATTTAATATATTTTAAGTTATTCGTATTTGTATCTAATAAATTTGGATTTTATTTTAGTTAGTAATGTATTTATTATAATAATAGTGGCAATAAATATGTTCTATAGTTTACAGTTTAAATAATTACATTTTAAAACCACTATTTTCTTCTCTCAAAAGAGCAATTCAACATATAAATTTTCTTAAATTACCAATCTATTATTTCTCTTTACTGTACGTATATAACATATCTAAAATACACTGAAAATATATTCTACAAATAAGAAAATTTATTTATTAAAAAATTATATTCTTTTTTCAATCTTTTCCTAAAAACATTTTTGTAAAATATTGTTTTGTAAAATACAAAGTTTGTTTTCGTTGTTTATAACAGCTGTAATAACGTATAAAGTATGTAATAGTCTACCGGTGTGCAACACATGTTACATACATCTGCATGTAATATACCATATTATGTTATATACCTATACATGTTACACACTACCCATACACACGCGTATATATACACGCGATCAAAAGGTAAAGGAGAGAAAAAAAGCAGCCGAATGTTGTGTAAAGTGCGAATACAGAGGTAAGCTACAAAGAAGAGGAAAGAGACGAAAGACCACGTACGCAATTAATGAACGAGATAAATCAGCCTTGAGTGAAGAAGATTTATGGCTCTAACGCACGTGCATTCAAGAGAGAGAGAGAGAGAGAGAGAGAGAGAGAGAGAGAGTAAACTTTCGGCTTGCGGTTCTCGCAGAAAAAGTGTCTACATCGCTTGTACTGTATGCACGTGGTCAAGTTAGGAAAAAGCAAAAAAAAAGGCGTAGAAAAGCAGGTAGCCTAGGAGAAACTTCGGATTAACGACTTTTTTGTAGATGGCCCGGCACGAGCGTCTTTTCTACCGTCCAACTTTTTAATTACGATTGCTGATTTATTTTTCGCCATAGTACAGCAACGTCGGGTTACTGTTATTGCTCGCGATGTGTACACGTGAATTTATCACTCGCGAAAACGTGCATTGGACTAGTGGTAGTCGAAGGCCGGAGGGGGGTGGGTATACGGTATTAGCTGCAGGGGATGTCGAACCGTCGATATTGGGTGCTTTGTTTGTTTGCTATTCAAGCTATAATATTTAACAACTGTATGTTGCCGAGAACAGCACGGGATTAAGCGCGACCGCTGATCGTTGTCTCAACGGATTTCAAACTAGCGCATGGATGAATAATCGCGCGTTCTGTGTTTATCGTTTTTAAACGCGTATTATGCCTTTCGGTCACTCGTGGAGAATTCGATATATCCGTGGGAAATTTTATCATATCGATTCGGGAGAGTCCGATGCGTACGAGAGAGTCAGCTCGTAAACTTGTCATCCGGTCCTGGAATTCCGAAGGAAATCTTAATATATTTTAAGCTCGCGAGATCTAGGATGCGCGTATAATTGCTCGAGTGCCGAGTACGTCCAATGAAATATTGTTTGGATAAATATAAATTTATTCGATTTGATAATTTGATTTGTTCGGGTAGGCTTTTTACACTGAATACACTGACATACAATGCGTGTTACGTCATTTTTTTGTAGGAGTTAATAAATAGTTTGTTGTTCTAATAAAATGTCAGTTACTTTCAAATAATTTAATTCATTACAATGTGTATTTCTAATTATTAGATTTGGATACATATATTTTACACAAAACGTATATTTCTTTTGTCCAAAGAAATATAATTAATTTATAGATAATAATTATAACAAATATTATTTATATAAATCATATTTTCGTACTTTCATATCGAGTGTACTGTTTTCTGACATTGGTATAAAGAAAATAAATATTTTTTCAAACCAACGCATTGTTTTTTACATCAAGTAAATATTTTTTTCTTTCAATAGATCCATCGTATAGAATACACTGAAAACGTTTTCCATGTCTAAGAAAATTTACGTAGTAGAAAATTGTACTATTGAGAGAAGGAAAAATTATATAATTAAAATGTTCATTTATACAGTTCATAGTTTCATTTAGTATACCATTATTTGACTTCAGTGTAAAGAAGAGTATTATAGTTTTAAATAAATATTTTTAAAAACCTAGACAATGTTTTTTAGTTCAAGTAAATATTTTCTTCTTTCACTTCAATACACTGAAAACGTTTTCCATGTCTAAGAAAATTTATGTAGTAAAAAATTGATCTATCGAGAGAAGCAAAAAGTACTTGAATTCAAAACTTTCGTTTAATATCCCATACAATTACTCGTATTTCTTATATTTCACTTTGCGTATTAAAGGGATTAGGTACTTAAAAAATTAAATTATTTATATTAATTGTATTCTTTGTATATATTTTATATTTAAGCTTTGTTTGAGATCTCTAAGTCCCTTCGTTCACCACTAATAGTAGGCTATTGGAAACTCACTCTCCATCAGATTCATAGTGAATTAATCGACCAATTAAGTTGAAAATTGGTACGAATACTCTGCATTTAAGAGTATATCATGAATATTAAGTTGTTTTCGACTTTATAACCAATTTTTTAAATTTAGGTACATTTTATCATTTAAAATCTGCTCTACGCATTCGATTGAAAATCCCTACATTCGTAGTTAAAAAATATATCGAAGTGTACAGAAGCCAATTTTCAGATCGATTGGTCCATGAATTTACTTCAAATCTTGCAGAGAGTACTATTAGTGGCCAACGACAGGACTTCTGAAACAAAGCTCAAATCAAGGTTATACATATGTAAATATAAAAATATCTACATCTTCATTATTAACTATATAAGAGATGCAATTAATACAACTAATTAAAATTTGTATCAGCATGGCGTATAGTCGCGTTGCCTCCTTAAAGACGCTTAAGTACTTTATCCAACGAGACAGAAAAGAAGCGCGTCGCATTAATTGCAAAGTTTGCATAAACCGCGCTTTTTGGCAGAACCCGGTATAAGCAAGAAAATAAGCTCGTAAACTTGTCATCGATCCGTTCTCGGAATTCGGAAGAAAATCTTAATAAAGCCGAATCGTGCGCGGACCGCAGTGTATATTATACTTGGGTATAAGCTCGCAAGATCTAGCGACACGATGCGCGTAATTGCTTCTAAAAGTTTGAACATAACCAGCTCAGTGTATATTAAACGATATGCAAAAAGCTCTTCGTCCAATTTCACAAGCTGATTCGCGTTAGAAAACGCGGCTGTGTATGTATATACGTGCGGAGTCGATGCAAATTAAAGCAGCGTCTCTACAAAGTATATATAATAACTGCGGAAGGTAGGAGGTTGAAATTCAATCGTCGACGTTGTATAGCCTGTACGGATAACTGGCAGAGGGAAGGGGTCAATAACCCTCGAAAACCCCTTTCGACTATATACGCTGCTAATAGAGCGAGGCCAAACTTCTCGGCACAATGAAGCTTCTGCAGCTCTCTCTCTCTCTCTCTCTCTCTCTCTCTCTCTGCGCAGTGTGTATATAATTGTGCGCCAAGTGAAGTAAAGAGCTGCGGTGCATAGTGCTGAGAGGAAGAGAAAGAGGGTAAGAGTGAAGTATAGATATTATGGACGAAAGGCATGCATATTGCATTTGTATATATGGGTCATTCTCTAGCAGATTAACTGGACAAACACTTTTTTTGTTCTTAGCTACTGGATGTGGCTCAGCGAAATTTGTTTAAGGTTTATAACAAAGGTCCTTTAATCGTGGGAAACATTTAACCAAATTATGGTGTGATTAATACCAGGGAGGTTACAGGATGTTTTGAAGGTATTTTCAAAATATTGTAACTCCTCTGGGAGGTGTTTCTCATCAAATAGACAAAAAGGACTTTGGTTGTCTAATTAGTTGAACTATATGGATAAAATACTTTCAAAGTTGTATATATATGTTATATTAATCTTCTGAGTGATCAAAGCCTTTAAAATTAGTTTTGAGAAGGTTCGATCACGAGTCTTGACTAAAAACAATTCATGAAGATGCCTTGTATCGATAGAGAAGTATCTATTAAGGTCTCGATTCGGGAATTGATTTTCCTGCTAGAAATAATGAGCTGCCATATCAGAAAATATGAATTTCTCAATATTTCCAGTAAAAAATAGAGGATGAGACCTTAGCAAACTATTTTAAGAGGCCAGGCATGTTCATAAATTTTTCAATACAAATCATTGCAAAATCAATACAAAAGTATCTGCAACGGTGTCGGATCAACAATTCAATTTATAGATATAAATAAAGCTTTTGTATGAGCTATCATACAATAAAATATGAATTTCTCAAGATTGGTCTAGATTTCCAGTTAGAAATAGAGGCTGAGATATTCATAGACTGTTTTATAATGATGCACTTCATGAATTTTTTAATGTTGATAAAATATTTATATAGTGCAGCTATAATCAACACTTACTTTAATTGGAGAAGATGGATTGAACTTAAAATTACTAGTTAAACTCTTTGTTGTAAGCCTTTCAATATGAATGTGGGAGATTTCAAATTAAATGTACAGAAAAATTATTAAAAATAAAAAGCTTGGTTGTTAATTGATTATTAAAAAAATGTACACATTTTAAAATGTCTAATTTCTTCTGATCATTCAATTGAAAATCCCTACATTCATACTGAAAGGAGTGTATCAATCTCTTCTCTAATTAACATAAGTGTAGATTATAACTGGATTGTTATAAATTTTTTTTAATTTTGAATATAGTCTATTGCATTTTAAAAGTATCTTGCCCTCTTAAAGGGTTTTCATGAAAAAAAATTAAAAAAAATTGACGAATTTAGAATCAGTGCTCTTGAACTGTTTAAAAACACGTAGAAGAAAACAAAATATTTGAGCGATCAATTTGTCAGAGAATGACCTGTATATGTATAGTATATGTATGTATATATATATATATTTAGACGTACCTGAGGAGGAGTTTGAGATTGCCGTCGAGGGGGTCCAATTGGTTGTGACCCAAAAAGAAATCGCGAACGCCAGTGTAGGCTCGCGCAGCCTCGGACAGTCGTGCCACTCCGCTTTCGCTCATGTCCAATTTTCCCGGCTGCTCCGGGCTCGCTGAGTGCGAGCTGTTGCTGCAGGCCTGTACAATTCCATTCTTTCGTCTTAGTATTATATTTTTCTCTTTTTACGTCTATATTATCTATGTGTCTATGTCTATATATATATAAGTCTCTTTCGGTCAATTGTTTTTCCACATACTCGAGGTTTTCTTGCACACGAGGAAAAGAGGCTTTCAGACAGAGTGATCGGTGCTATTAGAAGGGATTCGCTGGCGCTTCGAGCATATTGAAGCTCATGGCGGATAAGTAGAAATGACCGAGTATGTTCAGACTGGTGGATATGAATAGCTCGAAACTTTTTGTTGGCGTTGCTAGTTTTCGATTTCGTATATTTGTCATGACATGTTTTCAAATCGTCATCTTAAATGTAAGCTATTATTGTATATAATATTATTATATATTTTTTTTTATTTATTATTTATACTTTGTTAATATTGATTGACTTCGTAAGTAATCGTACGATCTTCTTTCTTAAAGATTCGATATGATCTAGAAACTATTTTTAAATGCTTTTTTTATCGAATTAAGAAATTAATTATTACTGCTTACATGTACTAAGTAAGATTGTAAGTACAGGACGTGATATATGAATAAGAAATAATACTTATAAAATTATAATAAAGATTCTTTATTATAAAAGACATTTTGAAGTAGAAGGTATCTCAAGGAAATACTTTGTGATATATGCGTACACTTTTTATTAAAAAAATACTTGAATTAAAAAGCAATATTTTGGTTTTAAAAAATATTTACTTGAAGCTATAATTGTTTTGATTACTGGGAGTTTATACGAGTTTCAAAAAAATGTTATTTAATAGCACAGCTTCATGGATTTTGTAAAATACAAAGCTCAAATTATGTTACGTCTATGTTAAATGAAAAGAAAACATGAAAGAGACTCAATAAAAAAATATATATAAAGGATTATAATAAATTCGATATTCCAAAATAATAGTACTTGAGCTTTGATACAATATCTCGTACGTGCTATTAAATGATGTTAGTTAATGCACATTCAAGAAAGAAAGTTTATCTTCATTTTGAAATGAAATTTGAAAAGTCCAGGGACGGAATAAGAGTAAATCTCTCAAATTATAATTTACTACAACCAAATATAAATTATTTAAATAAATATCAAGCCATTGTGTTTAAAGAAAAGAGTATAATTAATAAAATGAAAAATGTGACTATTAAGAAAATCATCATTTTTTTATCTAAAATTTTCTGTTCGACCAAGAAAATATTATCTGCAATTAAACGTATATTTTTCATTGAAATAAATACAATTATTTGTTCTAATTTACACGATACTACTTCGGAAACCTTTCACTTCAGTCATTGGTTATTTTGTTGATAAAGTAATCCTATCCGTACGAATATTTATTTCGGATCGGTTTGCCTATTATAAACATTTGTTTACAATCAAGATCTGAAAATATCATTCAACGATTTTTTTCGTCTAGGTTAAGCCAACAATCGATGTGCAAACGGATATTACTCTTTAATAAATAAATAGAGTTTAATCACGATAAGAATATGGTTACACAACCCAGACCGAAAGTTTCCAGTTCGCGTAACTTTACATAATTTTATCTCAGAATTAGTACTGTCGTTTCGACGAGCCAAATAATCGATTTTCACAGAGTTTAGTTGTAGATTTATTATACTTCGCAAAGAAGTAGTTATTATTTACTAGAATAGTCTAGAACATAAATTGATAAGTTTTATACCTCGAAAATGTATTTTTCAGCTGGTAATTCGCTTCTCAACGATTTTCTATTATTCAAGAAGTATAAATGATATAGTTATTCTTGTCTTCAAAAGATTCGAAATGATCTCTGTATTATCAGCGGTATCGATAAAATGAAAATTGACATTAAAAATCACTTGCAAATCACAGAGAAAGTACAGTAGAGTGAACGTATACTCGATTATCTTCGTTAGATTTTTTCGATAGTATTATACGTATATCCGATACTCGAGATATAACAAAGGTATCAGACCGAAAACGTAATATTAAATATGAAAATAACTTAACTAACTAATTATTTACGAGATAGTTATATATTACATTTTATAATTACACTTTTTCATTATTGCAATTTAAGCAATTCTCAAATTAAGTAAGTCTCAAAAGAGTATTTTTGAAATAAATACATTTTCTTATTTATCCCACTTTCTTCAGTATTTAAATGTATTTAAGGGGGGTTTCCACTTATTCCAATCCAGAACTTATAATATTTGTAAAAAAAAATTTAATATCAATGTAAAGCTAAACATTTGTTACATATTATATTTGCATTACTCTCTATTGTGGAATAAAAAATATTTTTTATTATTACTTTTTTATAAAGCTTTGAAGCTAAATTTTTTTTTCTTAAAGGTTCATTAAAAAACGTTATTTAACAAGAGAGCCATTTGTAATTGTAAATCGTGGTTTTAGTGTAGGATATAGCTTGGTCAGCTTTATGGATTTTTTTCTGTCATTTTGGGCAAATAAATTGAGAATTTATTACATTTATCAATATGGTATAAATAATTTAATTTGTTTGGCAAAAATAAAAAAATAACGCTTTTTTACTCCGAGACCGTTAAAAATAAAATACCATCCAATCAATAGCTCAAAATGACACAGAAATAACGTCATTTGAGCTTTGAATTTAAAAAATCCATCAAGTTATAGCTAAAGCCAAAGCCAACATTTAAAACAATCATTCGATGATATTCGACATAAATTTCTCGTAGATATCTTATTAAATAATGTTTATAACGTACTTTTGAGACAAAAATCTATATCTTTCTTCTAATATTATATCTTTTATTGCAGTCATTCAAAACTCAAGGAGGTAATAAGTGTTACTTCCCCTTCGGCTACTTATTCGTTCTCCAGCGATTGTCTGTCATTCGCGAAGTAAAGGATATTACATAATATCTTAAACTGCCAATAATCTCGGCACTACCTCCAAATTGATAAAATAAAAATTGACATTAAAAATCCCTCTTATCTTAGCAAAAAGTACAAATGCAGCGGACTGAACATTCATTCAATTATCTTCGTTCGATATTTTCGATAATACTACAGATATATTCAAGATATAAAAAAAAAGAAATTAGTATAGACCGGATATTCAACATTATAGATGAAAATAACAGATTCGCCGAGGAATGAAATTTCCATTTCGTCTTGAAATAAGATCCCCGGTTATTAAAGAATCTACCGACTAGAGCGAAGAAATTAATTTAAACGGTTAATTCTCGTATTTATTAATGTACACACAATAGTTTACGACAAAAGTCTCTCGTACAAAAGAAAATTCGCTTTTGTGTGTGCATTGATAAGTTAGAGAGAGAGAGAGAGAGAGAGAAATGAAATAAATGAAAAAGGGCGCTGATCTTGGCAAAATAATGAATTCAGTCTCGTACGCGTCTATTCATTATAAGGAGAAAGGATAAGCGCGGCTCCCACCTCCTCGATCTCCAGAGAGTCCGTCTCCATTCTCTCCATCTCTACAAGCTCCTTTTCCTCTTCCCCAGTATCTCGGAACTCCTCCGCGATGGTGAGCAGCCTTAATCCAGTATGCACCATTTTTCGCCTCTTCCACTACTGCCGTCACCTATACCTTTGACTCGCCCCGACTACCGGCCGATAATTAACTTGCTCTCGGACTTGCTCTTCTTTTTCTTCTTCTTCTCTCGTAGAGCTAGCAGTAGTGGTAATTGTATAGTGGCTTATCCTTCGCGGAAAGTGCGAGAGAGAGAGAGAGAGAGGGGGGGGGGCGTCGTGAATGAAGCCCTGGAGTAATTACAGCGAGTGCAACGTCGGCGTCATTTTTTAATGAACCGCGTATATAGCACTGGATTTTAGAAAATCTCGAGGAGTCCGTGCTACGTACGGACGGGTGATTCCGGTGTGGTAGGGTGGCTCAATCTAGTTGAGTGTTCTACGCTCTGGACTACAAGTGGTATAAAGAGGGCTGTTTTCTAAGTTCTCTAACGCTGGTATGAAAATTTTCGAACATAATGCCGCGCGAAAAAGAGATGCTCTTGTGCGTTTAGGCAAATGAGAGCGAGCCTGCTCTCGAGTGTGTAAAATATTCAGAGCCATGGCGGCGGTACACGGCGAGCTGGAATGGAATTAATGTATGCGACGTATTTTTTTGCTCTTGCTCGTTCTTGCGAGCTCTACTTTTACTTTTTTAATTCTACTGAGTGCAATGGAAGTATTAGCTGGAATGTATTGTAAGTCGTAGTCGTAAACCTTGTAGGAATTGCCGGTACTGAAACGACGGGTCAGTACTGGTCCAAGCTTGGTGAGGTTTGAGCCAGAGTTAAAACTGTGTAACGATTGAATATTGTACTGGCCAGTACTGGACTAATGCTGGCCATTACACAAGACTGACGTAATACACACTGTACAGACACAGTACAGGTGCAGTACTGGTACAATACTGACACTGTACTGGTTTTAAAGTATGGCCCGATCTTATCGCTCTGGTACTGGTCCGATACTGGACCTGCACTGGCTTGCAGGTTGCATTTAGAATTTAATTTATACGCTTAAATTTTTAGAGTGAAATATACCGATTTAGAAAAGACCCAAGATCAACTTTACAAAATGCATTTATGAGTTGTCTTAGATAGAGTAACTTAACATACCTTTCTAAGTTAAGATACCTTTGTATACTGACGTAAGTAAAAAATAACTGTTACAGTAATAAAAATGTACAAAAATTTAAATTTGATTTATAAATTAAAAAAAAATTCAGTAGAATGAGCAATTTATTGTAGCTTATTAACGAAAATTACTGAAAATGTAGTTTTTTAATAATAATAATCATATTTTTTATTACTCCATATCTAAGCTATTTTGACACAGCTCCAGAGTGAAAAATCACTTATAATTTGCGAGTGTTTCAGTCTTGCAGTTCACTATAGCTCTAAAAACACAAATAGAATATACTGTATTTGAAACAAAAACTACTTAAATATACTATTCGTTCGCGATCTTATATACCAATGAGAAATGAAAATTGGATGAAAATTTTACTGCTATTTTCCTTCGAATTCGCGGTAAAAATAGGAAACGGAACAGTGGCAGCTGTTTATCCATATCTCTTGAACGTATCACTTTTTTTCTGTATCGTCCCAGTAGCTTTACTATTTCTAAAGGCCGCACGGATCTGTATTCCTATCTATAAACATATATATTAGGAGGATATTTATATATATGGGTCATTCTCTGAAAGATGAATCGGTAAAAAATTTGTTTTCTCTTTAAAATTTCTCAAACCGTTCTTCGGCACTGTATCTACCTTTGTGAATTTTTTTAGATCGTTTTTATAAACGTATTTTAAGTTACAAGATTTTAAGTTACAAGTTAACGTTAGCATTTTATGCCTATTTAATTAAATTTAACTTTTTGGGGAAACATTTCTCATTAAATAGACAAAAGGGACTTTGATTGTAAAATTAGTTGAAATACACTGATAAAATACTTTCAAATCTGAATATGTTGTAGTAATCTTGTAAGTGATCAAAGGTTCGATCGTGAGTCTCAACATCAAACAATTCACGAAGATGCCTTGCATCGATACAAAAGTATATACGAAGTTCTCAATTTGGCAATTGAATTTATAGCAAAAAATAAAACTGTTGCATAAGCGATCATAGAATTAAATAAAAATTAAATTTCTCAAGTTTGGTCAAGATGAAATTTAGGAATAGTGGTTGATTTCCAAATTGAGATCTATCTAGACACTTTTGTATTCATGAATTTTTTATGTCGATCCCAGCGATTGAACCTTTTCAAAACGGAATTCGAAAATTTAGATGGCTTTAAACGAAAGACTATGGTGTTATTATTGTAAAGTAGTAAAGTAATTGATTAGTTTAGTTCAGCGTCAATCTGGACAAGCTTATAAGTGTCAAATACATTACAGAGCTTCCATTTAGCGCAGTTAAAGTCATTACCTATGAGGTAAATAGACATTATAACATTAATATCTCGGAAATTGCTAGATAATTTTATTTATAGCTAAAAATAGAGCTTCATTCTGGACACATTCGATTAACCAATAGTACAACAACAGAGAAATAGGAATAAAATGCCAACTTTGACATTTTGTAACTGAAGGGTACAAGACACCTTTGAAATGCAAATTAGTAAATTTAAGATTTAAAACATTTACAACAACGTAATTATAATCTACACTTATTTTAATTAGAGAACATAGTTTTACTTTTCATATGAAAGGTCTAACTCTTCTGTAAGTCCCTTCAATGACTAGTTACAACAGGAAGTAAAAAATTCACTCACCGTAGGATTGAAAGTCAATCGATGGATGTATTGAGCTCAAAATTCGTAGTTAAACTCTTTGTTGTATATCGAAGGTAAAACTGTCTTCTATTATAAGAATAATTGTAAATTGTAATGGAATCGTTGTAGATATTTAAAATTTTTAATTTAGTAATTTGAATTTCAACGATGACTTGCCCCCTTAAAGGACTATCGTGAAAAAAGCACAACAATATTTACACTAACGAAGAATAAAAAAAATTCTTAACCATTCAACTCGTCACAGAATGACCCATATATATATATATATATATTAAAGCTCCAATACCTCGCGCATTCCCAAGCGACATGCTAAAAAGTCCGACAGCACCGGAAACTCATTGTGCTGCGCTGTGCAAACGTCGGTTTAGTATACCGTAGTCAAAGACACTAGTGCGCATATTCTCTATATCTTTTTTTTCTTCCTCTCTCGCTCTCTCTCTCTCTCTCTATGCGCGCGTATATAAGATGTAGCAAACGAAGCGCGTTTTCACGTTCGAAGCCCGAACGATAAGGGAATCACTGTCGAGAAAAAGGAGCCGCTGTGAACGGTGAAAGTGTGTGTATCCAGGCATTGTTCCTTCGGTTTTTCATCTTCTCCTTTTCGCAGCTATACGCCGACGACCGACACGGATTCCCAATAAATCAAGGCTAAACCAGCCAACCGTCGTCGTCCCGCATAGTCTCTCGTCTCTTTTCTCTGTATTGTCCGCAGCTCCGCCTCCATTGTCTCGAGTGCCGATTATATACGCGATTGGGAACCCGAATTTTTCACTGGGCGGACTAAAAAGCCGCTTAAATATTTTAGCCAACGAGAGACGCAACAGCGCGTTTTCGCGCGTCGTTTATTCCTGATTACGCGATCGCAGTTTCGGAGCGCGAACGACGCAGTCGATTGCTGGAATTTTTCTGTATAGCGTGTGAAATGGCTTTTTGATGCGGCGACGATGGCCCGAGATGATAATCCGGCCTTATCTATAAGTAGATTTTTTTTCTCTTTCTATAGATTCCTTGAGGAAATCTGGGTTAACGAGTTATAATATCGCCGGTTTTATACGTTACGCGATCTCGTGCGAATTACACGTGACCACTTTACACTTTGCATTTAGAAGCTCTTGGACCAGCGAATGAAATCGAACAGAATCGCCTTCTCGATCCGTTATTTTCTGCCATCCAATAGCGTCGTGAATGCACACGCGCGAGAACGTTATAGTTTGTTAATTGATACTTTCTAAAGTAGTTTCTGTAGAATTAATCAATTAATAGAATTTCTATACCGAGTTATTCACACGCACGTACGCGCACCAACCGCCGTGGGGAAATTAATACGCAAACCGATATTCAAATGAGGTTGAGCCGCAAATCGATTGTATTTCTCCTCTCTCTTTTCTCATTCAGTCACGCTGCGTAATTACAATTCGTTCAGAACAGCTAATTTATTTTCTTTTTTTTTCTTTTTTTTTTTTTTTATTAAAATATTCATGCTTTTGCAGGAAAGACTATCGTGATGTAATTGACAGGTGAATCCGCGAGTTTTCATTACGATAACATGTTTTTTTAAAAGAGTTTCTTTCAAACAACAGAGTGTGTATATTTTGAATTTGAATGGAAAATTTCACGTAGAAACAAACGTGATAAATAAGAATATATGAAAGTGGTGGTATTTTTATGAAAAAAATAACAAAAATAGTAGACTCATTTCTAAGCTCTTTTCTTTAAGCTTAAGAGTGAAAAATCACTCGAAATTTTAGAGTGGAATTTGGCAGTACACTTGGATATGCAGTGATTTAATAAATGGTACATATATTTCCCTGTTACTTTAGCCTTAGTGCAACATATAATAAGATTTCGCTGTATTCTCTAGAGTAAAAAATCATTCTAAATTACCGAGTGCAAAATTCTCACTCTGAACATCCACTGTACTCTAAAAATCCCTTCATCCGAGTTAACGTCGATAATTGATCAAACACGATAATATTTTAAGAATTCAGCCTATTCAGCTTTATGAATACGTTCCGAAAAAAACGTAATTTTTTTTTATTTAACAATCGATGCTTTCACCAGAGACCACCTTGATGTAATTGACAGGTGAACACGCGCGTTATCGCGATTTTTCATTACGACGAAACTTGAACGTCAGCGTGGTAAATCGAGAGAAATATTTCCGTTATATTAAGCTGCGCTATATAACTGAGGTAGAGAGAGAGAGAGAGAGAGAGAGAGAGAGAGTATAATCGACCGGAAACGTGTAACATTTTTCAATAGCCGCGTGCATTTTATTTGAGGCACGTAAAAGGAACACGAAATTAAAAAAGTTTTTTCGAGAGAGCTGCCTCACTCGATCTGCAACTACGACCGAATAAAATAAAGTTTTGTACTGAACCGTAGGACACGAATAGAAAATAATCGAATTTAGCGCCATTTGCATTTCGCCCATTCGCACTCATACACATACACACATATATATACAGCTACTGTTCTATATTTCGATTTGAAATAAGTACTACTCGAGTAGCGCGTAATTATATTCAATCATATACATTCATTTCGACCATAAACGTAGCTCTAGAAATTTTTTCGCTAATATATATTGTATATACGAGAAAAGAAAATCCGCGAAGCTTCGAATGTTTTCCGCGCCGGTAAATTCGTGCGCGAAATACGCGAAAAAGTGGCTGTGTAATGCAATTACAAGGCGAGATACGGTGCTCTAATAACGTTCAAAGGACTAATTATCGAATCGGCCCACGATCAATCCTTTTCAGCCACTAATCAGCTCAACCTCTAACGCATATTCAGCTGAACTCGCTCGATAATTCGAGTCAATACCTACTCCTGAGACGACTGATATGGATCAACACTTTTCACGATATAGCTCGATCATCGCGACGTATGCTCTTACGTAATACGTGTATACATGTATATATGAGTAAATCCAGAAAATGTAGGAAATAAGTCGGTACTGGGAAATCGAAAAATTATTTGCGATGACGCTTTTTTCTTCATTCGGGAATGTCTTTTCAGTAAATGTACAAAAATGATTTTTTTAAAACACATTTAAATCCAAGGATTTGCTTCAGCTATCCAGTCGGTTACGGTACGTTACTGAGAAGTATAATAAAAGAGCTGTAGTTTAAAAAATGAATCTTCCAAAGTCGACTAGTAGAAAAGAAGTTTTTGTTAAAGAAGTGCACAAAAATACAAGCAGGTCACGCTTTTTTTTCGGAAAATTCCAGCTTTTCAGCCATTAGTTCAACTCATTTCGAACAATAGGTCTTTTTTCGTGGTTCTTTTTCGTAAATAACTTATTACGTTAATATTAAATTATGTAATGAAGTATAATAGAATATAAATGATACATTTTTGATGATAAGCATATATTTAGTTAGTGACGTTTTCAAATGATAAAACAATCGTTTATCTTGTAAAGCGGCAGAAAAAAAGCCTCCATTACCAAAAAGAATCTACTGGTTGCAAAATTGCAAGCTGTTGAATACTTTCTAAAATCACGCGATTTTTAAGTTTGTTGATTTCTCAATTTTGCACTAAAAAAGCCTATTCGAATAATTTTTTTTAATTGGAAGCTCTGTAATTCTAATTTAATCTCATTAATTCGTCGTTTATATATACATGTCGTCGTTTATACAAATAATAAAATCAAACATATAATAAATGCGAATAAATGTAAATTTTATAAGAATCTACGAACTACTTCCAAAGTTTGTTTTATTGTCAAAAAAAAAAAAAGGTCCGATCTATATGATTTTTCTAATCTTCAAGTGGTTTCCTGTATTTTCTGGATTCTCTCGTATATGCGTCACATGCACGGGCTTTATACGAATGTGTGTTGAAATTCGCTACGCTTATATATACATAGTTACCTGTTTGTCTATAGGTACATATATTGTATAATAGTACGCGATGCTTCAGAACGGAGTTGAATACTGCGAGAGAGAGAGAAAGAGAGAGAGATATCGCAAGCTCGCAGGTGGATAATGCAAGTGGAACACGTCAGCAGCTTTTCTCTTCGCGCTCAGACAAAACGAAATCGCGCTCAAAGGGATCCTTATTCCTCAACCCCTTTGTCGCTCCAAGAGACGACTTCTTTTCTCTCTCTCTCTCTCTCTCTCTCTCTCCACGATAAGATTCGTCTCATACGGCAAAAGGTAATATAAGCTCTCAGAGTGGGCGACCAGCTCTCTCTCTCTCTCTCTCTCTTACTGCAGGTTGTCGTCTGCTCATCGGATCAAAGACTCGTTCGCGGATCGAAAGCGCGGAATTGAAAGGGAGCAGTAGCAGCAGCCAAGGAAAAGTATTCGGAACGATCGCGAGAGCACTGGCACGGCTCTTAATTTTCCTTTGTCCCATTTTCTTCCATCTTCTCTCTCTCTCTCTCACTCTATCTTTTGGATACTATATATATATGGTTCTAAGCTTGCACAAGTTCCTTCTCCCTTGAATTTCTCCTGGTTCTCGTTCGATTTATAATGAGCTGGCTCACGGCTGTTACACTACTTTTTTTCACCGTGTTTTGTCGCGTTCGTTAAAAAAACTTTTATCGGTTTTCACGCGCAAAGGACAGCGGAGCTGGCTTTGCAATAACCGCGCGCGAGCCAAGACCGAGGCACACTGCGGAGGGTATGAGATCCGCGCGTCGCGTGATATAGCGTACGAGACACGCGAAACAAGACGACAGGAGACACGAGTCGTCGGAAGAGAATAGAGGAAGACACGCTACTCGCACAGTAGAACGTCATCGTTAAGGAATCACCGGCGATGATAACGGTCAGCGCGCAATAATGGCTTATTCTTCGGTTTCGCTATGTGTGTTGACTCTCTTGTGCAGAGGACGATATTTTCTCGCATACGTGCTCAAAGGAACAATCGCACTCGTGATGGTCTAGCGTGATTTTCAATTATTTTAACTGTACCGAAATACACTTGTTATGATATACTGGAGGATTCGTTTGATGAAAAATTGATATTTTTTAACGAAGATTATGGTTACTTTGAAATTAGAGATACTTTTATTGATATCGATTGCTTATTGTGATTGAATAAATAATATATTGAATGTAGATTCTAACAAAGGAAAAAAGAAACGTTTTTTTTTTAAATAATACTATGATAATATTTACTTGAATCATTTATACCATCGACGTTGCGTATTGGCATTAATCATATTACGTTTAGACGAAGCTAAATATTTTTTTTTACTGAAAACAAATTTTTAATTAAAAAGAAAAACTAAATGTAAAATAATAAAGACATTGAATCCCAATATTAATACTATTCTATCCATTATCAATCGGAATAGCTCCTTGTCGTTGTTATATTGAAACCAACCCATATCTTTAGTTTTAACGTAATTAAAAAAAAAGTCCTCTAATAAATGTATCACAAAGTATTCATGCCAATAGGTCCATAACTTCACTTTGAATCTTAGGCAATGTGATTTTTCAACAACCTATACTATTACTAATCAACGAAGAGACTTAGAAACGTAAAACAAAGCTCAAATTAAAGGTAATCGCATAAATTAACATGAAATATATAATAAATACACATGCAATATATAATTTTACCTATAAACCTCTCACAAAAGTGTCTTACCTCCTTGAATATAACAACCTATTTTCAGATACAAGACTATCCAAACGCATCTACATTTGTAATGAAATGAATCTTCGATTATTCCAACAATTTTCGGTAGTATTGCATTGTTACTTTGAGCGATAGACAATGACGTCAGCGCTATGTAAACGAACATTTTCATGCAAATATATAATCCGACCGTTCATTGCGACGTATATATCGTAATAACCGTAACGTTTCCTCTCGTATAACAATCTATATTCATGCAAGATTCAGCTCATTACGACTTTTGTGATTAATTAACGTAACAATCGTAACCCGACGCAAAGTTGAGATGCCGAAAAATACCAATGGCAATATTCCACTGTGATATGTTGAGTAGCAAACTGATTATCAGAACTGCAGTACTCGTGCGTAATCAGTGTAATGATATCACAGATGAGAGGGAAACGTACTTCATACGCGGATTCGTGAACGGATTTTGGCTTTGAATATGCACACCGCTTGATTACGATGCCGTTTGTGTAATATCTTGCGGCATTACTACATATATATATATATTTATTATATATATAATATGTTGAATAGATAATAATTCTGATTTAAAATACGATTGACGTATTTTTGGCTTGAAATGTGCAGCTATTTCTTTTAAATTTCGACTTTTCATTTTCGGCTGATATGGATCAACACTTTTCACGATATAGCTCGATCATCGCAACATTAAAAAATAAAAAAGTTATAAATGCGATTTTTGCGTGTTCTCACTTTACTATTTTTTTTTATTCGCGTCGTGTCGCTTGATTGGACGTCAATTTTTAGTGGAAAATCAGAAAAAAACGTTGCGCCATCGTCAACGCGCTGTCGTAACTGCCAATATTGCGTCTCTCTCCTTTTTTTTTTATATTTGGAGAAAAAATTTTCGATCACATTCGACACTCATTATTCAATTGGAAAGTTTTGAGAAGACTCTTGGGAGAATCACGCGAGACTTGATTTACCGTTATCAGTAAAATACTTCGAGCGAAACATTTGTTAGAAATGAAAACTTCCCACTACATCTGTAAAAAGTTATTACTACGAGTCTCTGAAAACTTTTCTGAGCATATTATGTCTTAAGTAGTCCGATATTGAATAACGTGTAGTTTGCACCCAAGCGTATATCGAACCACTTAAGTTGCAGGTACGGTATATGTATACTTTTTTGCAACACATGCGACATAAAACCCTTACCGACTTGATATTCTAGATTTTTTTTTCGAAAAAAAACGATAAAATGCATCGCTTTGTGCACTAGAGGTGAGTACGGTCAGAGCTATTTGGGCCATTGAACATTGGAAATTCTTTTGCAATAGAATTCTCATCGATAACTTTCTGTACGGAATATTAATTGCAGATAGCAAAAAAAAAATTAATTTTTCAATTGCATGATTAATAATATTTGTTTTTAACTTGTGTTTTAGTGTGTACTGTTTTTGTTAAATGTAAGTGATTTTGTTTATCCGAAGATATTTGAATAGAAGTAAATATTTATTTATTTGAATTAAAAATAATTGTTACATTTTTTATTTGTTGAAATTGAATAAAAATCAAATGTGAATTACTTACATATATTAAGTAATTTTGTAAAAAGTAAAAAGTGTAAGTCAATTTTTTTATTGTCATAAATACATTAAATTTATCGAAATAAATATTTTCTGAGGATTATCTAAAAAAATCGAGGTCAAACCAAATTCAGTCATACGATTCGAAAATGCTTAATATTTCCAAAATATTCGAGTTTTTGACGTTTTTATAGAGCAACGCAAAATGTAGAACAAAGAATAAATTCGAACGCGATTATTGGAAAAACATTGACTTTATATAAACTCCGGGTAAAAAAAAATCTAAAGCCACTTATAAATGAAGTAAACGAACGAACCGAGGCAAGCAAAACTGTCGGTGTAATGCGTGAGGCTGTTAAGAGAAACCGCTATTATCAAATTAACGAGTAAAGCATCAAGAGAGCGTCCTTTCATCGAGGAAAATAAATTAAACATCTCGCGGATCCGAGATTCGCTCGAGTATAAGAAGCTGTGCGCGCGCAAAGGGAAAAAGAGACTAGAGCGTGATATAAACGCCGCTTAATACTTTAATATTCTCCGCGTATAGCACCGCATAAATATTGCGCTAAAAATACATTACAATCAAATTATTTACGAAAAGTTTCGGATTTTTAAAAGAAAATTTAAAAAAAAAAATGTTAAAAAATATTTTAATGCTTACTTAATAAATCGGACGCGAAGGAACATTTACAAAGTTACAAATAAAAATAATTTTCCTGATATATTATAAGTATTTTTCAAATATCAATCGAAATTTTGTATTGGAATGAATAATGACAAGTTGAAGGATAGCTTTGGAAAATGTTCTTGAATTACCAAAAATAAGAGCGTAAATTTTACTTAAATTTTTAAGAAATGTGAGAAAGAGAAGCAGTGTTATATTGTTGTTGATAAATAATTCATAATAAGTAGTGTTTAAATGACGATAAACGTTAGGTTCAGAATAAAAATAAAGAAATACAGTTATTGTTTTATACTTTATATTGATCTAGGAGTATTATTTGAACGTAGAACATATTTTTAAAAGTCCGAACACGATTTGTGTTTATGAATAAATATTTGTTAAAATTCATAAATAATTTGTCATTCTGGTAAAAATATTTTTTTCAAATTGAAAATAACAGAAATTCCTTTTTTTATGCATACAATACATTGTAATTGCAACTAAATATTT
This sequence comes from Apocrypta bakeri, assembly GCA_018906985.1. NCBI lineage: Eukaryota > Metazoa > Arthropoda > Insecta > Hymenoptera > Pteromalidae > Apocrypta > Apocrypta bakeri. The sequence goes on from JACCIA010000002.1 coordinate 3,917,686, forward strand.
GTTTAAATACATTATTTAGGCGATTGCTTTATAATAATCTTTTATTATAAGTTAATAACTATTTTTTCATTTAAATCAATAACATGATTAGATTCCCGTAAACAAATTTTTTATACTTAAAATTTTAGTTTAAAATTATAATTAAAACTATAATTACTACAGAAATTTTACTCTAAATTCGAAAAAAATAGTACGTAAATAAAATAGTTTTAGATATTGAAATACGATCAAATATTATTTCCCAACTTTAACGAAAACGAATAGAGCAATTTATAACAATATATTACATAAAATAGATAAAAGCTTTCTCGCAGTTTTTTTACAGTTTATCCAATATGAAGCCGAAGATAATACGGAGGTATGTTAAAGTTTTCATAAAACGAGCGAGAGAAAAATGATTCATGTGAAAATAGCAAACAGAGTAAAAATAACAGCATATACATCGACATGCTACAGAACATATATTAGGATTAGAGTAAACGAGTTATTCGAATACGTGTACTTATTAAATATTAAAACTAGTATTGTATCGGATATTTCTCTCTAAAATTGATATACTGAGATTGAAAAATTATTCAGTTTTTGATAAAGTGTAAGTGCACTGTTTATGCAATAAAATATTTTAAGTTCTCTGTAATTTTTCTCAAAATCAGTTAATTTTTAACCAAAAATTGCTATTTTAAACGATGAATTGTCTTTAAATTCGTAATACCATTACAATCACACCCTACACTAAACACAAGTGTTACCATAAAAAATTCACTAATCAATCGAAGGAAAACTTATAAGCCTCGCTATTTCTCGTGTATGAGAATCTCCCACTTTCAGCTACAAAATTAGTAAAATATTCGCCATATTTCAAACTTAAACGTAGTCTAGTCCAAAACACGCTATAAGGGAAATACACCTTGTTACGCTCCTATGTCAAAATCAGCGTCAGAGCAAGAGGCTTGGCAGTATCGGTTTGGTAGACGTTGGCGAGAAACCTAATATTATATAAGTATTCGCGAACTCCTATACAAAACGATGTTGATGATATATCGACTAACGACGGTGAACTTAGACATCTGTGACATCGTCTCGTATAAGCAGTCAATTGCATTTACCAATAAGAACATCCCTTCCTAGTTCATACAACTATCGAACGTATCCACGGTCGTATTCGCAGTGTTGCTTCAACTGAAATTCCACTCGTCACTGAGCTGTGGACTTTTTAAATTCATCGTCGGGATTGAATTTTTACGACGCGACCAGCTGCGGACTCGCAAACTGATCGCTTAAAAGTCCTATCCCTCTCTTTTTATGCAAACGCCTCATCGCCGTGAACTGCGAGTGTCTCCGCTAAACCCTCGAGAAATTCATATCCAATATGAATTCAAAGGAGCTTTTTCTCTCTTTCTCTACTCTTCCTGTCTTTCGTATATTATCTATAGTTATATCTGTCTCTCTGTGTATAATAGCTATAAGCGCAACGGAAATGCAAAGCGGTACCTTCGCAGAGATTGGATGCCAGAGCATCGCAGCCTCTTTTCTTTCTCGCGGCTCTTCCCGTCTGTCTGCTCGAGCTCTTTCATTCGCGACTCGATACGCAACCCCCTTTTACCCCTAACCCATCACCCTCCCAGACGCTGCTTCCGCTAACGTCACCGCCCCGATAGCAGCCTCAAAAGAAATCAAAAGATATGCCCCCCGGTCTTGATCTCTCGATGTTTTTCGGGGTTATATAGATAAGCAGAAGCCGCGAGTAAGCATCGCCTAGGAATTCCAGATCTACGGAGACCCTCTGATTTTCTACGCGAGATCTCGGGAGGAAATATTCCCTTTTTTCTGTGAGATTATTCGATTTTTTTGTTCTTCTTTTTTTTTTAGCCTTTTATCGAGCTTTTATAGCGTGTTTCATAACTGTCGTTCGCGATGAAGATGAGATTTTTTTTTAATATTTTTTTGTTGATGCTGTATATTGGTCAATCGATATGTTTCAGGCAGTTTATAATCATGAACATGTGCGTCGTGTTCAAAATTTTTTTTTTCGTTGGTAATACGTGGCTTTCTCATTATGACTAACTTGTACACTTTTATAATATCAATGTTTACTAAGTTTAAGAAAATTTGTTTATTAAAAAAGTGCTCATTTGAAAGTATTTACTTAAATTTAATAAATAATATTTTGATTGTTAAAATATTCATTTGATGTTGTAATTATAATCACTTGTTTTATCTGTGTGCTGAATGTAATATTCGTTTTCCGAAATGATGTTTGGAGAGACAGAAAAATAAAAAAAGTAGAAATCGGTATATTTAAATAACTGGTAAATATAGTGTTAATACGTTAGTTGCTGAAAACAAATAAAGACCAGGTGCAAATAAGGATTGTTTAAATGAAAAATTATTTACTTAGTAACTACATATTACATTTAGAAAGATACATTTTTCGATAGTTAAAAAAATGATTTAAGTAATTCAAACACTGGAAAACAAATTCATTCAATTTAAACAAATATATTTCACGTTTTTTAAAAATCAAAAAGTATAATTATTTAAATGCAATATGTAACTGTTCGATAAGCAATTCTTTGGAATCTAAAATTTTCTATTCAATTTAGAGCAATTTATTAAAATGAATAAATACAAATTATCTTAGGACTATCCATAAAAAACGTTTTTTTTTATCTCAACATTTTTTTTAGTGTATACAGTAAGTCACGTAATCATGCTACTTTTATGTATTGCTTCAAGAGAAATGCGGAGAAGTGGTAACATTTGCGCGTGAAGAGAATTCGATAGTACTGATGCAGGAAAACTCTCATCTTCAGCAGATGGAATCGTCAAGTGAAGTGGTTATTTACACTTGAATATAGTAACGGGTTTTGCTTTTTTCAAAACAACGAGGAATTCGAATGCAGCAAGAATCGAAGAATGCATACAGAAATATTGATGGATTTTCACCTTTATTCAACGTATTTTTTCCATTTCAAATGTACTACAGAGAATTTTTAGTTTTTATAACTGCGAATAAATAGGTACGAATTGATATTAACCTTTAATTGTGTATTTTGTAAGATTGTTTAGTTACATTGAATTTTACAATGAAAAAATCGTTAGATTGAAAAAACTGATTGTTTCGAATATTCTTAAATACATATTTACTTGAAACTAATCTTTATACTTTATCTATTACAAATTTAGTTGTTGACTTTCAATGAGTATTTATAGAATTTAAACAAAAATTTGAAAAAGAAATTTAGCTTCGCAATAACATTAAATCTTTCATTACACTCATTCGAAGTTCAGATAGGGAATACGTGTAAAATAAATCCCCTTTAAATGCAATAAATTTTTTTTTCCCAAAGTAATATCACATTGGTAAGTGCTGATAAATTAACTCGAGAGATGCGGGACTGTAATCTTCCCCTATACACGATCATGAACTAGCCAACGTATTAAGGTGAAGGCCATAGAGTTGCTGTCAATGTCTTCGAAAGCGCTTATAGACTCGATCTGGGATAAGGTCACAATGAACCACAGAAAAGCTCGATTTGTGCGCTTAGAACCCGGAGGAACTGTATTCAGTTGAACGAGATGCGTTTATCGGTCTCTCGAGGTTATCATCTAGACGCGTCAAGCTTTAAACAGACAGCACGACGCGATACCCTCGATTATTAGCTGAAAGTTCAGTCCGTTCGTTGTGTCTACTTTTACTCCTCGTAGCATATTCAACTGCCTTGGTTAACCTACTATGAAATTCATGAAGAATCCACTGACAAATTATTGTTAATTGTACACTCCGGTAGCTCTATTGCGTTAAATTACCTGTGATTCAACCGCAAGTGTGTGTGTGTGTGTGTGTAAGCACGCGCGCGACAATGATAGAGTACTGATTTGAATTTTCGTCTTTTGAAAAGGAAATTTCGCAATATAGCGTATACAAGAGAAACTAATTAGTTCGCCATTATTATTATTGTGCTCTGTTTTCGATCGAAATTTATTAATCAACTTCGCACGGTATATTTGATTAATTTCGTCTTTTAATACGTTTACTTGTACCGTCACAAATTATAGCGATTAATCTAGGAGCCAGGATGTGTTCTCATCAAACTTTTATGGACGATGTTTTAGCTAAATATTTTTTTATATTTTTATATCTTCTAAAAATTTTCGCGGCAATGTCTTTTAAAGTTGTCAGTTAGTTTCTACTCGGATTTTGAACTGTTTTTTTCTGAGCCATAAATGTCTAACCGAAAAAAATACGCGGATAATAAAAAAAAAACGGAACAAATTTTTTTGTCTTTTTCAAAATACCAATAGCGCAACAGGAACTGTAGTTTTATGCGTTTCTGCTTTATGCTTTAAATTCCAGAATTTTTAAATTTTTTTATCTATTGATAATAATTATATTACGTATAAAATATGTATACTATAAATTGTGATATTGTTTGAAACGATAAATAACGTTTCGAGTCGTTGAATATTAATTTTCGAGAAAAACTGCATTTGGATTTATTTACAAAAAAAAAAAGGTTGATTTATTTGTATCCTTGCTCGTGAACATTATGCCCCGCTGACCTTTGCGTGGCTGCTAAAACATTTTTATCTGCCGATTTTCTAGACGTCGTCTTAGAAACTTATTACGAGCTATTTCACAATGAAAAATTCAATTTTGTAGGGAAAGTTTTAAAATGTTCTTGGTACTTTATTTTCACAGATTCTTGTTACATACTTTTACTTGTTTTTCGAAGTAAATAAAAAGTAAAATAATAAAATATTATGTAATACACCAGCTAAACACAATAAAATTGTAATAGTAATATTTCACCGGCATTTATTGTTAAATTTGGCGATGCCAATCGAAAGATGTGATTTAATATTTTTATCGATGGTTAAAATTCAAAAGTACGAGATCGAAGTCGACGTTTAAATGTTGGTCATTTTAGCGTTAAAAAGTTAAGATTTATTATAACTTGAAAATGTTAAAATTGAAAATAATAAAATTTTTTAAATTATTCTTATTATACAAGAAATATATTTATGCAACACAATCTAAAATTAAAATAGTGAAATTTCACCACAAATCATTGTTCAAAACACTGAATTCTTAGAAACTCAAAAATCAGTGAATTCAAACCTACTAAAAATCTCTGTTTCAAATAGTGATTTATTAAATTTAAAAACAAAAATTGTCATAAAACACCGAACATCGAAGATTTCTAACGGAAAAATGGAGTGAAACACTAACAACCATATAAATAAAACTAAAATCCACATATACCTTTTTGAGCCAACATCGCCAGAGATCCCGATCCCAAGGATGTTGGAATCCGAGATAGAGATGTCTCGTTTCTCGACAGCTTTGCCGCGGCTGCATCTCGTCGTCCTTACTTTGACTCTGCTTTTGTTGTTGCTGCGAGGCATTGATCCTGGTCGGGAAACCGGTGACCCTGAGCACGAGCTTACCGAGTCTCGATGGAGCGCAACAGACCGAACCGCCACCAGACAGTTCCATCCACTCTGGTCGAGATTCCGAACAAGCTACAGCATACAAAAAGAGAACATAAAGCTTTACATGATTGAATTTATCGAAATAAGCAATTAAATTTGTTTTTTTCTCTCTCTCTCTCTCTCTCTCTTCCATCTATATATACGGCCGACCTGTGGAAGCTAATTCATTCTCTGTTTCCAACGCGGTTGGATTCTGTACAGCTGTCACGTATATCGCGATAGGCTGGATGTGCGGATATATATAGCTAGGAGCTATACAGTGTTTTATATAACTGACTGTGTGTTTCTATAGATATATAACGGTAACCGCAGGAGATCGATGTGAAATAAATCGCCACGCGCCTGATGGCTCAGCGACGCACACGGCGCTGATCCGGCTCTCGGTGTCGTTTCAATATGGATAGCCGCGGTCGCTCCCACCTACAACTACAACTACATGCGAACTTTTTTTTTTTTTGTTTTTTTCATCAAACTCTCCCGAGCTACTGTTACGTATGCATTTAATACGGGGATTTCTTTTAACGAGTATAAATATTGCGCTGTGACTGACGCGTTTATATAGACAGTCTTAATCAAGGGGCTGTGTATATGTGTATGTATATATATGTTATATTGCTACTTCATTTAAGAGGGAGAGACAGAGAGAGAGAGAGAGAGAGAGAGTTGAACTTCTACTGAAAAACTAATTTTCGTAGTTTAATCAAGCGGAAGAAAGCACTCGCTGTTGGCCTTTTCATTAAGTGTGTATACTGCCTGACGGGGTATTTTTAACAGCGTTCATTTCGTATCCACCTTATCGTTCTATGTGTGTGTATGTGTACATATATATGTATTTGTTTTTTTTCTCGCAGTATATGCCATTATATGGAACAAAGACGAGTACATCGATCCATATGCATCAGATATACGTGTACACGTCAGTTGCAAAAGCGACGCGAGTAATGAACGATACCGATCTCTGATTAGAAGACACATTGCAGTGTCCATAGTGGAACAGCTAGAGCGTGAGTTCGATTTTTTTTCAATTTGCTCGCACTGGCGTTTGGTCCGATGCGAAAGAAAAAAACTTGGCTACGTGTATCTCGATATATCGTTTCATTTTATATGTGTATATATATATAGATACTGAAGTAAAAGTTTGTAATATTTAAGAAAATGCATTTATTAAATAATTGATTTGATTAAAGCAGAAAATGTGTACTTGATTCTATGGAAAAGGTTTTGGCTTTTAAAATATTTATATAATAGTTACTGATTGGATATAAATAAACATTTACTTAAGTAAATTAAATAATTTTTTCGAAATCCAAGAGTCTATTTATATACTTAAACGTAATAAACAACTATTTAGTAAAGTAATTTTTTTAAATCGAAATTTTTTTTAATATACATTACAAACTTAACTTCTAAAAAAGAGCTTTTTGAAGTTGATATTATCTGATTTTGATAATATGATATTTGAAAATTTTATCATTGACGTTTTAGCTTGAACCAATTTGATAGATTTTTAAGATGTAAATAAGTTCAAATTTTGTTATTTTTATAACATTTTGTGTTATTGATTGGTATTTTATTAATTTAAAAATCTAAAATAAACGTTGAAACTGAATATAATCATTAGATACGAATAAACATTTCCCAATCCCATATTGGAACCAAAGAAATATCTCTTTGTATTCTATAATAATTTTATTTTTGAGTTTAGTTACATATATGAGTGAGATCGTATAGGTCAGATCCGTGTCTATGTGTATAATACATGTGTATACGTGTTTGAGAGTAGCAGCAACTGTCATACCTGGATAAAGAAAGAGCCGCGAGCCGACGACGGCGAGCGCTCGCTTTTTCCATTGCGGAAAAACTAATCCTTTTAATACCAGAGCGTAGCCGCATCTGCTGTAGCCTCGAAGCTCGTCCAACGGCGCTGCAGGTCCTGTATTCGCCAACAGAAAAATTACGAGAATTATTACATGAAGACCAAAAGCTTTTTGTTCTCCCCTTCTCTTTCGCTCTGATGTGTGAGCTGAAATCGCAGAGGCGGGCAGAGTCGGAGAAAGGCGTCGCGCAAAGAGCTGAGAGAGAAAAAGGTTAGCGATTATAAAAGTGTTATACACACCAAGAGCAGAAAAGCTCAGATTATACGAACAAAGCTCTTCGTGGATTTCCCAATGCAGCTGCGACTGTCGCTGCATTTTACACTTCGTTCGCTATTATTTTTTCTTCTTTGTTATATAGCTTTCTTTCTTTTTATTATTATTATTACTATTGTTGTGTATGGTTTCTTTTCGAAAAAGAAACTGGATATACTAAATCGCGTCATTTTTAAAGCTATTGCTAATTCGAGTGTACACGGATAGAGAAAAGTTTCAAAAATACTGTATTTATTAATACAAATTGATTTTTTTTTTGATAGAAGGAAATATTTATTACAAACTCTATTTATTGTATATAAATCAACATTTTTTCAAAATTATTATAAAAGAGCATTTATTGAGTCAATAATAATTTTTTTATTTTATCAATATGGTTCGGGAGTGAACAAAATTTCATATGAATAATGAAGTATAGTAAGAGTAAATATTTCTGTAGGACTGACAAAAAGCAAAACAATCATTTTATGGTATCGAACCATTTTTTCAATGTATTTTCAATGCAAAAATATTAAAAATACCCAAATAAATATTTACAAATATGGTACATTACATTATACAGTGTATTGTATATTTTGTAACGTTAAGCTACTTTCCGATTTTTAATATTTATTATAATTCCATTAGGATAATAGTTAGTGTAAAAACTACTAATTGTACTATACATACGCAAGTGAAAATAATATTCGATTACTAAGTGTTAAACAAATGAACATTATATCGCGTGTATTTTTTATTTGTAATCCAATTATTTAACGAATGAAAAAATTATACGAAATACAAAATAATTTATTAAATTTAATGGCATCATGCTGTATCTTTTATTCAGAACGGAGCTAGCGGCACTTTAAATTGATATAAACGACAGATGTTAAACGCATACAATAATTCAATTCATTTTCAAGTCCAAGTGTCACATTCATATCGACAGAAAATCTCCAGCTCATATCACCGGTTGTCACATACAACGGTAGAGCGTTAAACATCGTTGAAAACACATTAAAAGCAGAAAAGAACAAAAAACAGAATCCACTTGCAGTAGATACATATATATAGGTATATGTATGTGTGTGTGTGTGTGTGTGTGTACGTACCCACGTGAAATCCGATGAGATGTCGGAGCTCCTGGTCGAGTCCGAGGCGGGCTCGCCTCGCCGTCTCCCGATAACCGAGACTTAGTAGTAGCTGTTCCTGAAGCTTCAGCGGACATTCCCGTGGCGACAATCTACGGCCTGGTTCGCCTCCGTACTGCATTGAAGCCGAGCAGCAGCAACAGCAGCCGAAAACAAGAGGTAAGCGCCGATTGTTTAAGACCGAACAGCGAGAAAGTCGATAAGGTGCTCTACTGCGAGCTCTAAAATACTGGAACGTACGCGAGGCTCGTTTTTCATCGGATTTTCCGATCATACTAGGGGATAGTGGAAAATTGCTAGAAACGTGTTTCTCCATTTTCGTTCATTATAGAAAGAAAAAGAAAAAAGTATGCAACGTTTCAAAGACTACGATGCATTAGGTAAAAGTTCCTTAGCGACTTTCAACGTCGATTTAGTTGTTTTAATGACTGCTAAATTTCAATTAAATAATGAGAGCGGCTACTGCCGAGAACTTCTCTTTGGGGTTATATATGCTCAGTTGGTAGAGAGAGAGAGAGAGAGAGAGAGAGAACCAGAAGCCCCAGTCACCGCTACTAAACAGAGTATAGAGTAAAATGGAACCCATGACGACAGTTGAGAAAGCCGTTTCCAAATATAGTTTGGAATTCAGAGTCAAAGTTTTACTTCTCTCTCTCGCTCTCTCTTCCTCTCTATCTCATATTTTGTCTTGAATTTCCCGCGCAAAATTATTACCCCGCGTTGCCACGAGTTCCTATTTATTACCAAGTACACTCCGGCTAATTACAACGGATCATTTTACAATTATTTATATGTACTTTAATAAAGCTTGTGTATAAGAGTAAATCCACAAAATATAGGAAACAATTGGAAATCGGAAAATTATTCGCGAGGGTACATCGCATTGATATGCTTGAAGAGCGTAACGTTTCACGCAACGAAAATAAAATTTGTTTCAATCTTATTTTCTATCGTTGGAACTTGTTGCTAAGCTTTACGAAAATTCGTGAATCAATTCTCGATGCGATTGGATCAAAGAAACATAATTTGTAAATAAATTAAAATAATTAGAAATATTGGAGTAAAAAGTAAAAAGTAAAAAAGTCATATTCAAGCTAATTTCATTTCATAAAATGTCATTTGTAAAGAAAGTAGACAAAAATACTTTCAATTTTATACAAAAAATCACTCCACAATACTTCTCCTTCCGAAAGGAAAGTTATAAATATTTTCTATTTTCAATCCAATTTTTTTTATTTCATCGAAGGTCTGTAATTGTACTTTGAAATATATTTAAGTTAACCGCCATACTCAAGGACATATTTGAAAAATTTCTTTGGCAATATTAAATTTACAAACATTTGAAAATCTAGCTGGTTTTCCTCAAAAAAAGAACGGCCAGTATACTCTTGTGAATAAATTTTCGATTTTCTGGTACCGAGTTATTTCTTGTATTTTGCGGATTCACTCATGTAGATATATGATAATGCGCTTTTCATTATCCGAATTCACGATTAAACAATTGAATCGCGATGTTATTGCATAAAAATGCGTATGAAAATGTTCCGTAGAAAATGTTGCAGGGGTATTGATTTGAAAATAAAATTTGTAAAGCAAAACGGTGACATTGGTCTCGCGTAATGCGGAGTGAATTTTCTGATATTCTCGTTCGCCGGCGAAGAGGAATAAAATTTTGCCGTATAAAAGCGGCGGCACCTTTATGCAGCGCTGGAAATGTGGAATCAGAAATAAGAGCTGAACATTGATACTTGAATCGCAAAAATTCAAAGTACAAATAAATACGATGTACATTCCGTATGGTGAAGTTGTAGATAGCAATTTTATCTCGTTATCATTTTAAGTTTGTCCTTGCTAAAAGTTGATAAAATGTGGTGTTCGAAATAAAATTTTCGAAGTGAATGTGCATCGGTTATAACTATTAATCTTCGCTTTTGACGAACATGTATAAATTTTCAAAAATTATCGGACCTAAAAGAATTTTTTTCAACGTCGATATTTTCTTCAATGATCTAAAATCACTACGCAGTGCTTTCGAAGTTTATTCATAAAACGATTCAAAAAATCTCCTTCGACGGTTCAAATTTTTCGGAGCTTTTAGTTTTTCCAGTGTACATACGAAGCATATTGCATTTTTCAAACAAAAATACCTATCCTGATGCCTAAATGCATTCAATCAAGCTGATTGAATTCTTTCGCACGGCGATGCTTCTCAATTTTGTTCAAACGACCTATCCCATACAGGGGTGTACTGCCTTTCCTGAAAAAATATCGAATTTCACGTTTTCAACGCGTTTGTGTAACAAAAAATAGATAACTATGTATTCGGGTAAAAGTTCAGCGATGCTGTGTTTATATTTCAGTGAACGAGAACAGAATAAACAAGAGATCAGTACGTAACGCGAAAGCTTTATAGTATCAGTTGCGCTAAATTAAATTCCATCGGTATTTGTCACGAGAACTTTCATTCTATTAGAAAGTGTTCTTTATTTTTCCTCTGCAATCATATCACAGCACCGGTAAGAATGGTCGGTACTGAAATGGTACGAACCAGTGCTGGTTCTTTAGAGACAGTATATTGGTTACCAGTACGGATCAAATACTGATTCTTGATTGGTAGACAGTGTATTGGTTATCAGAACTGGTAAACTCTTGGTTCTTTATCGGAATGATAAAAATGGATAAAAATTGTAGTTATTGTTATTTACTGTTCCAATATTGGTGCAACACTTTGTATCAGATACTGACCCAATACTGTTGTATCAGACTTGTACCAAAGCTGGAACAGTGAAGTATGTGAACAATGCACGTCAATATTGATCCAATATTGTTGTACCAGATTAGACCAGAGTTGGAACAGTGTAGTATGTGAACAATTCACACTAATACTCGTCCAACGCTGGTGTACCAAAATTTAACCAATAAAGTATTTAGTCCAATAAAGTATACTGAAAACAAGCCAATTCTGAAATCTTCACCTATTTAATCTTTATTTTACCAAAATTTGAAGTAAATGTTATATATACCTAAAATAACATAGCTCTCGCATTATGGGAAGTAATTTTAACCTTAGTATCAGCAAGTGATCCGCAACTCCTGATTTATTTGACGACTTTGGATGCAAGTGTTCGTTTAATTTTAGTCCGAAACAAAACAGCACACATTCATATTCGATGGCGTTTTGAAACATTCGATTATTTCGCAACATCCATTTCACTTTCAGTAGATCAAGACATGCCCATGAATATTGCAAGATTATGTTAAAAAATCTTGTTCTAGTCTTCATAATGCTTAGTTCAAGATTGTTTTGGTAAGGATCTTGAATTACAAGACAAGACGAAATCAAGAATAATCGTTGATCTTGATGAAGCCATCAATCCAGCATTGGTACATCGTTACTATAAATACGGGACAGTAATCCTACATAACCCCTTCCGTCCTTCCGCAGGAAACATCATTAGCAAATCCAAAATAAATGCCAGAGAAGTAACGAGTGCGCGAGCGTGGCAATAGTTTCTACAGTAGTTGCAACCCTTGCTATAATTATCGGAGCGTAAAAGCGAGCCGCACGATCCGTATACCATGAAATCTGAGATAGAAAGTAAACGAGCCGAGTCCGTTTTTCGCGCTTTTTCACCCTTGCTCGACCTCGGTTTGAACGGGTTAGAAACTTAGCTGTTCTCTCTCTCCCTCTCTCTCTCTTCAGCTGAGCACCGTACATCTTCTAATGAAGAAGCGTATAATTAAAATCCCTCGGTGGCACGAGCTTATACCACGTTGTATATAAAGACTGGCCCACTGTACTTATGCCGAGATATACCGAGATAAAAGTAGACGTGTCTACTTCTTCTTCGTCGTTGCTTTGGCATTATATTCGCCGACGACGTTGCCGTGCAGCTATTTTTCTTTATCTTCCTTGACAGACGGAGTCATCAGGCTAAATGTAGCGCGAAATTACTTATTTCTTAGAGGCGAACTTTTCGAGACAGTTAAGCAGTCATGAAGCGGCAGTTATTTTGAGGCTCGCTTCTACTCCAGCTTTACATTAGATTAAGCTTATAGAAATCATGTCGAGCGAGAATAAACAGGCTTCCGATTTCATCGATTTCTTCTCACGTCGCTTTCCTGGATATGCATAATGTATCGCGAAGGACAATGAATCTTGTAGCTTCGCTTCAAAGTTATATATCTGAGAGTTAATTTTAAGCTTGGACGAGTGAAAATTAAAATAAACTTATGAAAATGGTAACGGAAGAATCACACTCGAGTCACGTAGAGAAGAGAGTTCTGCGGTGTTTCGAATTAAAAAGAACTCAGACTCGCAAAAGTTTACTCTCGTGGAACTAGAAGGAATAATAGCTATACGTGGGTAGCGAACCTACAGCTGAGCTTTGCTTCTGGTTCCGCTTCAATTAAAAAACTTCTTAATAGAGAAGAATACATATACTTTATATATATATATATATATAAAGCTTGACTTGGCATTTATATCCGTAAATTTGATGTGAACACAATTATATTACAGGGAACGCAGTTATATTACAGGGAACTCAAGTGGTGTTGATTGATTTTAAATTTACCGCGAATTGTGTCGCTGTGATATTGTTAATGGGTCAAACCTTGGTTCTATATATGTTCTATATATAAAACTGGACCAGAATTGCAGTTGCGTACTGTCCCAATGTTGGTGTATCAAATTTGTACCACAGAGTTGAAGCTGTATGCGAAATATGCAAGGATACACCAACTGGTTCAGTACTATGCCAGTGTTGGTTCGGTATTGAACAGATTCTAGAATTATAACAACATTGAATTCAATACCAATTTAATTCAGTAAATTTTACTGAAACAGCACTGACTTGCTTATAAACAGAAGCAACACATCTGTAACTTTAGTTAAATTCTGACAAGTCAATATTGGACCAGTTACATTACTACAATTCTGGACTATTCTTAACATCGCGATATCGAACTAAGGTCATATATAACCAGTATTGATATCCAGCATAGTGTCCACCAGTAAAGAACCAGTACCAGCTCGTTCGCATTATTCTCATATCGAATCAGTACTGATAACCAGTGCACTATCCACCAATAAAGAACCAATATTGTCCCGTAATCCCAGTACCAGCTATTCTCACCAGGCAATCGAAAGAATCAAAAGAAATTTTATTTCCTTCCCGACTTTTCGACGGCTCGGTAATGAGAATATTTTTCTGCCAGACTTGCAAAATCGATGAACTGAAAAATAAATCGACGATTTTCACTTATGGAGCAAAAGCACGCTTATAAAGCCTTTGTAAGTTCGAGGAGTTTGGAATATATATAAGCATTGTGCTGATGCTGCTTCAAGTTGAAAAATCTCCCCTTTAGATATTGACGTCTTTCTTTATCATTCAAGATGACTAAGAAACTCTATTAATTTATGGAGGCAATATGTCATATAACGAGACTATATTTTTACGACTGTTATACATGTATAGCGATGCAGAGCACGAGACTCGTTACTATACGTACTATTATTGATAGATCGTTAAATGTACTTGGCCCGGGGTAATAAAAGGAGACGAGCGGAAAAACACGCTCACCGCAAAGCGGCTAATCCATTTTCCTCTATCCGCAACTTGTATACACGTATATATATATATACATATATATATGTATATTGTTACAAAGCCACAGAAATCGTATTATACTGTACGCGGGCTATAAAGAATGTATGCGTTTATATAGGATACCGAAAATCGATGTTCAGAAACTAGATTAGTGTATAGCTAGTCGCCTCCGGGGTTCCGCAACTGCAGCGGTTCAGCATTGATCAATTGAATAATCGGACCTTAAATACACGGCGTACAACTCGCGTCTCCGCACTTACTCATTCGCATTCGATTTGGAATTTCGTTTTCCATCGTAACTGTACACAATGCACGTGTATATGTATTGTATGTATGTGGAACACTCTCTGATAGCCTGACCGATCAAATATTTTTTATCTGCGTGGTAATATTTTTAAACTGTGTTTTGGCACTGTATCTACCTTCGTGAATATTTTGAGATTTTTTTACGAAGGTTTTTTAATGTACAGAGAATCAAAGTCGGCTTGTTCAGCGTTTTTCGTAATTTGTAGCTACAAATGCTCGGGAAAGCGTTTTCTACTAAATTTACAAGAGGAAGTTTTTAAATTAAATACACTTTGCAGTTAAATAAGTTCTTAAGTGATATTAGTCTTAAAACCAAATTTGGAAAGGTTCGATCGTTCGAAAGAGAATCAAAATATCAGTCAAATTATCAATTAAATTATCTCATATCACGATTAATTTAATTATATATAGTCTCAATGTACGTATGTATTTACATTTCTTGCTACAAAATTATATTATAAAAAACAATATAATATAAATTGTGTTGAACCAGTTAGACGGTACAGTGAATTATACTAGTTGTACTTAATGAAGTAACCTGGAAACGGCTTGACAAAAAAATATAAAAAAAATTTGTGAAGGTAGATAAAGTACCAAAAGACTGTTTAAAAGAATTTAAAAGAAAAAACATTTTTATTGGTCACGGCTTGACAAAAAAAATATAAAAAAATTCTTGAAGCAAGATACAGTGCCAGAGGACTATTTAAAATTTTCAACTAACTATCTGGACCAATCTTGAGAAAATAATCCATATGAACTTTTGTATTTTGATACCAAAGATTGAAAACTTAGTTGATTTCAAACAAATAAATTTGGTGTTATCGTTGTTAAATAGTGCAGTGATTTAATCAACCTGTACTAACTAAGACGTGTCATTACAAATCAGAAATCTTCATTTTAACTTTAATCTCAACTTTATAAGGCTTGATTCACACATAATACTTTTATACTGTTACAAGACATAATCACGAATTTTTTTAATGTTAACAGTCATAATCGAACCTTCTCAAAACTGAATTTGGTGACTTAGGAGATTATATCCACAGCTTTAGTTATAACAGCATTTTATCTCCAAAGTTTAATTCATTTTACAACAAAATTTGTTGTATTTTTAATGAGAATGCTTCCTTGAGAAGTTACAATTTTTTTTAAATAGGCATAAAATGCCATCTTTGACTTTCTCTGTCCCTCAAAGAGCCTTCGCGAACAAAAATCTAACAAAACTCATGAAGGTATCTAGAACGCCAAAGGCGAGTTTAAAAATATTTAGAAAAAAAAATTTTTGTACCGGTCAATCTGTCAAAGAAATACTCACATGTGTATACTCTTTCAGGACTACACACAAGGCAACACCTGTTACAGTAAAGCCGAGCATGCGCTCGCAAATCGAAGCAGATGTTTCCTCTCTGTCTTTCTCGAAAAGTCGACGAACGCGGCGGCTGCTGCAGCTCATTTGGACAAGTGGAGGGACGAAAGGTCGATCGAACAGGTGCATCAGTTGAATAACATACCGAGCGGAGCATTGAAAACACGTACGCGATGTATAGAAAAAAAGGACTGTCACGACTGAAAGCGTGTACTGTGTATAGCTATATGTATCTATTTGTCTGTCTGTCTGTCCGGATGTCTGCATGCTGTGTACAGAAAGAGAGAGAGAGAGAGAGAGAGAGAGAGAAAGATAACTCTTTGTCAATTTGCCTAAGTACACGTGCAGCTTACATTTTTGATGGTATTCTGGAAATTAACAATTTTCCTCTGAGGCTCACAAATAAAGCGTGAAAGCTAAACATTTTTATTACTTGTTTGCGCTCGTTTATGCGTCTCTGTAAATTTTTTTCTACTATCCTTGCTTTAATATTTTTCTTGTTAGAATATTTAATTAGAGTAATGTATTAAGAATTAAAATATAATCATAATCATTGTTGATAACTTAATAAATAGTAAAATGTGATTTACTTTAAATTAATAATTAATTATTATTTTTTTTAAATACATATAGGAACTAAAAGAATACATATATTTTCTTATTTTAACAATTTTGTTCACTGTATATAAATTTTTTCCAATTTTATAAAATATACATTTGTATAAAAAAAGTTATAAACGGCTGAATAAAATAAAATAAATCAAATCGATTCGATTAAAACGATTGCATATTCGTCGAACGAATTTCTTCTTTTATAGGTAAGTATTTAACGAACGCATCGAATGTTTCTCGTACTTTTACTTTTTGTTTAAATGTATTATACAAAAATATATGTTACATTTATAAATTTCTTTCAATTGTACAGAATAATTTTTGTACACAAAATTATATAATAAAGATTATTTTCTACAAATTTCATAAATAAACAAACATTACAACGCGTTAGCAATGTTGTTTTATTATCTATAATTATCTACGATCGAACCTAAATTGCATCAAAGCTTTCTTAAACCTAAATCGTTACTATACTCAATTCAAAGTCTCGAATTTCAATACAATCAACAAGTTTCTTTCACGACGATCTAAACGACTTAACCTCGATTAAATTAGAAAAAAAAATCCTACTGCAACTAATTTACATTTATACGGGAATTTAACATTTAGATACGATCAACAAGTTCCAGCGTTACTTTCAGGACATTAAGTAAAAAAAAGGCCAAAACTTAATCCAACCAGTGCTAATACTAATTTGCATCGGAAATTGTTTATACGTAAATTTTACATACAAATCGTCGTCGTATATTCACCTGTAAACGGTAGCCTTTGTTTACGATAATGGCTGATAAATAACGTATTATCGACACGGCTATGCGTACGACTGCCCATTCAATTACTATAATCGGATACAATATCGCATTGCTGCTTAATCGAATAATATATTGTGTATGTTTCCGGTAATGATTTTTTTACCGCGACAAGTCAAAGAACGTTCGAAATTGTTTATCCGATATCGCGATGCCACGAATACGTACAAGCGCAGTCCAACCGTTTTTTGTTAATCTCTGTGTAGCAAATAATGGCTATCGTTCGCCTATATCGGAAATCCCGCTTTATATTATAAATTTAATTTAATCCACGCGTAGCAAAAGCAAACATCGATCCCAAGCGTAAATTCTGCAAACAAATCATCAGAAGTATTTGGTAGTATGTGTGTCTATACGAACCTCGTATCGTGCAATAATCCAATATATGGAAAGGAACGTGCAAACGGGAATTTTGTAGCAAATTTTCGAACTTGGATATCTCAACGCTACGTTTCGTTCATTTTTCGTGTTCCTACTTTACTGTCTACAATTGCAATAGTCACATTTTACTGATCGACGGAGTGTTTTTAAATTTTCTACATGTTATATGAATTGTTTTTTTTTTAATAATTCGCTTTCGAATAGGACATTTTCACGGATTGAGAATGCGATTATTCGATTTTGGAAAAGTGGAACAGAACATATATTTACTTGGAGATATTTTTTTTAAAGTTTAATTGTTTTTTGTAAATCACTATTTTAAATAGTGATTATTTATGCTGAGTTTTACTTGAAATTTAAAACAATAATGAAATGTCTTTTCTAATTCTATAAATATTTATAGGAAATCAAAAATTGTCATTATGAATAGCGAATTAGTGCACTTATAAAAATTAAAAAATCTAAATTTACATTCTAATAAAAATATTTTCCTCCTGAAACATTTTGTTCGTCAGAGTGCACTACCTTTCAAATCTTGATTTTTTAAATTCGATAAAGTTAATTTAAACTGTAAAATTAGTAAATCCCACTACGTTAAACAGTGTATTTTTTATTAAATTCAAAGTTATATCAGAATTATCAATTACTCCGTACAATAAGTGAATACTGCAAAAGTTGCAACAAACAGATTTCACTGTTTTCAAACCAAAAATAGGGATCACGAGCAAAATAAGTGGAATTTTCACTATTTCAAATTTAAAGAATATCCAGCAGTAGTATATATCTTATTTCAATTATATTATTTCAGTATAAAATACATCTGTTCCTCGTTCTCTCTCTCTCTCTTAGATCCAATAGGAAAAACCAATAGACGATTTTTATTGTAAAAACGGCGAGTTCTATACGATTAATAATCGCTATTTTAAACCATCCATTTTCACTGTAAAATCAGTGAATATTCAATGAACAAAAAAGTTTTTCAATTAATAGTCGATATAAATTCAATATCGGAGCTAAAGTAAAGACTCGCTATTGTAAGTTAATGAGTACAAAATTGAAAATTTTATTTACAATATGATATTATACACTCTTGTCAATTGAAACAGTGATATTTCACCACAAATCATCGTTCGAAACACTGAATTTTCAGAAATTTAAAAATCACTATTTAAAACGTTACAGAGTTATTCATATCTCGGATCCATAAAATCCAACGTACGCACAGTAAAATTCGCGCAGATTTCTAAGTTTTCGTTTCATTCCATTTCGTCCTCTATGCAACGAGAGTCAGCTCAGCGTGTGTACCCGTTGAAACGAATCGCTTCGAGGCGACGCGAGAATGACAAAAAAAAGTTAGATCCGCGCAATAAGCAAAAACACGCGTGTACAATTGTGCAGCAGTAACTCTGGTCTCTTTGAAAAATTTCGCTCTCTTAGTTCCTCTGAAACGTAAAATTGAGACGAGGGGCTGGGGCTATCGCCGTCAGTCGTCCTGTACCGGCGAGCGAAGAGACGCAATTTGCGGCTGTCCTTGGATAAATCTTATTGCGGATGAATGGATAGTACGTACATCGGAAGACTCAAGAGACTAGACTATTGCACGAGGCTGTCTACAATTTCCTATTTTGTCCTTATCTTTTGTGCGAGTCCGATATCCCGCGGGTTATTCTGAGACACTGAGAATTTGCTTGTTAAATTCTCTGCTGGAAAATAAAGCTACCAAATTCGTAGTTCAGCAACAGTTACATGTTGTTGGTTTGGTTACTTAATGGTTCGGTACCAATTGAGCTGTTTTTAAGGATAAAATTATCGTTGTTGCTATGAAACAGCGATAAGAGATATTGATAATGGCTGTTTGAATGTAATAATGAATATTATTTTAATTCGAGAAATGAAGTTAAAACAACGGAGTCGGGCAATATGTATATTACGGTGATAATATTTTAGTACGTATTCAAACAATTACTATTAAGGTTTCTCGATATATTCTTAAAATATGAACAATTCGACAGATTTTTGTGTACATTGATGAAATTATTCATAGCCATACGCAATGCAATTATAATTTGGTTAAAATATTTGATTTGCTCAACTATTTTTTTTTATATTTAACTTGATAACTAAATTTTTAAAACACATAAATGGGTCTTTAAAAGTATTTTTTTCATTTTAGACAATCCTACAAAAGAAAGTAGTCTTGTGCTTTAAATGAACAATGCTTTCCTGAAAAGCTATAAATTAATGAAATCAAAAAATTTGTCTACAATTCAGCAATGAAATTATTTAGCGCAATAATTCCAACGGGAACCTGTAGTATGAGAATTTTCCCATATAATAAAAATAAGCATTAAAACAAATCAGTTTAAAGTTTCCCCCCTCGAGTGGTCTCACCCAAAGGTGTCCAAACTATTTACACGAATAATTATAATATTTATGAAATATTAACCATTTCGAAACCTACAATTAGTCACATCTCCTCTAAAATACTTTTCAAACAAAATAATGAAAAAAATTCAACTACCTTAATTTCAACATAATATTACCCATGAATAACGGCTACTTTACGTAATTCAATTTCTTTATCTTTTTTAACGTTCTTATTTTCACAAGAAGAAGACGTCTCTCCGTCTCCGTTTACACAGCAGCGTAGCCGTTACAGCTTACTTATACTGATGCTACATCCCTAAGCACTTGAGCACTTCTCGGCATATTAACTGTAACGAAGCCCATACTAGTTAACCGGTAATTTAACGCTGTGGCTTCTTTATACCTTTCTTGCTCTATATGTATTCTAGACGACTACTACTACTAGCAACAAGAGCAGACACCGCCGCATTCTCAGCCAGCTTAAATTTTATACTGCGGCTATGCCATAGCCGTAATTTCGCGGTGTTTCCCTAGAAAACACGTAAAAGCACGCGCTCTCGCGCGAGTTTCAGCAAATGAGCGCGAGCTGCGCAAGCGCGCGTTCATTAAAGTCGTTGCCGAGGATATAATCATTACATCTTTTTGAATCTGCGAGTACAGACACATGCCCTGCACTGATGGCCATTATCGGTCTACCAACGTATATCTGTATACGGTTGCTCTTAAAAGATTAGCTTTCTTTTGGATTACACGACTCGATTACCGAATCAAAGCTGATATTTGCGCGTCCATTACTTGGATATGTACACGCTGGTTGTTAATAAAAAATATACGTTTACGTACAGTGCAAATGGCCGTTTCGGCGAATATTTTCCAGCTTGTTTTAAATTTAAGTGCTTCGCGGATTTTCATTTTATATTAAAGCACACGTATTCGAATATTTGATATTTTTATTTATTCAATGTGGAGGTTATACGGATGATGCTGATTTTAAACGATGATTTATTGCTTTTTAACGAATTTTTCGGATTCTCGATGCTGAAACCATTCACTGATATACACTTGTGAAACTGGATTTTGTTTTAAGCGTGCCCTGCTAAAAAACTCATCAGAAATTGGCCAACGTATGGCCAACCGTATATAGATGTTCGCCGTGTATCCAAAAAATACTGGAAATGTATTTTCTTAAATAAATGTTTTATAATATATTATAGCACAGTGATTCAGCTTTGTAATAACTTTATTATTTGTTAAATTACTTTCTTTCAAGAAAAAGATATTCTCTTGTAACGATTGTAATTTTTTTCTCGAGTAAAAAATTTAAAAAAAAATGCATAAACAACTCAAATGACTAAAAATAAGGTCCAATCGATGTGTCCTTGTGAATAATTTATCGATTTCCAGGTACCGAGTTGTTTGCAGTATTTACTATATTTACTCGTATAACACGTGACTCTGCGCCAGATGTCCAATTCATTCCTCTCTGTAAACGCATTTAAATTTATACATTGAAAGACAACATCTTACCAGCTATGCATTACAATTTTCCGCTGAAATTCTCAGGATGGTAAAAAAAATACTTAATTAAGGCAACGCTCTAGGGTTAATCCTTAATTCGTAACGAGGCTGCGCACGACAAGGGAATTAACGACGTCAGCCGGCTGAGCGCCAGCTGATGCAAAGGAAAGAGCCAAAGAACGTTTATTATTATTATTAACGGTAACGCCTTGCGGGTAAAATTATTACATAAGAAAATGCTCAACAGTATACGGATATACACGCGCAGAAATATAATACATAGTCACCTGTACGAATAGAGCGAGATTATCGGAGAGAAGTAAATCTCGACAGACGTCTGACGCACTGGTCTCCAGGGTGAGATAAACCAGGCTGCTCTCGATTCCCGTGTGAACTCGTAGCCAGCCGGTGTCCTTGGAAGCTTTGGACGTGATCTCGACACCGACACCCGAGTCCCAAGAGGAGTCATGGCAGCTGGTACTCGGTGCATCTTTACGCTCGTCATCCTCGCGTTCGAACCGGTCGATCGCCTCGTTCAGTTCTCTCAACACGCTCTTCTCCTGGGCTGACGAGTCCAGCTCCTCGACCAGGATACCATCGTTGCTGCTCGCCAGAGTAGCGCATCGAGTGGCTCGTACAAGGGTACAACTCGAGTTTTCCGCGTTTTTCACCCTCGACTCGCCGATCGCGCTCTTATCCGATCGCTCGGCAACGTTGGCGGGTAAACTCCACTCGCCTCCAGCTCGCCGATGGAAATGCATTTTCTCGCCGAGAGCTCTTCTACGCTCCTCCACGAGACTACCCGCACGAGGCTGCTGCTGTTTGCTCGGACTCTTGGGAGCCTTTGGCCTCCAGCCGCGACTCTTCCCACGATTGGACTCGTGCATGTTGTCACAGCTCACAAGGATCTTACGGTTCAGTTCCTGGATGACGGACAATCGCTTGGCCAAGGCATCGTTCGTCCGGTCCAGTCGGGATTTGGCTGCGTTCCATCTTCGCTGAACCGGAGTATCCACTGGTTCCTCGTCTCGTTCTTTTGATTCATCGCTGGTCCTCTTGACACTCGCGCACGATGTTCGACCTCGAGACTGTCTGCTGGATGTGGAACCAAAATTGTTATTGTTGTTACCGGATGAACCGGCGCTGCTCAAGCTTATACGCTCGTTCAACTCCCAGTTGATGTGCGCATCTTGCGCCCACTGTTTCGCTACCATTTCTCTTCTCTTCAAACGATCTTCTAGCTTCGAAACTTAGATCTTCTGCACCTGTTCACAAGAGCTTTCTCCAATTAGTCCGACCAACGGGCTCCTGCACTTTTCCGTAAACCGATGCATTATTATCACCTGCACGGCACCAACCAACTCTCTTTTCTTACATCTGCCACAACAGACGTGTGCGCACTTCGGGAAAAACAGACCTTTGCTATAGCTACACGTTCATAGATAGATATAGACACAGACACAGCACGTCACTGTCGACTGCGCGCACTTTCGCTGCACTCTCCTCTGACCTCGTCCATTTAGCGTCCGGTCTCTGTACGTACAAGTACGAGGCTACACATAACGATAGCGCACAGGAGTGTCCTGCATCGGAACCCATCAACATGCGCCGCGTGTGGTGCTATGCGCGGCTGTTAACGACACGCTTCGAATGCCGCGTATATATATATATCTAAATGTATTATAAACGCACACCTTTTATTCGTGAGAAAGTCAGCTACCCTCGAATATTCACAACTGACGCCCCTGAAATTTTCCAACCACCACCGCTCACGATATAATTATATCGAAACCGTAAAACTCCATGCGGGTCGCCTCTTTGTGATGCTTCCTCTGTTATATATATCTCTCTCTATTTCTCTCTCTCTCTCTCTCTCTCTCTGTGTGTGCGCGAATCCCCTAAGCAAATGCACGAGAAGCTCGAGCTTTTAATCAAAACGTCGAGCTTCGCATTAGACTAATTAACGTGGCTAGTTCACCGCGGCTTTTTCCCCGATTTTTCCCAATTGCCGACGCTACAGTCCTTTATAAATGCCAACCACAATTCACATGTACACTCGCACACTGCACCCGCAATACCGATTCAATTTCACTGAATATCGCACGCTATCGTGTTCACACGCGAGTGTTGACTTGCTAAGTATTGTATATCGCTGCTGCTCGGCTCGGTCACACGTATCGAACTGGCTAATGCGCTACAGCTGACCGATCTCCGCTGGCGTTTCGTTTCTCCCCCTCCCGCGCTTTCCTTACCATCACCCTCCTCACCACGTTTCTCCACGGCCATTTTTTTTTACATATTCGCCGGTGCGATGCATAGCTTCTCCCTTACCTAGCGCCTTGCCTTGCGCCCCTCCCTTTCCCTTTCCCTCTCTCTCTCTCTCTCTTTCTCTATCTCTTTCTGTGCATCGTACACTGCGTGAACTATATATATGGAGGATTCTCTGACAGATTGCAAACTATTTTTTTTATTTCGAAGAATTTTAAATTGATCTTTGGCAGTGTATCGCAATTGTTTCTTTTTTTTTTTTCTATTTTTGTCACTGATTTTTCCGAAGTTACAGAGAGTATTTTATGCCTGTTTGCAACTCATTGATGAAGTATTTTTTACTAAAGCTACAAGAAGAACGTCGTATATAAATTATTGTATAAATTAACATTAGAAAACCGAGGGATAAGAATAGAATTGAAAAATGGTAATGTGCGTGTGGGTGATTCTTTGGCAGATTGACGAATTAACAATTTACAATGTCTGTTGACGCTGTATCTTTTTAGATTAATTTCGAGAAGTGTCTTTAAGTTACAAGAAGCCAAAGTAGGTATTTCACGTCTATTGTCGAATAAGTGAATTAGTAGCAGCTTACAAATCGAGTTCTGTTTCTTAGCCAGAAATAAACGTGTCAGACAAATTTGCTCGCATTATGATTAACTATTTTATTTAATGACTATTCAATAAATTATTTAACCCGTAAATCGTCACGTTAACTCTACCTACCATCGCTAAAATCTACAGAAATACAGTTTACATATAATAGTCAGAATATGCTTACATACTTACATTACATGTTACAAAATTAAAAATTTTAAAAGTACATAAAAAAAATTTATTGAATAACTCAACGCAGAAACTACTTGATACGTTGCCAAAGAACACTTTGAAAATATTTAAAAGTCAATTTGTCGTAGAATGATCCATATACATATCTTCGGCGTCTTCCTCTGTGTTCGAGGTGTACGTAGCGTTTTATTTTAGTCTTTGTTTGTTCTACATGTATAAAGCGCAATTACGCGCCAATTCACGTTCTTTTTTTTTGTCATCCGAAATGCTGTTAGACATGCACTGGTGCCTACTATGCTCTATAATTGTTGCGTTTGCTCGCGCGGTAAGTATAATGAGATGTACTGCTGTTGTTACGCCATATCCAGCTTTGAAACGTGATTTACATGCTTTTATGACAATAAAGGAATATAAGCCCATTGCTCCATGCAGTTATTTGGCAATACTCTTTAAATTCTTTTTTTTATTGAAGGATTGTATGTATGCACGCCTCTATTACACAGGAGTTTTCACAACCACATTTCCCTTCTATGCTCTTCAAATTTTAAAATCTTCCAATCGCTCTGCGTTCGAGTGAATTGTGAAATTTGTAATATTAAGAGACAACTAATGAAGGGATTTTTTTAAGGTATAGGGAATTGTCAGGTGAGGCTAAAGTAACATAAAAATGTTGTCTAAGCTTATATCGATGCTTTGCTGGAAAAACCCACCAATTTAAAATAAGAATTCAACAACCTGTATCATCGCGCTGACGTGTTGTTAGTGTTTGGATGAAGTGTACTACGCAAATATTTGGTACGTGTATATCCATATGATAACATATGAATATATCGATATATTTATGATATGTTCGTAAATATATGAAATGTACATATACCCAATATTGGCATAGCACACTTCGTATACAGCCTACTATTTCATAAATTATTTTATCCCAGTAAATTTTTAACTGTTAAACTACTATTTGATTTCTACCAACTTTTCAATTATTCTTACGTAAAACTTTCCCTTCATTAATAAAAAAAAATCAAAATTAAATCTAAGGTTATCATTTGTAAGAAAATCTTTTAACCAACATTTTCGTATTATTATTATCAAATACAATATTGTTAATTAACAATCAAAATCGTTCGATCTACATTTCTTTACTGTAGTAGTAATAGTTGTTACTTAAATTAGAGTAAAAAATTAATTTGCGCCTGATAGAAATGTATCTCTAAAATAAAATAAAATTAAATAAAATTTGTTCGACTCCAAAAAACAATAGTTTCGAATCGTCCTAAGAAAATATTTACTCAAATCTATTCGTTGAATTGGTTAGAATAAAAGAATATCGTTATATTTCAGATAATATTTCTAAAAAAATATTTTTCTATCCAACAGAAATCAACGTAAAATCGATAGTTTACATAGATTTCAAATGAGTAAAAAACAAGAGCCTTCAAAACACCGTAACACTCTAATATACAACGAAGCTGACCATCACCATTTTCTGGGAGTAAAAATTCATTACATCAGAATTAAAAAAAAAATCCACTGTACAAACTAGAACCGTACAATTCCAAATGGATACAAAAATTCGCTATACCAAGGAAACGTAAAATTTCAATACAAAGAAAAATATCCCAGGTCACTCGCGAATCGCTCATGCGTGTCGATTCCTTTCCACTTCCAAAAATCCAACAGCCGTGTATATACGCAAGGCGCAATAACGCATCAACCTGTTGTGCAGCATCTATGTGTGTATACATTTATACTACAGACAGGACACACACGAGTGAGCGATCGACTCTCTCCAAAAGAGTGCAATGCGCTATAACCCAAAGAGAGCGCAAACGCGTATATGGAGAAAGGGAAATATAACCACATCCTCCTGTGTACTCACACAAACGCACACACATACACATATACATGGATATACATGTATATTTCGTTACCTGGCAAAGAGAGAGCGAGAGAGACAGAGCTAGAGGCGCAACGTTCTCATGGGGGGAAAGACTCAGAAGGGAGAGTGAGAGAGACAGGTTGGATGCTCTGCTTGTTCGCGCGAAAGAGCGAGTCCCGTCGGGGGAAGGATGTACTTCCGTCCCCACTGGAATTCCCTCTTTTTCTACTGTCTCTATGTATACTGCAAAGAGCGGTCCGTTGGAACGCGCGTCGCGCGGTATAATTGTTGCGCGCGCACGTGCACTTTGCCACTGCTCTACTGTCAGGGAATTCATTTCGCTTTTCCAATTTTCGTTCTTTGCTTCGTCCTCTCTTTTTTTCTCGGCGATTCCGAGAGGTTTGATTGATTGATCGATTAATTTATTTATTTCCGTTTGTTTGTACGCTTCGGCGAGCCTGTGGACACGGCTGCGGATCACTTTGAGTGTGGGGAGGTGTGCTTGTGTTAGGGACAGAGAAAACAAATTTTTCAACCCGAGTTGCCCCGTGAAGTAAACGGAAACCTGAATACAATATCCCCGGGTTACAATTTTTGGTTATTAATTAAACGCTCAACGTCCAAAGGTCGTGAGTTTGACGTGTGTTTTCAGCTTAAGTTTAAAATTTCTTGTACTTTTAGAATCTGGCCTATAATTTAGCGACTAATAGACTGATGAAAATAGTATTTTCAAGAAATCAATATTTCTGATAGTGTGTTTTAACTATAAATTCGGAATTTAGGAAGGAAATGGATGGAAACCTCTCAATGTCCAAGCGTCGGTATTTTGAATCTATTATCTTGTGTACGCTGGGTGTGCTTAAAGAGTTATAAATAATTAAAAAAAATTCGAATAAAAGTTTTAAATTTATATTTTTGCATTGAAGAAGTTACGTAGGGTCTCTGAAACCTCTTATATTATTGCTGGAAACTGTTTTAAATTAATAAATTCTTCAATTTCCTTCTTTCGTATTTATTCAGTTGTAAAATATATAATTGGAATTGATTCGTACATATAACTTATATATTTGTATAAAATAGTTTTTAATAGTGCGAAAAAAATCGATCGCAGAAAAATAAGGTTACGAGCGCAAAGGGACATGTTAAATTTACGGGTAAGGAAAGAAATTCGTTCGTCGAATGCGCGAAAATTTCAAACTAGTTATCAATGCAATCGAATTGTTTTGACAGTATAACTACTTAAAAATCATTTTACCCAAAATATATACAATTGGAAACAATTTTGGAATAATTTTACTTTAAAATTTTATGGAATTACTTTTGTGTATATAAATTATATACAAATAATTTTATATTTTCCTTTACTGGCCTCCTAATCTTGTTAATTTCTCGTGAATTCGAGTTCTTTTTCTTTGCGTCCATTTGTCCAGCCAAACGTGTAATATAACACACAATTAAAACGACGGCTTTTTTGCTCAAATCCTCATTTACGATTTAAAGCGTGGAGCGCACTTGCGATGTTACTTGTTATAATCTGTAGGGAAAACTGAGAATGCTTTTAATAACTACGCATATATATATATATATGGTGAAATTAATTATTTAATATTCCAAAGCAAGTGCTAACTCTCTATAATGAAAATCAAACACAATTTAACCATTGACCTGCGTTAGTTGCAGCAGAGCCACAAACTGAGAATATAGTTATATAACTACAATTAGTTTATTTCATATCGTCAAATATTTATAGCTATTAAAATCCTATCTGGGAAACAATCTTCGAACTGCGGCGAGAGTTGCATATAGTTATGCGGAGATTGAAATCTCAATTTAACAGTAGTATTTAGAGTAAGAAATATCAGTATATCTGATATAGTTGAATAAAAAATAGAAACTATATCGCGTACGTAAGTAATTGAATTCGATTATTAGTTGCTACCAATGAACATTTTTATCAATCGTGAATCGACTTAAGAGGGATTATACTTATACTTATTATCCTCCTTGAACTTCAAATGTCTGTAAGGAAAAATTTAATATGATTACAAAGTTAAAATTTGTTCCTTAAAATTATATTAATATATTAAATGACGTTTTTTAATATAACTTTAAAGAACAAATTTTAACTTTCAGCTTGTGCAGAGATATCATTTTTTTTAATTTTGGTTGTAATGTAAGAAAACATACAAATGACATTATTGAGCGTTAAATCTTAAAAAACAATCAAATTTTTCAAGCTTTAGCTTACGCCAGAACTAAAATTAAAAAAAAATCTTTCTTATCATTATTATCTTTTTATCCTATCTCTAATATCGTATAGCTGTTATCTATTCTTAACTAATATTTATTAATGTAATTTTAAGAAAAAATGTTTAATTTACAGAATAAATTACTAATTGAAAATGATTCTCAGAAAGAGCCAAATGATATACCTGAATTTTTTCGCAACAGCTACTTCACAATCTTTACGTAATCAATTTTCTCTAATAGTACGCTGTTTTCGAGTATAAAACGTAATTAAAATTCGTAAAAATTAAGAAAAATCTTATGTATCCATTTCTGTATCGAATCCTTAATTTGCCAATTAATCACTAGATAAGCACGAATCGTAAAAGACAACCGACTTCGTTGAAAAGTTTGAAAGGCATTTGAAATAATTACCATATTTTACCTTTTTAAAATGGAAACACCTGTTCAGCAACGAATCAATTACATTCCATCAATAAAGTTTCAGCAACACTTGAAACAATCGCAATTTTTCACTCTTTGCAAGTAAACAGCTGTTTAATAATAAACCTCATTCGAAACCCATTTACTTTGTCCCTAATTTATCTTCTCATCCAACACAGGCATTCGATTCCGACAGTTGCGTAAGTCGCGCCATTTCGCTACTTTCCATATATCGATTCTTTCGTTTCCATACAAACAAAACCGCGTTAAAAAAAAAGAAACAAGCTAAGACAAGATATCGTTTATTCCATATTCGACGAAATTTACGAAGAAAATCGTTACTTTCGCTTGCCGAAAGCTCGAAAACCGATATCTAATCATGATTTCAGCGGTATTTGTATCAACCCCTCGTTGTGACGTATACGCAAAGTACAGCTCGCTGGCGAATTGGAAACGGCACAGTTGTACATTTCGAGAAAAGGAGAAATACAAGAGAGATTGACGGATATCTCGAAACTTTTAATCGCCGTCGAGCCCGACTATCGGCTTCCCAGTCGTGGAGAACATGCATACTATATATATGTATACGTACGCGTGAAAACGACTAATGGTTCCCCCCCTCCCACCCTCCTTTACCCCTTACCGATGGAGCAGCTCTTTGTCGCGATCGTATAAACGTCGCGCACTTGAAGCCTAAACGAATTCCCGTGTACAGTCAGGGGGACCATTTCGCGCGCGCGGCTAAATCGTTCGAGCGTTGCGAGCTGCTCTGCTTTAGTATATATATACATATATATATATATATATATATATATACATGTATATAGTTCGCACTCTAAACTTTTTCGATCCGCACGTAAAAATAGACGATCGATCGGCCAGTCGAGTTACGCAGTAAAAATTTCTCAGTCCGATGGAATTCCCTCTCTTGCCGAGCGTATAGGTGTGCAGTTAACGTATGTATATATAAGTATGTGTGTGTGTGTGGGTGTGTGTGTAGATATATAGATATGAGTGAAATAAGATGATGTGCGTGGATGACGACTGGTACGATAAAGATCGAGAATTCATTGGTATATAGGGTGGTAGGAAATGCGAAAAGTTTGGAAGTGTGAGAAGTGATTCGATGTCGAGGATTTCGGCTGTTTCGCGGTTGAACACGTAGTAGGACAATTTTTATAGAGTATCCCCTGTTCGAGGGCTTATTCTGTTTCTTTTGTCGAGCTATAACAGAGTTATACTTATAGGCAATTTTGGTCGTTTAAACTTTCAGGTTTGTTGCATAAATCGTTTGAGCTATATAACCTGGGAAATTCGATCGATCCTGGATTCTCTCTTTCTCTCATTCGTGCACGAATTTACTTTTCCAATTATTGCTCGTTTGCTGCCTGGAAATGAGCGGTAAATCCAATTTACAAATACGGAAAGAGCTTCGTTGAATAAATCGTCGAGATACACACAACGCATTAAAAGAACTCGCACGCAGTGTTCCGACAACCGGTGCTACCGTTTAATTTCCATTTCTTGTCGTATGCTGCGAGAGAGAGAGAGAGAGACAGAGAGAGGCATAAAGAGTGAAAAAGAGAGATTGAGAGAGAGAGAAAGAGTGAGACAGAGAGAGACAGAAAGAGAGAAAGAGTGAGTCAGACACAGAGAAGGAGTGATACAGAGAGAGAGACAGAAAGAGAGAAAGAGAGAGACAAAGAGAAACAAAAAGCGGGAAAGAGAGAGATAGAGAGAGACATAAAGCAAAGTAAGAGAGTCAAATTTATTCGCATTAGTACTTCTAAATCTAAAATAGTCAAAATTTCACTGATTTTGCTAGTGACTCGACTTAAACTGATTAAAATGGGTTTACACTTATTTCCAACCTGAAATTTGAATATATGTAATAAAAATTTTGTAATAATTACAAAGCTGAATTCTTTTTAAATGTATATTACGAAGCATTATTTAGTATAACCTACCAGAAGTTGATGTTATCATCCTGTTTAGAGAAATGATTTTTTTTCTTATGGAAATTTTTATTTTATTTTGTGGTACACCAAAGAAGACAATTGGTAGAATAAAAAAGTGAGTTTTATTTAAAAAAATAATTTCTTTCACTAGTCCTAGACAAATATTTACTCGAACTTAATAATGATGTTTATTTGAATGTATATTACATTCAGTAGTAAATATTTGCTTGACTATACGAATTCGCTATTCGCATGAAATTGTTCGACTCTCCCAATAAACTGTTTATAGCATATTTAAGCAAAAAAAAAATTTAATTTACTGTTTATTATTCATTAAAAATTGTGTCATATTGTAGCGACACAATAAATTTTTTAATTTTCAAAAAATTATTTTATATATTTTTGCCAAAAACAATTTCACTTCCAAATAAATATCTTTTTACGCCAAAATATTGCTTTACAATCCGAGTAAACGTTTGCTCCCCTCGAAAAAGCTGCAATTATTTCCACTGCATAAAAAATGAAAGACTAAACTACACAACCCATCGCGATACGATGGAAATCCACCGGCAAATAACGAAATTTCACTATCTCAATTCCCGAGAATAGGATCTATCGCCCGCATACGATTAGCTCACTTCCTTACCCCTCGCTGCGTTCATTTAATAACGTAAACACTGCGTGCAATCATCCCCCTTAAACCACACTGTTTATTAATATTTTAAGAATAGCCGCCGTTTGCGTGTCAAGGTGCATCGAGCTGAAAATTTCATTATATGCGTTGCCACAGTCTCTCATCCCGTGTACTCTACATATATGCATAAAATACATATACATATACACATATATAGTTCAGAACCCCGGAAGGGAAGAAAGAGCTTTTGGAAAAAAGGGAAGCTGCGACGTAGCCGCGCAGGTGCGGAGATCTTGAACAACAGAAAATGCTGCGAAGGAGGGACGGAGGGGGGAGGGGGTATGCAACGAAGGTCTAATACTCAGAGCCATAGAAAATAAAGGCGAGAGCGTGTGTCACTTCCGCGGTGGCGGTTCCCGCAGCCAGAATTAATCTTATTAAATAATGGAGGTGGTGGAGGCGTCCGCGGCAGTGCTATAGGTGTATATATAGCTATGGCAGGAAAATCCAAGTGAAATTATTCTTCGCGTTGGCGCTGCCCTACTGGCGCGCCTTATGTAATTATAGCTGCTCTCGTAAATTGCCTTGTTCTCTCTCTCTCTCTCTCCCTGCGCTGCGCATATACCCGCGAATTTTCTTCCTCGCCTTGTACTGCTCCACTCGCTTATATACTTTATATATGTATATGTCACATATATGTATATGTTAAAACGAGACAGACGGGTAGAGACGCGGAAAAGGTGGTACGCGAACTATAACAATACACAAAAGTGTGTGTGTGTGTGTGTGTGTACGTCCGCTAACGCGAATTTCGTGTAGAAATTTTCCAGGACGACGCGGGACTCTCTGGTGTCTTTTATTTTTTTTTTCTCTTTCTTGTCGCTCCATATGTATAATGGGTAGGTGTATACGCAACACTCAGAATTACGCACATATATACTCGCGTAACTGCTCGAAATATATTTGCGTTAATGAGAGGATTTTTTCGGCGCTACAAAAGTTGAGGAAGGAGCGATTCTTTTTTTTCTTTATTTTTCTAGTTAAAAAGCTCGGCTAGCGGAAATGATATTTTGCCACCGAGTCGTTACACGGACGCGCGCTTAAAGTCTCCGCAGCTTTGGTTTTTGCATTTCGTTATACGAGGAGCTCAGGAGGCAAAAATAACGAGCTTATTTAACATATATTCCAGGCGTTACACACACACAGACACGGGCTAAACGGAAAATTGCATTTGTGCCCGAGTGTGCAGTAACTCGATTCGTCGCTCTACCGCGTCTATATTTATTTTCAAGGTTTACAGAATAAGCACGAAGCGCTAGACTAGTAGTATAATTGATTCGAATTTGCTTTTTGTAGATTTGGCCGGCTTTAAAACTAGCGTTAATGAATTTTGAAATTCCCGCGCCGCGATGTTAATTCAAAAGTTATATACATGTGTATGTGTGTAACCATCAGCGCGGTAAATACGAAAAACGTTCTTTGTCGAGATAGATCAATATATATGTAAGCGAATTAAATTAATTAATCCTCGTATTCGAGGCAATTAGCATAAATTTCACAGCGTAAGTACAAAGTTTCGCGCACTGAGTATATATTTAAGTCTACTCGATATTTCCGTTTGAACCGTCCGGAGAGACTATCGCGATAAGGACAGTAAAATCAGGCTCATTTATAAAAGAGATTGTCTTAATCGAGATCCCCCTTTTTCCAGGACGTCGGCTTCATCGAGATGCGAAATTACTTAATTTTCCCGCAAAATAAAAGCCGACGTCGTAGTAAAACCCGTCGATCCGAGTGGATTTTTTTTTATCGGGTATAAAGCATGATAATCAAACACTTTAAGAACAATGCATCATAAAGAGGGGAGTAAAGGCGCGCGCCAAATGTAAACTCCGCGAGAATGCAAATGTTTTCCGCAAAGCACCGCCTGGCCTCGACACTGCGAGAGACAAAAAGCAGCAGCAGCAGCAGCAGCAGCGACACAGTAAAAGCTACACAGAAGGAGAGTATACGTTGAAGAATAAGCAGTGGAAGCAGAACGAGGGAAGAGAGAGGCAGCCTCGAGCACGACGGTATCCTTAATTCTGCAAGAAGTGCTGCGGTTGTCATCGTAATAGCTCGTGGCAAAGCTACTACTGCTGAAGCCTTCCTTACTCTTTACTTCGCTTTTGTATTTTGTATTATTATTTTTTTTTTTTTATTTTTACCAGAGGAGGATTAAAAATATCTCGGAGACAACTTGCGAACGATCTGCTGTGAAGACTGGACTGTGTGGGTATATGTGGGGGGATATTCTTCGCTGTGTCCTGAAATATAATGCGACACGGATTTTCGTAGTAGAGCCGGAGCAGCAGACGGCTGCATTTTTTGACGAGCTCAAGGATTCTGTAGAGTACCTGTATATATATATATATATTT
This sequence comes from Apocrypta bakeri, assembly GCA_018906985.1. Lineage (NCBI taxonomy): Eukaryota > Metazoa > Arthropoda > Insecta > Hymenoptera > Pteromalidae > Apocrypta > Apocrypta bakeri. The sequence goes on from JACCIA010000002.1 coordinate 3,952,061, forward strand.
ATATGTATACGTAAACTAACGTTGGTGGAGGATGACTCGTTGAAAAGCCATTTGGCTGATGTGTCGTTGGTTGCGAGAGAGAAAAATACTCGTAGGGAACGCTTTTCACCCGGTAGTACGAAAATACTGTTTTAAATATTTAGCTTGACAGAAAGGTTTTTTTTTGAAGGGAGGGGGTACGGTGGCATTTATTATTTCCGCAAGATTTTAGGAGGATCAGAGGAAATTCGTATGATTTATAGGAGATGCAGAAGCTTACGCTGATCAGCTCAATGACACGAAGAAAAGCTCTCGATGTATTTAGGAGAATTTATTTATTAGAAAAATTGCTTTTTTCGGTGGCATAAAATGTTTACTTGAATCGAAAAATGATATTTTGGTTTTAAAAAATAAAACGAAACTATAGAAATGAAAAATATTTAATTATTGTACTTGACGAAGCCAACGAACTGGAATATATTCCCTCCGCAGGATTATTGTTGTGTTAAATTAGTAATGTAATTACTGTAATCACTGGGTTACTGTAAATTTCTCTGGTTAAATAAATAAATAACAGTAGTGTATCAATTATAACAGGAGTAAATGTCAACTCTAGCCTAAAGATGTGCAAAAATATCTATTCTTGAGAAGAAACCAACTATTTAAAAAACACTTGAAGTAGCAGCCAACTCAAAATAAAACTTAGATTCAGAAATATATCCATATATATTGGTCTTATATATTCAGAAATGTATCCAAATATTTCTCCGATAAATCAATATACTTTTGTTTATATATGCACTTCCTATGTATACTAATACATAAATACAAAAATATATTGATATATCGATTTCTAAACCTAACCATTTATATAATATTATCTTAGTTGACTGATTCTTGGATTGAAAATGATGAAGTATCCGGTTATTCATACCTTTTCTTGAACTAGCTGGTTCTTCAAGACTTTTTTAAAAGGCTCCTTCGAGCTTTCTTTTTTTAATTGACTAGTTCTTCAAACCTTTTTCTTGGCTGGCTGGTTCTTTCTCTCAGACGCCGATATATAGCCAAGTTGACCATTGCCCTTTTCGAGGGCAAGTTTACTCTTATAGAATAATTTTACCTTTTAAAAGTTTACATAAAACATATACATGAAATAATAAACTTTGAAGAAGAGTAAGAAAAGTATCATCCACTGCATGCAATTGAAAATATGAAAAATTATTAATAAAAATCATGAAGGTGAATTAGTGCCAAACAAAATATTAAAAATATATGAAAGAAGAAAGAATTTTGACCGATCAATTTGTCAGAGAATGACTCATATGCGTATACATCGTCTCGGATCGTCCTCATTATAGATGTACATCGCATCGTACAATATCGAGAATAAAGAAGCTTGTGAAGCAAATTCTCTTGCGAAAGTCCATTAACTTTGACACGAAATATGTACACATATACAAACACACATACACCCACGCACACACATATATATACACGTAAACATTCATACTACATTGAATCGCTGAGATACGTTGTACGAGGGATGATACCGTGCTCTACTCTCTCGCCAACAAGCTACAATGAATTGTATTATATAGACGTATATATGTGTGAGCGTGTGTGTGTGCGCGTGTATATGATGGGAGAGAGTGAATACAGCAGCCACAGACATAGAAGATACGTACAATGCAAGTTCACGCGAGCGTTGCTATATCAGGCATTATTCTGAATTTCTTGGAGTGCCAACTCAAAGCGGAGCACTGCATACCTATATAGCTCTAGCAACAGAAGCAGCAGCCATTTTCAACGAAGAGTGACGCGAATAGTTTGTATGCAGTGTATGCAGTGTATGCGCAGTATCGTAGCGTAAAAGCGGAGTCAGCCAACGGAAAAAGCGAAAGCCCGTGCGCGCCTATTTCGACAGGGAGATCCGACTATTTCGCGAGCTTTCTGTAGAATGAGATGTGCGAGGGAAAAAAGTGTTCGAACTAAATCTATGACATTCTCTGGACTCTGTGTAAACTCTTAAAATGTTAGAGCGATCGATTCGCCTCGGTGCTCGAATCAATGATGAAATTACTCGTGTATAAGGATTTTTTTTAGAGCTTTGCTGGAATTTAAGAGTGACATCTTTTTACCCGTGGTTTACTTGGAGTGATTTTTCACTCTCGTGCTTTTTAAGTGCATGCACAGTGTGAAATAGATGTCGACTGTTCGATAAATCACTCTTTATTCGAGTGAACTTCCGAATTTCACTCTAAAATTTCGAGTGTTTTTTTATTATACAGAAGTTATATTCGAAAATATATTTACATGCTTCGGAATGTAAGTCCGATATATCTAAAAAGATGTAACGTACGTGCATTTTAAATCAATAAAAATGTGTATTAAAAAAAACGAAAAAAATTAATTTTCATTTAAACGAGTTTTCATTCATTTAAAGACGTATCGATAGTCATAACAATATTCTAAGACATCGTTAAGTTATACGTATGACTAAATAATCACTATATTGATAAATTATTTTTAAATTGTGAATTTTATAAAAATCAATCCATTTTCATTATTTTAAAGGTCTGCCTGAGGTCAATGGAGAGCTGAAAATTAGTAGAGAATCTATAATGGAATTGAATTAACACGCTTGAAATTTAATTGCAATTGAAATAAATACGAATCCATAAAATGCAAAATTAATCAATTGAATTATAAATAAAAATAATGTCAAACTCTTAAAATGTGACCAAATCATTTAGTTTATATAATAAAACAATGTTAAAAACCATCCAGCTATTTATACCTCTTTTTCACTCTAACAGTAATTTAGTCACATTAAATCAGACATTTAGAGTGAAAATCCACTCTAACAAAGTAATTTTCACTTTAGAAATTAAAAAGTGAATAATAACGTTGAATACCTACGCATAGTAATGCGTCAAAGAGAAATTCCCGCGCATAATATCGTCACAGAGAAGATTCGTTTGGCCAAATTTGTGGAAGGTATCTCGTTGAGTTTGTAATAGACGTTACACTTTGTCGTTGTGAGACGTTGCCGCTGCTGGCCTTGTTTGCTCGTTATGATGGGGGCTACGCTCTGCTTTGCGTCAAATTTTCTCAGATGTGCGTATATAATGGAAGAGGGATTTTAAATGTTCGCAAGAAGAAGCAGAGATAAAGAGAGAGAGAGAGATAGAGAGACTTTCTTCACTGAGGTTGGAGAAAATTTTGTTTGCCTACGTTGATGACGTCTTCAAGCTGCGGGTATCTATAGAGCGTTTTTTTTATTCGACAAAATTCACGATTCAAAAGCTTTTCTCGCCTTAGAGTTTGTAGATCCGTTGAGAGAATATTATTGATTCAAGCGTTTTATTTGGCTAACTTAATAGTTAAAGGGGATTTACACTAATTCGATAAAGTTTGAATATTTGCAAGAAAAAAATTAATCTTATCATAAAGCTAAATTTTTTCTTGAGAAAGTATTAAAAAAATTATTTAGTAAAACCTATCAGAAGGTGATAGAGAGAGAGACATAATGAGAAAAAATAAGAGACAGAGCGACGTATAGAGAGAGAGTCAACTTTATTCGCATTAGTACTTCTAAATCTAAAATAGTCAGAATTTCACTGATTTTGCTAGTGACTCGTCTTTCAGCTTCAAACTGAACTACCTAAACTTTGAATGTATGAAACAACAAATTTTTCATTTTTACAAAGCTGAATTTTTTTTAAATGTATATTACGAAGCATTATTTAGTAAAACCTACCAGAAGTTGATGTTATCATCCTGTTTAGAGAAATGTTTTTTTTTTTAATTTTTTATATATGTGTCGTTTCGTTAAATAAATTAGTTTCTTCTAAAAATGCATTCTCATTAACAATATGAATAGTAATTAATTAATATAACACGGATAAATCGAATAATCTTACCTTGATTATTCAGTGTATAGCTAATTACAGAGTACAACTTATAATTTTAATACCACTTCGTATTTAATTAAAATTCACTGTTTAAAACAGTGGTGCCGATTATACTTGCAAGAAATTTATTGATTTTACAGTCCAAATTTATAGTTTCAAACAATAATTTTTGGTGGTACAGCATAGTTTACATTTATCGTGTCTTTGAATGTATGGAGTAAATAAAGTAATGTTATTATAAAGCTAAATTGTTTGCTTGAATGTATATTAAAAAAGCATTATTTAAGAGATTACCTAAAATTACAATTTTTATTAGTTATATTATTTTCATGCTTTGTATCTTTTATACTGAAGTTATGTATATGTAGCTTTTATTTGAGCTTTCTTTCGGATCTCAAAGTCCCGTCGTTGACCACTAATAGTAGGTTGTTGAGTACTCACTGTCTGTAAGATTCAAAGTGAATTAATGGATCGATTGATCTGAAAATTGGCTTCAATACTCTTTGATACATTCGTAAAAGCTTGATTGTAGTATTTTTTTCTAAGTGAATAGAATAATTATTGAAAAACATTTTTTTAATTATTGGTACAATTCATCAAGTAACATTTTTGCTGTTCATCTTACTGAAAAGGCCTATAATGGAGCTTTAATAAACGTATCAAATACTATCGATATCAATTTTCACCTCCATTGATTCACTTTGAATGTTACAGAGAGTGAGCTTTTAACAACCTACTATTAGTGGTTGATGAAGCGACTTTGAGATCTGACACAAAGCTCGATTAAAAGGTATTTATATCTACTAATCAATGTGTAAATAATGCAATAAATATTATTAATGACTATAAACTAACATGAAGATGTCTTGTCCTTTATGATTTTTTAATCACAACTACAGATTCAACAGTTTCTTGAATTTTTAAAATTCAAAGGCCAAATGTTATTTTTTTCTGCGTCACATTGAGCTATCGAACTGAAAGATAATCATGAAAAAATGATGACATAAATAGTTGAATTTGCTTAAATAAAGTACAAGTTATGCTTTGTACATTCTGAGACTCATTAAATGTGTAAACAGCAATACATAAATAATAACAAGTCAATTTCATAGCCCACATTGACACAGAAATGACATAATTTAAACTTTGAATCTTAAAAATCCATCAAGCTGTAACCAACGTCAAAGACAAAATTTAAAAAAATCATATCTCTACATAAAATGATCACATAACTTCTGGTAGGTCTTACTAAATACTGTTTTTTTTTAAATATTTTTAAGAAAAAAATGCTATCTTTATAATAATATTACATTTTTTTCTTACAAGCAGGAAGAAACTAGGTCTAAATAAATACTTTTTAACGCTAAAAGATATTCGCGGGCATTAAAAGTCATAAAAAACTTGCGCTTCAACGAGGCCTTTGCGGCAAATTATTCATTCTCTCGGTACACCCAGCGTTTGCTCCACATCACGCAGACAATTATAGAACTAAATTACACTCAACGTAACAAACTCACAATACCTCTATTATCGCGGCAAACTTTAATTATTTCCATGTCAGCTATCAAAAATATAGATCGAACGATGGCACGTTGAGTACAGCCTGATTATACGCTACATTAAACTTCAAAGTTACTCCACTAAAGCTATATACATATACATATACACTCTCAGATTGATTTACACGCGAAATTTTGAAATATCGAAATACCCTTTATTTTCTCCTCGCCTTCTCTACGAGACACTGTAATTTTTTTTGTCCTCGCTAACGAGAAATACAGAGCATGACTCTTCGGAGTGAGCAGAGAAAAACGTCGCTGCAATAGGGATAATTGTCACTTTAGTTTTTAACGAAGCCGTAGCTATAGTACCTGGTAGTGTCCTATTACGAATTTGTTGTTTTTTTTCGCTATAGTCTGCGTACTCGAATCCATGAATCATGACTTTGGATTAATTTTCGCCCGTGGCGCACTTTAACTTTACATACTCTTCGTGGGTTGTACAATCGACGTTGACAAGCACGTTCAAGAGCTTTGGAAAATTAAAAGGATATTCTACGAGTATACGCGTTTATCGTGAGAAGAAAGCAAACATCCAACGACGAGCAGCTGAAACTTTCCCTTATATAACCGACGAATCCACGCCTCTCGAACTATATACATCCATGCATATATATGTATATATAAAATATGCAAGAGTAAAAGCATCCTGGTTAACCCGTTTCGGTAAACCGAACCTCCCATCGACTGAATTTCCTCACCTCGAATTCTCATGCCAATGAAAGAAAGCCCTCTTTACTTTAAATGCATCGCTGGCAGGTCAAGAGGTAGTACAACGCCGTATAACGTGAAAGGTGTCTCTGTCTTTTGAAAAGGAAAGAAGGCGCGAACGTGGAATAATGCGACGAGTACATATCTCGAGCGAATAAGAAAATTCATTACTACGGACACTGAAGCAATTGTATGAGTGGACTCGATGGGTTTGAATATAATAGAGAGAGAGAGAGAGAGTCACACAATGTGTACGGCAGGTCTTATTTATTTATTTATTTATTGTATATACAATTCAGTTTGTTTCTTTTGTTGGAGTTTATTGCATTTTTAAAAATTATGCATTCGCAACAATGGAAATATAACATTTATACATGGAATCGAGATTTATAAATTTCAACCAATGTCCCTTGCGTAAGGGTATACGTGTGTCAGTTAGTACATATAATACAAGATACAGAATTTTGGAAACTAATTAAATTGTGCATCTCATTCAGTTGCAAACGACGAAATTTTCTTGTTAATCGTACACTATATTATTGTATCCATTGACATTTGATAAGCGACAGACAAGAATGGAATTGAGGAATGACAATGGGTGTGCATGGGTGATTCTTTGGTAGATCGATTGGATAAGAATTTTTTTTCTTCGGAGTAATTTTAAACTGTTTATTCTACTTTCAAGTTTCTGAGGGTGAACATTATTTAACTGATGCCACAAAAGAATATTTTTTCGGAAATCAATTTTGCTAAAATTTTTAAATAAAATAATTTCATCAAATTAAAAAGATCTAAATGGCTAATAATCAAATCTTGAAAGTCTTACTTATCTATATTAACCGTAACCATTGAATCAAATTCGGCTTCTTGCTAGAAATAAAGATATCAGTCAAATTATCAAATATTATGATAACATTACATGATTAACATCACTTTGACTGTACCTATAATATCACTCACATATAATCTCCGAATATTTATTAATCTGTATTTCTAACTAATATTTAAATAACAAAAATAAAAAGATGAAATTCATATCGAGTTTACAATTAATTATACTATTTATACTTAATGAAGTAATTTTATGTAATAATTTAAATAAAAAATGTCTCAAATATTATTTATAATATTTGCACAAATTTTTCTATCACTACTTGTGTACGGATAGAGAAATATTCATACAATCGAGAAAAAACACCGTCAAAATGTCAACTTGGCTTACTGTAACTTTACGAACGTAGATAACAAAATTATTGACATCGAAAAAAAAAAATATTCTCAACCGGTCAATCTATCAAAGAACCACCCGTATGCATATATATCGAAGGATTACTGCGTTGTTTAAAAAAAAAAACGAAAAATGACAATTGGTTTTAACGTGTCGTTGGTGTCATGCAAAGAGTAGGGGAACAAGGTGTAAACGCGAAGACGTGTGTCCAGAAGTAGATTACACAGACAGAGAGAAAGAGAAAGAGAAAAAGAGAGAAACTATATACACTATGTAACTCGATATGATAGGATGCATCTCCGACATTGAATAGGCGCGATCTGTTGCTCTTTCTCTCTTTCCCTGATCTCTTTTTCGTCAGAGTCGGCGCACAAGTTACATGGGGTAGCGTCGAACATTCCGATGAAAGCGGTGAGCTCCGATCGTTTAGATGATCTTGCCATCGCAACGGCAGGTGGCTCGGCAGAACTGCCTGCGCTCACGACCTTGTTCAGTGTCGGTCTCGCAGAGCCAACCAGGCCACGTGGCCCGCAGCTGCTGGCAGTTGGCCCAGAGATCCGCCCAGGGACAGGCGTTTTTGCAGAGCTTGCCGAGCCTGCAATGCTCACCGCAAGCCGAGCAGCTCTCACCAGCCGCGTAAGGCTCGCCCAACAGATCCTCCCGATTGCCGCTGAAAGCAGATGCGTCTCATTGGTGTTCATCTGTCGCTCTTACCTCTCTACCTCCGTTTAGACGTTACAGCGTGAGTCCGGGAAGGAAAGGACCGATTGGACCAATACGGTTAGAAAAGATTTGGACTGAGGAAAATTACGCGATGAGGTGTAGTTTTTCAATCTTTCAAGAGGGCAAGACACCTTTGAAATGCAAATTACTGAATTCAAAATTTCAAATATTTATAACAATGCGTGTTATAATCTACGCGTGTTTTAACGAGAGAAGATAGTTTTACCTTGAAAAATTTCTTATACTTTTTAAATCTTACATCAAATTTATTGATCAATGGGTAGTAAAGTAGTTGTAAACAATTTTATTAAAATAGCACGATTTTTTAGTCAAATTACATTTTTAAATTCTATTTTAGAATTGAAATCGGTGTTTGAAACCTATCGCCGCAGTAACTTTGAGATTATGGCCAATTTACACATAAATTTAATAAAAGGCTTTTCGATGTTTAACTCGTTATCGATCCACTTAGCAAAAAATTTGTCTACATGAAAAAATATTTAGAATTTTTCATTTGTTTATAATCTTTGTCTAAAATCATTAAACCCTTGTGAAATATCTATAACTTTTTAACTACTCGATTACTTACTAAATTTGACTTAGATTCAAAAAGTACGAGAAATTTGACGTCGAAACCGTTGGTTTGAATTTGTTCTAATTTTGAGCCGAAATGCAACGATTGGGTGTTGAGGGATTGAGGAAAACGTTGGTTTTATAATTTATCTTCTATTTAGTTATGAATTGTTCATTAAAAAAATTGTAAAAAGCCCATTTGACTGTTTACTATTTAATATTACATTTAATATTTAGTATAATTTACTGATCAAATCAAAATTTAAATGGAAAACCATATTTGCGTTGTCTAAAATCTACCTTACAAAGTTTTCAATAAATATACATGAATTTATCCGACAGTTCCCATTCAAATTTTGCTCTAATCAGTATTTTTCGCAGATTTCAACGCAGTTACTAAATATCTATTCTGCGAATATCTTTGTAATATACTGCTAACGTATATTTGATATCGATTTTATGCAGTTCTCAACCCTAATTACAAGTTATAACAGTTATATATGTAGAGTCGATAGATGACGGGTTCGTCATTAGTAAGCAGATTGGAAGTTACGGTCAGTGAGATTAGAATCTCCTTCAAATCTCGTACACGTCAGGTGTGCAGTACGAGCTCGTTTATTTCACGCTTGTTTTGAGAAAGTCTGAAACGCGCATTATGTAACTTCCATACGAGCAATACGAGCTGAACAATTTTTGCGATACAGGACGTTTCGCTTATCGTTAATTTACAATTTTTTTTATCACGAACTAGACTCCCGTTACGTTACTCTTCGCAGCTTCAACCGTGAATTTCGCTTCGTATTTTAAAAGTGTTGCCAGCGAGCATTGAACAATGTATTTTCGTCAAAAAAAAAAAAAAATAAAAATAAAAATAAAAAATAAAAGAGATAGAATTGATTCGTCCATTACGGGGGAGAATCACCTCTAGCACTTTATGAATAAAATGAATAAAAATTGACGATGCTCCCCGGGTGACCAAATATTTGACGGGGGCTGTAAAGCGCACGGTTACGATAGCGCTCATCGAATGTATGGCTGATCTATACTTCTACCTATATATATATATATGTATATATGCATGTGTATAGCCACGTATACATATGTATAGGTGTAGATCAAGAAAGAAAAAGAAAGAAGGAGACAGAGCAGCGTATGGACAAGGATAAATTTGAAGTTTATAGAGAGTGCACTTTGTTAGCCGAGTATAATATATAAGAACGTTAGTTTGTTTCTCTTCGCGGCGTGCTTTAGGTGCATAAGGCGAGCTTTATCCGAGGTTTTATCTAGCGAAGCAGAGGATGAGTGCAGAGTCGTGGTAGGCGAGTTTATTAATTTATACCGGTATAGTGGGCTGTAAAAATTTTATCAGGCAGTATCGAACTAATGCCGTTTTCTTTTAATGGCGAGGAGGTAATCGTAAAATGTACATGAAATTCTATTTTATACTCGCGAGTAGAGACGCACTCGTGGTTGAGGCTTTTATAAGACAGTGCGTCGATACAATTTATCTGTGTGTGTGTGTGTGTGTATAATATTGATTATTAATAAAATTACACGGGGAACAATTGGAAGAGAGGACGATGAAGGTGTCTTTGAGAAGTACTGCAAAATACTGCAAACAATTCCGTAATTTTATTCCTGGTTCTTGAGTGCTTTCTGAGCAAAAAGAGCCTTTTCTAGATAATTTTCAGATTGGCGTTCGATTTTGAGCGGCAAACGCGGAAAATAAGTTTCGTATCCTATTTTGCTTTCTTTTTTTAATTTTGAAGTCGCGGATTTCGACAATTTTCATTGCGTGATGCATTAGCTGGCTGTATATCACTGGAAAGTGTTTTAAAAGAGCTTTGATTTAAAAAAAATTGTCCAGATTGGTGAAGTAGACAAAAAATTACTGTTAAAGAAGTGCAAAGCAGATTTCGTTTCTCTGGTTTTAGTTCAAATACTTTTCGATCGAGAGATTGTTTTTTCGCAAATTAAAGCTTTTCGTAAAATGTATATCGTAGAAAAGTATATTAAAAAAATTGTGCAATTTGGAAAGGTAGAATAAAATGTATTGTTAAAGAAAAGCAAAGCAGATATCGTTTTTTCGGGAAATTCTAGTTTGTCTGGTTTTCATTTAAATGATTTTTCGAAGAAGTGATATTTTTCGCAAATTAAAGCTTTTCGAGTCTTCTTTTTTCATCAATAATGTTCACATTATATGTTGTAATTAGTTATGAATATTTATTAATATTATGAAAAATCAGATTTTGTTGTGAAAATTATTAGCTAGAAAGACACTGCAAAAATACTCAGTTATCAAAAAGAATTATTTAAAATAACGCGATTTTCAGGAAATCCACTGACTTCGAATACTCATATCTTTGCACTCGAAAGACCATTTTGCAAGAAAATTCTGTAATTTTAATTGAATTTCCTATATTGGCTTTTAAAAGTCTCTACGCAAATGTTATTTTTTCCGTAAAAACCGAGTACTGACAAACACTTTTTAAAAATCGAAGTTATACAATTGTACTTTGAAAGAAAATCTCTGTTAAACACCGATCTCCAAGACAAAGTTTTCAAAGTAGTCCATTTTTCGAAACTACCGGGTCTCTTCCAGTATCTCGTAAATCTTATAAAGTAAAAAAATACTCACATCCATATTTGTAGAAAAACGAAAAATACAACTTACGCAGGACAGTAGTTGCAGACATAGCTGAAGTAGGGAACCCCGCGAGGTCCACGCTTGCCATCGCACTCAGCCCAACCACATCCAACCAGATGACTCGTTGCCCAGACCATCTGCGTATAGTGACCGACTCTGCTGAGGTTGTTCTCCGGGGAGCCGTAGGTGAAGAGCCGTTCCTCGGAGAACCACGTCTTGATGGCGAAGAACCTGTACTCGAGCGCATCGAGAATAATCAAATGCGCTTGTCGCTCATCGCTTAATTGCTGACAAGGGATTTTGCGCCCTATAGACTAAGTGCAAGTTTAATCAAGTTTATGGCCGTACATGCATATGCTGCAAACTCCGAGTTTCCGGATAAATCACTCATTTCTCCAACTATCCGTTCGCGCGTGTTTACAGCGCAGATTCGCAATTTTTCGATTATGCACTTGACGGGGAATCCCCTGTGCAGTGCACGCTATCACGGCGAATTGCGGCTACTCGGCCTGGCTCGGCGCCAGGATTTCAAATCTCTCTTTGCGCCCCCTTCCACTCGTATAACGCGCCGCGTCGACATGTGAGCTCCGAGATTAAATGTTCGCCACCGCGTCCAACACAACCGCGCCCACGTATTCGACGTATAATTTCTTTAAGGGCCTTCGACACGTGAGATCGATTGCAACGTGGAATTAACCTGTTTTAGCTTAAAACGTTATTCGCGGTATTTCGTCTTTCGGAAAGCTTTTTTTCTTGCCATTTCCGATCAAAGGTATTAATCGTTGGATAAAAAATTGTTAAGAAGGGAAGATACCTTTGAGGAAGACTACTTGAAATTAAGCTTCCTTTGGTAGTTAAGTATGTAAAGAATGAAACTAATTAAAATTTTCAATTTTAGGTAGCTTCATTTAAAGGTGTCTTACCTTCTTAAATAAAAAAGAAAGATTTTTTTCGATTATTTTCTAAATCAAAATTTCGATTGCTTTTTCCGGATTTCTGTGCACTTGGAATCCCTCCAACTGATTGTCTATTTGTGATGGTTGATATTAATAGCGAATTTTGTATTACGAATCCTTTTCGAAAAAATTACCAAGAGGTAATATTTATTATAATTAGCCAAATAATAAACTGTAAATGATAATAATTTAATAATCAATACAATAAAATATCTGTATTTTTGTACAGAATCAATTGTTTTGATGTTGCTGATTAACAAATTTTGAAGAATTGCTATAATTATTAAAACACTCGAAAAATATAAATTCCGGTACTCTAATATCATAACAGAGTATTTCACGATGTACAAATCGCTCTTGGTGGTTGGGCTCATTTCGTGAGCGCCGACGTCCATCGGACATTCATATTAACAGCCTTATTGAGAGACCAAGTCCATACGCCTGGGAACCAGAGGGCTAAAAGTACGTTTTCCATTGTAGCTTCATGCATACTGAATTATCCATATCTACAGTCGAGACTCGTCTGTGCCGTCAATTTTTAATCGTCTATTACACGTTTCGCGATAAGTTAAAAAATAATTCGCGATCCTCATTGTTGATAACAGAAAAATAAGTATAGGAGTGACTGTAATATATACGACTCGCTAGTTCCCGAGGTTTTGATTAACAAGAACTCGGCAGCCACACATCGAATCGACATTACCGAGCCATTAGCGTACGCGGGATTTGCAGATGGTACGTGACCGTAAGGTCATTTGTAAATTTCCGCGGCTAGCTTAATTACGTAGCGACAGCTGAGTATAGCAGACCTCTCGTTTCCGGCTTAGTACATGTATATAGCAGGAATTTACCATGGTACTTGGGCCGTCGAAATGAAGATGTTCTGTCCGCAGCTGCCGAAAGCATCGGTATGTAGACCCGTTGCGTTGTCGTGCGTCAATGCGTAGCAGGCCTCGGCCCATTTCTGCGCTGCCTTTGCCGCTCCTGCATGCCATTTCTGTGGAAGAAATGTTGTTCTTTTTAAAGATACCATAGTTAGAATGGACCAATGGACCAGTATTTTGATGGTATTGAAATGTGGTCAGTGGTACTGTGCGTCAGTATTTGACACATGCGATTGGAACAATGATGCATAAACCGAATGTAAATCTAATATTTACACAAAATTCTCTAAAGATGAAGATTAAATAGCTGAAGCGGTCATAGCCGACTTGAGTTCAGCAAACTTGGTGGACCAGTGTTGGGGTATGTTATTCAACTCCTGCACAGTTTAAACTTTGATTCATATCCAGTCCATAGTTACGGTTCTGATCCGTTCTTATCATTCCCATGTCTAACCAAGGGTTGACCTTTATTGGTAACCAATACACCATCTGCTAGTACCATTCCATAGTCCCAGTACCAGCTCTTCCTAACAAGACAGAAGCATAACTTGTTTCGTGTTATTTTTCAAGAGAGAACTAGAAACCTGGGCAATTCCATTTACATCGCTAAAATTGCAGCGCTTTAAACGCTGTGCGAACTGTAGAAGAGTTTGAAGAAAAACTCGAAAGTCTGAAAGAGCCTACAGCTATTCTCTTTTAACTATCTTCCATTTCTTTTCTCCGTTGGTTCTTCGTTGGCTTTTTGTTTTCTGTCTCGAGGCACTCGCACACCAGGACGGTATTGTCGCACTATAGCGGGATAAGTTTCGCCCTCAAGTGTAAGTGCTGAACGTCTCAGTCGACTGGATTTTTTTTTCGCTACTGTGTTTAGAGCCACCAAGCGTACCAAGTCTTTCTCGGAGACTTTTCGTTGAGCTCCTCGATCTCTATATAGTAGTATAAACTCGACGGATTTTGATGAATTTAGGTCGATTACTGTAACTGAGGGCGTTAACGAATTAAAACTGCAGATTTTATGCGAGTGGATTTAATTTGATGGTTGCAATATGACTTTAGAGAAGTTCACGTTTATTCCCTTTCTGAAATTTGAATGTCTGTAACGAATGATGTAATATTATTACTAAACTGAACTCTTTTTATTAAACTATTTTAAAAAACATTATTTAATAAGATGTACCAGAAAATGATGTTGCAGCTTGACGGCTGTTTGAAAAACAAAGCTCAATTGCTACTATTTTTATGTAACTTTCGGCAATCGACGTTTACATGAAAGAGTTTCAAAAAGAAAAAAAGTATTTTATTTTATTGTTTTTTTCTTAAACAAAATTTAATCTAAAAAAATCTCATCATAGACTAAAATTACGATAAAAATGTAACATCGTGTGAGATTTGACTTTTAAAAATTCATCAAACTGTTCAAACTGCCTCCGCGAAAATATTACTATAACTAGTGTACTACATGATGTATTATGTAATGTACTAAGATGTGTAATATGATGTAGAATATGGTATATATCTGTAAGGTATAGTGTATTGTGAATATGTTAAGCTAGACGTATTTTTAAGAGCTCGTCTAAAGTACTATCAATTTCAGTTTCAGCGATTTCTCGTTAATACTATTTGCAGTAATTTTCACATATTTCTAGCAACATATTGATTGTAGAATTTTCTCATCTGATTGCATCAACTTCTTGTAGATCATTTAAAAATGTTTTAAAAACACTTTTATAAGAAAAAAAAGTAACGCTTTGTCATAATATTACATCTTTCGTCACAGACATTCAAAATTTAATTTTTTTTAATCAGTGTATTGATAGAATAAATTTACAAAACAGACCGGTCATAACAGAAATTCACACCATTAACACTGGCTCAAATTGTAAACGGTGATTCCGCGATGAAGAAAAAATATTAACGCTCGTTTCGTGGTCTTGTCCGATATAGCTTTCCAATAAATATGACAATCGCATGTTTGTGATTATCTTTACGTATCCATATATACAGTAAATATACATATTTATATACATCGCAAGCTGTGCATATTTAAACTATCAGAGCACATCGAATAAAATCTGTCAGCCATGTTTATGATCCGATGGTCGAGTGATTTTACCTCACGAGTACATTATATATTATACTCATACTAAAATATGTATTATTGGACCGAGAGACGGAATGACAAATGCCAAAAGTCAAAGGAAAGTGCGGCAACTTTTGTACTTACCAACTGAAGAGGGTTTCATACCTCGAGGGTTCAGGTTAGCATTTATACTGGAATTCCGACTCTCTGACTTTACACGCAGTTCTTTATGCTATTCATAAATTCGGCCGACACACGCTCGCTCTCGCTACTACTGTGTTTGGTAAATGGCGCCCTTTCACGCTTCTCTCGCTTATGTACTATTTTCCTACGAGTAGCCGAGTGGAAAAAGTTTCGTTTGATTTAACAAATGGATATTTAAAAGCTCGCTCTCGAAAAAAAATATAAAAGCGCAAACAAGTCAAATGTACACATTCTATCGGTGTGTGGCGAATCACTGTATTTGCGGAATTTTGATATTCTTTCAAACCGAGAGAAATATAATACAGATCGAGTTATCTAGCAAAAATCTAAACTCTCGGGAATCGAAATAGAGAAATTTTGATTTTTGGAAATACTGCGAGTGTGCAACTGCGAAATAGTGAGTATTTAACTTTTTTATTCAATTATTTTCACTTTGTGAAAAAGTGTTGATGAACCGTTAAATAAATATGGTAGTGTGCATTGATTGAAAAAGTGATTATTCGCTATTTGTAATGTGAATGTTTATTATTCCATGTATTGAGGGAAAATTTGGGTATAATTAAGAAAATTTATTTTTTAAAAAATATTTTTACGAGTTAATTGCGTTAATTACTCTATGAAAATAAAGGATTTACCAAAAATCCTTGGATGTAAAACAGTGAATTCCATCATTTTAAATCATAAACTACCTAGCCTAGTCTAAATCTATGCCGGAACAAAATCCAAAACAGAATAACAACACCTATCTTCTGGCAGGTCTTGTTAAATAATATTTTCTAATGTAACTTTGAGAACAAAAATACAGACATGCACTCAAAGTTCATAGAAGGAATAAGTGGAAACCCACCTTAATTGTGGGAAATCCCTATTTTAATTTTTTAATTTAAAATAATCGTATAAAAATTCTATAAATATTTACACGTGCTCTTTGAACTGTTCTTACAGAAAGGAACCATTATCTTCTGGTAGGCCGTCTTAAAAAATGTTTTTAATATACACTTTTAAGAAAAAAAGTTCGAATGTCTGTCATAAAAAATGTAATATCATTACCAAGTTGAAGTTCCGAGAGTGATCTCTTAACTTCCCTTAAGAGATCGCGAACTAAAATGTATATTCAATGCGTTAAGTAGATAATGAAATAATAAACGTCCTATATAAAAATGTGGATTTTGCATAAAAAATTACATTTCAAAAGCAATATTTCGAAGGTATTGATTCGACTGTTTTCGGAGTAAAAAGACGATTCACCAGTAAAATCAATGAAATTTTCACTATTTCATATTCAGAAAGAAGAGAGACTATCCACATCCACCAGATCTAGTTGAACAGTTGAGCTCCGCCTCGTAAGACGAGGCTTGGCGTCGATCGGATTCAAAGGAGAAAATCCTTCGCGCACCGCACCAGAGTTTACCCAACGCGATCCTCTCAGAAATGTCCCTGTGACTGAATTTTCATGCATAGCGAATGTCACCAAAAGCACCTAATATTTTTTCCAGAGAGTCATCAATACGAAACACGAGAAATCATATTCCAACAGTTCCAGACTCGACGTGCGGTCTATGTGCGAGGGAGCTTAAAGTCTAATTCCCGACGCTGCGGTGGATCGCTTAATTTAACATCATTTCGCGGGTCGCTTCAGGCGGATCGTTCCTGTTCTACGCCTATATATAGATCGAGTAATCCGTAATCCGAGAGAATTACGCGCGAATTACCTTGGAGAAACTCGCATTTATGCCTCTAAACCGGGCGATCAATTATTTTCGTACAGTTGTTTGTAACTAGTCGCCTCCGGTATTTCCTTTGAAATTAGTCAAGAGAGGGGGCTTTCACTGTGATGGCTTGCGAATCGCGCGATACCATCGAGAAGCCGATGATTCGTATATTTCCCGTATTTCCTTTCTTCTACATGTGCGCGGGAGTTGCAGGATTTCCGCAACAACTGAATTATTCCAATTATACTGTTTTCAATAATGGCATCAGCGAAGTCGCGAATAACGCGCGTCAAATAAAATTCAGA
Organism: Apocrypta bakeri; assembly: GCA_018906985.1. Taxonomy (NCBI): domain Eukaryota; kingdom Metazoa; phylum Arthropoda; class Insecta; order Hymenoptera; family Pteromalidae; genus Apocrypta; species Apocrypta bakeri. The sequence continues at coordinate 3,969,536 of JACCIA010000002.1, forward strand.
CCCGTTCATCCGCGCTGAATCGCGTTACAACCCAAAATTCCATCAGAACGTCAACAGTTCTCGCACATTCTCTATAGTCGAAAAGTGGAGCTGCTATATACGAAATGTTCAGAGGTGCGGAAAATTGAATATGCTCTACATTATAAGTCGCTTTCGCGACGCTCTCGAGACAGTACGCCTAGATACGTATATATGCGCGCGTACATTTAGAAATTTTGAATGTACAGTGAATTAAAGAAATTATTAGAATGAAAGAAATTGTTTTTTTATTAGATAAATGTACTGGTGTTTGATCAGTGTGTATTTATTTGAAGACAAATTTAGGTTGATTTTTGGTTTAAGTTGCAGAAAATATGATTGTTTTAATTCATATGTATTACTTATTTATTTGAATGTATATTTAGTTTAAATATTGAGTTATATTTCAGTTAATATTCGTTTAAATATATGTTCGTAGAATTTAAAACGTAATTTAGTTTTAACAAAGTGTATTTTCTATACGTACTAATACAAATAGTAGTTTGTATCAGTACGTACATAAACAGTGAGCTTTTTGTTAACTATAAATCACTGGGTTTATAGTCCAAATTCACTATATTTCAAATAGCAATTTATTTGTCGTACAGAAGTCCCTAATTTTGAATTGTATATTTAGGATTTTTGATAAAAATCTCATTTTTTTACTATATATACTGTTTCTTTCAAATAAATATTTCCTCAAGACCCAATATTGTTTGAGAATCCCAGTAAATATTTTCTTCTTCCAAAAAAGTAATTTTTAAACAAATAAACTTTCTTAAACATGGCAAACTTTTTTTCATTACACATATATTACATAAACAGAAAGGGGGTATGTTACATAGCTTGTATAGGAAATGTACATTTATATACACACGCACACGCACACGCACACACACACACAGAGGCACGCAAAGACGATTTGTATAATAAAAGAAGCGAGATTGTCGAAAAGAATCTCGACTGCAGTGCTTACCATGACGAGCATGTTGGCGGCCGGTGGATCGACGCGGCTGCGGAAGAAGTTGTGATAAAGAACGATTTTTCTTTGAACCTTCTTGTCGCTGGTCGCCAAGACCCTCCTGGGAATCCTGTCGCCGTATAATCGAGGCACTGAAAGAGAAACGGCTGAAAGTTGCAGCTTTCCCTCTTCTACTCCTTTTCCATTCTTCGTATTTTTCCTATTTCCTTCTTTATCGGACTTTCCTGTGTTTTATACTCGCTATCTCTCTCTCTCTCTCTCTCGCCGTTTCTTTACTCGCACCTACTCTTCAGAATACTCGCGACTTTACCTCTCCGCAATCCTCCATTATAAGACGAACCAAGCAGAGAGAAAGAGAGAGAGAGAGCAGAGCGGAACTACCAACAAACTGACTAGCGGCCGAAACTATCGAGCGACGACGACTGGCAATCGATATCGAGCTTTATTCCACTTCCGAAAATAGAGTACTCTTCTTTCTTTCTTCTCGCGCCTCTTTCTCTTCGTGCGAAACTTTTCCAACTTGCTTACCGCGGTGCGACCCTTTCCTCATCGACTCCGTCATTTCTTATTTTTTTTTTATTACCCCTTACCGACTTCCGTATCTGTCGCTCTCCCGCGCGACTTCTCCGTTTATATTTACGACTTTGCGTCCGCGCCCAGGAAATTTCGCACAATCGCTTTCCACTTCACTTCTTACGAACCATTAGCTATTAATATATAGGCATTTATTTCATATATATATACATGCCAAACAAAAGTTTAGAAATATTTTGAAGTAGAAAAAATTTGTTGATCGGCAATCTGTCATATCGTGTAAACGGTACTCATTACTCATATAAACCTACATATATATATATATAAGTTTAGGTCTAAGGGCAGGATTTGAGGGTAGTGACATTAGCAGACGATAAGAGAGCGATTGTATCGTAAAGAGTCGATGAGCTATTTCACATTATTGCACGATACAACGTATCGATACATTGCTACCATCGCTATGATCGTGGTTCTTTTTCTAAGTTGTACTGTGCAAACCTACGTGGCTGCGCTGTGAATATTATATGGAAATTTTAATTAAATCGCCTCCGGTTAAATGTCTCGAAATACGAGAGCTGTATCTATGAGAAAATCCACGAAATACTGGACAAAACTCGGTACTTAGAAATCGAAAAATTATTCGGAGACTATTTTTCTGGATCTTGGGCTTTTTCGAGTAAAACAAACTATTGACACATTAGTTTGAGTTTATCACTCGGTTTTAGTGATCGAAAACGTAAAAAAAAAATTGCAAACGATTTTCAAAACTTTTGAGCCAATTTTCATCGAGTGAAGCGTATTTAACTGAAAAATGTCCAGATTGGATGAGTAGAAAAGAAGTTATTGGTGAAGAAGCGCAACAGAATGCAAACAGGACTCATTTCTTCGAAAAAATATCAGTATTTCTGGTTTTAATTCAAATGCTTGCAACTTTTCGACCAAGAGATCGTTCTTTTTACAGATCAATAATTTATGATGGAAAAACTGAAGTTTGAGGGAAAAAAGTTCTTGGCTGATCTTTCCAGTGATCAGACGTGCCCTCCCTTAATCTCAGCGCAGAATAAATTCTTTTTATTGAAATATTCTGAGTTTGTATTTTATTGAATTGACCCACTTCTAATAGTAATTCATGTTGACATTATATTGTGTGATTAACTGTATATATTCGTTCTATATTATATGAAATTCGCAATATTATGAAAAATTCGTGTTTGTTGATAAGTTAATAACATAGTTAATAACATTTCGAAATATTAATAAAAAATAGTTCGCTTAAAAAGAACTGAAAACATTAAAATCCAAAAAGGTTGAGAAGGTATGAACATTTGAATAATCACGCGATTTTTAAGAAATTTTTTTTTTCAAATCCTCATAATTTTGTGCTCAATATTTGTTTTCTGGAAATGCATATATATCGATAACCAAAAAATGAAAAATAATTGTAAAATTTATAAAATTGAAGCAGTGCTTTTATTTATAAAAGCAGTTATTTATAAAGAGCTTTGGAGCGCAAAGTCGAAAAATTTTGAAATCGTATATTTAGGCAACCGAATAACAAAATATAATAACTAATATATTAAAAGAAAGGCAAACTGTTTATCTTTTATTTAAAAAAAGAATTCTGTAAAAAGACAAATCGAGTTAAAAGTTATAAGCGCTTAAGTAAATAAAATGTAAAAACCCATATGAGCTTCTATGATTACGTAAAATTAAGAAATTTGCAATAATGAAGAAAATACTTTGATTTTAAAAACAGAACTTTAAAGTTCCGCTCGAAAGAAAAATTATCTGTGATTAACGCTCAATTAAACATTATATTTTCGATTTATAATTTGCGCTTACTTTTTATCCGCGCATCGCATTAATCGAAGCTCTTTTTCTGTTAAAACCCCCGAGTGGAAACCTCCAACGAATGTACAAAAGTCTCGTTTTACTCAGAAGACATTCACAAACCAAAAAAAAAAAAATACGGTCGCAAATAATAATTTATCAATTTTCAGGTACTAAATTATTTCCTAAATTTTACTCGAATACTTTATAATAGTCCAATGTTATTCTAAGTCACGAGTCCGCGATCGTCCATGAAATCGTTTCAGATCGTAGTTGCTCGTTTATTTAGAGCTTATTTTTTCCGACGTTCAAATAGTCGGAAGCTCAATTAGCGGAGAGCCCCGTTTGTAGTGCGCGCTTTTCATTGTTATCGCGAGCGCGCGCGCGATAAGTCGACTAGGGGTACGTAATTTAGGAATAAAATTAATTACCAACCGTTGTGCTGCCAAGGGATTATAGCGAATTATATAATAGCCGGTACTACAGAAATCGTCGGAATCCCAGGAATTCATCCGGCGACGACACGTGAAAAATTCCCTCGGAAAATTCCTTGTCACTGAAGCTCTATAGTACAAGAGAGTTTCTAGTAGAACGGCGTATTCGTTATTTCTCTAAAAAGGCGCCAATCCGTTTAAGCGTGAAATTTAATTCTCCTGTATTTTTCGAGATTAAAATATTCCACGGCGGAGCTTTAATTTCTAGTCGAACTATTATAATGAAAAAAACATCTCTCTTTCTTTGATAGGCGCACGATGTATGCAGCAATTATAGAAAAAAAGGAGTCAAAAATCCTAACCGATTAAGGAGAGTTTTACTTATTCTCTCCATGAACTTGAAATGTCTGTATATAGCAACAATTTTAATTAACTTTTTTTCCTTTAAAATTGCATTGAAAAATATTGTTTATTAAGACCTAACAGAAGTTGATTATCCTGCATATTTTTTTAAATTCTGGTTTTTAAAATTTGTAATAAAAATGCTTCTATTTATTTTTGGCAGTGAAAGTTCAAAATTATCAACTTCAATCATGTTTAACTTGAACGTGTTGAAAATCAATTGTTTGGACTCACTCTACTAATGTACATCTAATATGTTAGTACAAAAGTCATTAAGGCATTTTGCCCCATAAAACTTCGATTAGACTTCCGAAATGCATGTTACTATGATTCATTACTATATCATAACATCATCTTCTGAAGGGTCTAACTAAATAATGTTTATTAATCTACATTTAAGATAAAAGTTCACTTTGTAATATAATATTCAATGTTTACTTTACAAAAATTCAAAGTTCAGACAGAGAGAAGTGTAAATGGATATAAATCAAAGCTATTACACAAAGGTACGTGTTTATTACTGAGAAGAAAGGAGAGCTATAATGACCTTATGTAGAAAGAGAGATAGAGAAAAAAATATACTAAATCGGGTACTCAACAGCCGACTAAACGGACGCTTTACTTCTAATTAAAGTTCCGGCTGAGTAAATCGCAACCCAACGATTTTCGATCGCTTCCTGGTGTAAGCATCTACTAGATATATACGCGAACAGAGAAAGTCTAAAAAAAAACGAACTTTCCTACTCTTCGTACTCACTATTTTCCACTTTCTCGAACAAGTTTCACTTATATAATTGGCCCAGAAAGCTCGAGCGGTTCGAAGTTTAATTAAAAGAAATCCACCTTTCCGAGAAGCTTTGTGCTCGAGCTTCTCATTTATAGGTGTACCTATACATCCTGTACATATAAACGCACACGGACAAGCACTCACACACGATCGGAGTATCGGGAAAGCTTACTCGAATGCACACATTTGCGCGAATCCTCATTATATTGGTAAAGTAAATAAATGAACTGCTGCTTTGCAATGGACGAGCGTCGATAAAGAGGAAATAAGCTATACAAAGTATACGCAACTGTGCTTGGTGCACACATCTATATGTATATTATATATATATATATATACCAGGTTTGTATTGCTCATCCTCGTCGATGCGTTGCTGTTCCTCGGCGCTTCTGGAGGGCGTCGCGGCACAAGCCAGCGCCACCCCCAGCACCAGCAGCCAATTCATCCTGCAGTCGCTGCCGTTTCTTCTTTGTAGCTCGGGCTTCCACTCGATATACTTTCAGCAGCGAGCAACACCAGCAACAGCTGTAACGAGAAAAGGAAGATAGTTCAGAGGCGTACGTTTGTGTAACTATATACGCGATGTGTCCAGTGCGCTTCAGCAGAACCGGAAATGAAAGAAACACTTTTTCTCTATTATATCTCAGTATATACATATATATTGTATGCCTGGAGTCGTTTTTAATTAAGGAACAAGTCTCCTTTTCATCATTTCAACCTTTATAATATCCGACCGAATACTAGCAGAGCAAATACCCGTTTCTTTTGTATCCTAATAGGAATGAAGCAGCGGACCAGTACTGAGACAGAGTTAATTTTAGTGTCAGGGTTATTGTACTGGTAAGCCTGAACTGGCGTAACATTCAGCCAGTACTGGAGTGATGAGAAAATATAGTTTAAACCAGTACTGGTCAAGCACAGGTGCAGTTCTTTATACCGTGTACCGTGGATATCTTACGTCTTATATAACTTTTCGACTGACATTTTGTTTATTTAGAGTCAAGCCACTAGAGTTATTTGATGTTCCGGCATAGTAAAAATTAGATTTTGTGTTAGTTTCTAATTTGTGTACTGTTTAGCTAATTGTTATTTTAATTAAAATCCAGGGGATAGTACTGGACCGGTACTATCCCCTGGATTTATCTATCCCATTCCAGTACCGTCAATTCTTACCAGTGTACAAATAGAAATTATTATATAAAGCTATATACACGTTGTATGCAATAAAAAAAGGGTTATGCGTGCGGTTTATGGTTTATAGTCGAAAGATAAAAATAGATTTGCAGCGTACGCGTTTAGAAGGTGATTAATTTTATAGGCGCGCAAGCGCGCATGGTGCAGAGGCCGTAATGCGTGAGATACACGATGGAGCTTACAGGTCCATTACGCGCGGCTCCACCACTCGTCTACTATACGTAGTGTAAGAAAGCCGTTTAGCGGGTTGCAGGTGTCGAGGGAGCAATTACGAGCTTCTTGCGCCGTTGCTCTTGTCGGAATTCCCACTCGAAATCACGCGCCGATTTTCCTTTTTCTTTGAAATTTCGAGAAAAAGATTTAACGAATATCAAATGTAAACGTTGAAAACTTTTTTTCAAAACACTGTCGATATTACGTAAATTATAAACCTCTTGGTGAAAGGCGATAAATTGCGCTTGTTCGATTGTGAGAAGCCTGTGAATAGACGTGCGTCCACAGTATGAGGAGGAGGTCAAAATCTCGAACTAGAAAACTCCAGTGTAACAAGCGCCGCGCAAAAGTTCGAACAATCGATAGAGTATACCAATCAAATCAGCGTCCCACTCTCTCTCTCTCTCTCTCTCTCTCTCTCTCTCTCTCTCTCTCTTTGGCAAACAGACCGTCGGTCTCGACTAAGAGAGAACTGTCCCGAAAAGAGCTAAATCGATGGATCGAGTGGCTATGCACACAAGTCATGTGCCGCAGTTGTACGCGTATTTGTGTAAGAGATTTGTCATGCACTTGGTCTGAAACTGTGTAAGGGCTGAGATCTTAGATAACTATTAATTATTATCTATTGCTTTCATGGATACATTGAGGAAATGGTCATCTGAAGGAAACGAGCTAGAAAGAAAGTAAATTGGAATAGCTTGTCAAAAAAGGTATTTTAGTTTTGAATCAAAAGGGACAAAACCTTCTCGCGAGATCCTTTTGTTTTAGAAGGATTCGTGTTGATTCAAATGTCAATCATTTTCTCGAAATCGTAACATTCTATTTCGCTCAAAAGGAATATTTTCACTTTAAAAGTATATCCAACTAGTCGAATATAATGTACACTAGAAAAAATTGTTTTATTTTGAAACATGATTTCTTTGGGTAGTCCTAGGAAAATATATACTTGAGTTAGATTAAATATTCATTTAAATTACAGTAAATATTAGTTGAAATATACTGATTCATTATTTATATAACTTTGTTTTAACTATTAGTAAATATTGATAGAATTAAAAAAATTTCAATTCAAAACAATTATTAATTACTATACAGTAATGTACTACATTTAAATAATTGCACTTATTAATTATAGAACAATTATTTAATCTATATGTACATGGTTAATAACATTTTATCGCAAATAGTTTGAATTTCAAATAAATATTTTCAAAGCCTAGATATTGTTATTTCATTCAAGCACATACTTTTTTTTAATATAGCAAACTTTGTTTTAGTATACCCAATATTACCTACAGTTGAATCAATTTGTAATAATCGCTGTAACAAATATATGTAGTATTGCTATTTCAGAAACAATTAGATTTAGTATTTTAAACTTAGTTAAAGCTTGCGAGATAGTAATTCTAAAATGATTACCACTTGTAGACTAATTCAACTAAACATCTTTTTTCGGATAGTACGAAAAGTTAATGAAAATTTTATAATAATTTTTTAACGCTACTTAATTTTAGAGCAAAATAAGGCAAAAAATTGGCCTCAATTAAAAAATCCATATTTTTCATTTAAGAGAATAGAGTAACCACTCTTGATAGTTAAAAAATGTTAATTTTGAGTACAAAGATTATGTATTATTCATATACCTGAGAAGTATAAAAAATTCGAGTAACATAGATTAAGTTGGCTTTTTTCTATGAGCAATGAATCATAATTACAGAACGTTTGCACTTCTCTTAAGCAAAAAGTTTAGCTTTGTGTCAATATTACATTTTTCATTATGGGCATTCAAAGTTCTGAGAAGGAATAAGTGGAAACCGACCTTAATTCTGGGAACTCCCAATTTCAATTTTTAATTTTAAAAACATCTATAACATTTCGGTAAATGTCTACACATACTCTTCCAATAATTAGCGTTTTACTGTAAACTCAGTGAATTTCACAAAACTAAAAGTCATCATTATAAACAATTAACTTTCACTAAATTACTATATAAAAAATATACATAGTAAAAAAAAATTGAAATAATATATCATTATCAATTCGCGTGTCAATTATATAAATAAACAAACATAATTTCGGCTTAGAAACTTAAAAATCTAGCCAACTGTTTAAACTGTAGCCTACACCAAAGACAACTTTAAAAAAATCATATCTCCAAACAGTATAACAACAACTTCTGGCAGGTCTTGTTAAATAATGTTATTTAATACACTTTTGTGTAAAAAAGTTTAGCTTTGTAATAATACTTTTTTACAGACATTTAAGGTCAGGGAGGGAATACATGTAAACCCTCCTAAAGGAAAAATCACAGTGTTCACATCCGCAGGGATCATTAGCAGAGAATAGGTAATGAGTCTTAGTGCGACAATAAAACGACCAACAGCAAAGGTAAAGTTTTCTCGGTTACCTCTGAAAGTATTATACACATCGCTAGTTCAGTTTAAAAAATGCAGCAACTTCCTTCTCTAAATACAGTCGCCTTCACCTGAACTACTGCTCTCTGATACTTAGCGGATTAACAAGAGCTTATCGCGACGCTTAACAGGTGTAAAAATGCTCTGCTACGATTTGCGAGAAGTATTAAAAAGACATAAACTTAACATATAATTCCAACTTATATGACAAACAAAGCTACCTACTCCAAGGATATACTTTATATTATACGCTCGAAATCCTCAGTAGGGTCCTAAAGATTGGATTACCGAGTAGGTATATCTTCCATGTAAGTTCTCGTTTAGGTATTATCCAGATACTACTAGACTCAATAAACATAATATCTAATCTCACATTGTAGCACCTGCTATATACATAAAGGAGAAGTAGCTTGTGTATACATTCAGAAAAATGTGCTTTTCAACGAAAAAAGAAATAGACTCAGAATACTATGCAAAAGGGAGAAAGATTCATTTTTAATTTCGAAATCCTTCTCGTAAATTAAAAGTTCTTTCATCCAAGTATTATACATTTATTCCAACTTCTTGCGATAAAAGTATATAGTCATATTCTTATTACAAGCTCAATTCGTTACTTAATTTATTATAATCGTAATAGTTAATTAATTTGTATATTTATTAGAATTTAAATTGCAGCTACTTTTCGGACTCTTAAAAAAATTGTTTTTTACAAAATAATTGCGTATTACATTGACATCAATGTTTAATATATTCAACATTTTGTTTAAATTAACTTTAAATATACAAAAAATTCCTAATGTTTTCAAGCTTATTTTAATTCAAATAAAAATTACTTAAAGACCAAATATTGTGTATTAAAAAAAAATAATTTTTTAATAAACGAATATTAGTAAATATCAAACTTTTTTCATCTTTCAAGTCCATGTACAGAGTATGTAACGGTTACTGCAATTAATTTTATATTCCAATAAATATTTTCTTCTAATCGTGATACAATATAGAATTCATTCTTCAAAACAGCGAGTTTCGCTTGTATAGAATTAATCGATACGACAGTGAAATTTTGCTAGACACAAAATTAAAAAAAATTATTTATTAAAAATTCCAGTGAATTTTCATTTTTAGACAGCGAATCTATGTATTATTTTTCTAATACAAGTAAATATTTTCCTCTTCAAAAATCACCAAATGCTATGTTTCACAGATAAAATTTCACAAACATATGAAACTTATTTTTCACCCTACAATTCGTTATTTTCACCAAAGCTCTGTCTTTTCTACGCACAAATCCGTTAAAATATTTCAACGCAGTGACTACGTTTTCCATCAAAAATTTCCCATTCAAATTTGTCAAAAGAAGTATTCTTTCGAGAAAGTTTTTGATTCAAGAGGATCATTTTTCTCAATGTCAGGGGGGAAAAAGCACTCTATAGCCTCGTTCTCACTACGCTGGAAGGATCGATTCGGAGTAGGTATAACTTTCGAGAGTTGCTCCGCGACTATGTCGATACGACGTTATATAGCATCAAAGAACGTTGACGTTCGCCACGGCAAGAGGAAGGAATAGTCCGCGTGTAGGAGGTGTAGGTCCATTAATTTGAGAGAATCTCTCTCTCTCTTTCTCTCTCTTACTTCGAAAACTGCACGGAGAGAGAGAGAGAGAGAGAGAGAGAAGAAGAAAGTTTTCACCTGCAGTACCAAACGCCTCGGTGAATATCTCGATGCGGTGGAACCGGTATATCGCTATACAGCATTGGGAAATGGATCCGCAGTAGGTTATTTGCAAACGCGCTCCGGGGGACGGCACAACGATATAAATCAAGCTCCCGTGTGCGCGCGCGCGGCTTTGTGTCAACTTCGCCATCTTCTGCTCTCCCGGTATGATGCGATACATAAAGATATACATGTATAGCCGAACTATCGATACTCTATATACGAGAATATACGAGTAAATCTACGAAATATAGAAAACAACAAGGTATACTTGAAAATCGAAAAATCCATTTCTTTTTTCTGGTTCGTGCGTGTCTTGTCAGTGGAATATGAGATTTCAAGTTCTGTTTTTAAATTCAAAGTATTTTCTTCATTATTGCAAATTTCTTAATTTTACGTAACCATTCAAACTCACATGGCTTTTAACATTTTATTTACTTAAGTACTTTTAACTTTTAACTCGATCTGTTTTTTTTTAAGTATGCTTTTTTTAAATATAAGATGAATAGTTTGCCTTTTTTTAATGTATTAGCTATTGGATTTCGTAATTCAGTCTAAATGTAAGCTTTCACAATTTTACGACTTTGCACTCTAATGCTCTATTTAAATAATTGTTTTCATAAATGAAAGCTCTACATTAATTTTATGTATTTTTACAATTATTTTTCGTTTTTTGGTTATCGATATATATGCATTTCCAGAAAACAAATGTTGAGCACAAAATTATGAGGATTTGAAAAAAAAAATTTCTTAAAAATTGCGTGATTATTCAAATGTTCATACCTTCTCAACTTTTTTTAATTTTAATGTTTTTCAGCTAATTTTAAGCGAACTATTTTTTATTAATATATCAAAATGTTATTAACTATGTTATTAACTTATCAACAAACACGAATTAATTAATAATATTGAGAATTTCATATAATATAGAACGAATATATACAGTTAATGACACAATATAATGTCAACATGAATTACTATTAGAAGTGGGTCAATTCAATAAAATACAAACTCAGCATATTTTAATACAAATAATTTATTCTGAGCTGAGATTAAAGAAGATCACTAGAAAGATCAGTCGTGAACTTTTCCCTCAAACTTCATTTTTCCAGCAATTACTGATCTGAAAAGTAGTCACTATAATTTACAAAAAGAATCATTAAAAAGACCTCTTGGTCGAAAACTGTTCCATTTATAAAAACGCGTTTTTTACACTTTTATATGATAATTTATAAATATATAATTTTAAATTATAATATAAATTTTATTAATAAAAATTAGTCAAATCCGGGATCTCAAAATTCTTAAAAAAAAATACACACACGCAAAGAACCAGTCGATGCGTCTCTCGCGAATAATTCTCCAAGTTACTTCCAATAATTCGTGGATTTACTCATATACATATATGCATATAAATTTGTCTCCATAACCACATCTGTTTGTCCTCTTTGTGGCGCGATTTATCTACGGATCATATAGAATATATAGAGTGCATATATGCTATTTGTACCCATACATATATATATATACACACGTGAATGGAACAGCTGATCGGACTATCAGACAGATCGTAGCAGTGGTCACATGTGTATTTAAGTTATATGAAGCGCATGTTTGCTCTCTAGGCGCGACCGCTCATACATGCGTTATTTGCTTTCTCGCGTGTGATGGAGCGGTAAGAGAACTTCCCTTATATACACGGCTCGATGTATCTACCTATACGTGTTTATGCTCGAGCGAACAGATCGATCTCGATTTTACATACCTATAACGTTTATTCGCCGAGTATATAGTCTCTCTCGTATACAGTATTTGCAGCTGACTTTTCTACATGGCAGTTTCGTTCCCGGGCGCACGTGGCAGAAGACTTTGATGACGAAAACGAAACAGCTCTCCGTATTTCTCCTCTGGATTTTCCTTCCTTTTATTCCTCCCAGTGAATTCGACAGATCTGCTTCGATTTACGCTTCACGGGAACAAGCTCTACGCACACACGTCGCGCGCTTATTTCCCCCTTTCTTTTTCCTCCCGAAACTTGTATACTTTAACAGCGTTTCGATTTCGCATTGCTGAACTGTAGATTCTATGTGTGTATGTGTATGTACCGATTGGGGGAGTATCGGCGATCGGTAATTCAATTAAAACGAGAGTATGTAGACTTTGCGTTACACCTGCATTATCCTGGAGTCTTTGACAAAAATGTGCTAGAGTTCCGATAAAACGACCTAACGTCGTATCTATATACTGTTGTTGCATTTTTCAGGACGTCGCGCAGAATAAACGATGGTCCTTTGGATATAAGTTTGTCGCTAGAAAATCCTATTGTAGGGAGACTTACAATTATGAATGTTCACTCTTGGAAAAGACCTTTGAGTGCAGTTTCATTGCTAGAAAATTGTTAAAGAGTTCGATTCGTTCTGTATTCGAGTGAAATGGTGAAATTTCCAAAGTTCAGTTTTAGAGTGAATTTTTCACTCGGTGACTTTGTTGTTCATTTTGCAGCCTTTTTTCTTCTTAAATTGCTGATTGTTTAAGTGAAATTGGTTTGAGATTGACTTTTATTAAAATACTTGTTATTCCAGTGTACGCACATTTATATATACTCTGACAGATTGACCAATTAAAAATTTAGAATCTGGAAATTTATATTTTATATTATCTAGCTTGAAATAGAACTTGATTTTCAAATTGAGACCTTTGCAGATATTTTTGTATAGACGCAAAGAGTCTTCATGATATTCTTTGATACTTGATTCATGATCGAACCTTCTTCAAACTAGATTCGAAGACTTTGATAAATGATACATTTGTTAAATGATTTGTAATGATAATAAAACAGCTAAGTTCTTACCCTCAGCTCAAAAGAAAAAGTCACTCTAAATTTTAGAGTAAAAAGTTCATTGGAAAATCTTCATTTTAATCCTTTAACGCTCTTATGACCAACATTTAAACATCAACTTCAAGCTTGTGCCTTTCAATTATAACTCAAGAAAATGCAGATTTTCAAAATGTTTAAATGGTTAAAGTTCGCTCTATAGTCTCAGAGTAACATATTAATGAATTTGCAGTCTAAACATTGGAGTGAAAAGTCAGTCTAAACTTCAATACGAAAAACAATGACTATATTTTGAATTTTATTTATACATAGAAAGAAAAAAAACTTCAGCTAGAAATAAATATGATAATAAGAATTATTGATAGTGGGATTACTTTTTATAACGAAAATATATTTTGAATTTTATTTATACCTATATGTATATAGAAATAAAAGTTTCAGCTAGAAATAAATATGATAATAAGAATTATTGATAGTGGGGTTATTTTTTATAACGAAAATAATAGCCCAATTTTTTGTTACTCTAGCTCTAAGCTCTTTTTCCTAAGCTTTAGAGTAAAAAATCACTGTAGAGTAAAAAGTTCACTAGGGAAACGAGTATTTTAACCAACAGCGTATTATACACGTAGATTATATTTTAATCGATATTTCATTTCATGACATTTTTACGTCACTCTAGTTTTGGAGTTCCATATAAAAAATAACTTGAAATATCCAAATAAAAAAACAAATCCCAGTGTTAAAGCTCGGTAAAACTCCATTAGACTTAAGTTTTGGAAATTGAACCCTTTGGAATTCACTCGAACACAGAGTGAATCGACAAGTTTAAAATTCTAAGACGGCGTATATATATATAATACATTACCCGACACTATTCTCTCAAACATACTAGAATTAATTTAAACTCGAAAATTCTCGAGAATCCACATGGCAGAAACAGGCGTAGTTTTTCTCTCCCATTAACGAGCCGTCAGTCAAATGAGTTCAAGCGCACACTTGGTCGCTTCCTGAATTTGACTGCAACCGCGTCATTATAAAGCTCCACTGGTTCTCGGGCGATACAATTTAGGAATATACCCTCTTGCTCAAAGTCGTGAAACGAAGTATTATTACACAAAGTAGAAAAAGTGAGGAAAAAAAAAGAGAAGAAATACCTTGACCGCTGCGACGTGACTCTCAGAGAACTGAAACTCTCCGTTGTTCTTTGTCTGAGTACGCGATATCTCGGGGCTGAATAACCTACGTATCTGAACACGCTTGAATACACAGGAGGAAAAATCCCGCAAAATGTACGAAATGGCGAATCCGCTGCTAATTGAGTTGGGAACTAACAATTTTTCCGCCGCTGCAAGAACAATTAAGCGCACGGTAAGTACATGCGCGAAAGCGAATAAACGCGGTTTATCATCGAAGAAACTTTTACTTCGACGAAAGCCACAGCTATATAAGAAAATCATTCGAATCGAACTTTTCTCCTTCCCTAGCGAGATATAGCCTCAAATTTACAATACTAGATGTCTATACCTATATATACAGATGACTGCAGTTCTCCAAGCGCAAGTTGAACTAATTTCGAGTTAGCTGAAATTCCAAAGCTCCTTCGTCCGACTCTATATGTACAAACATAAATTTGCCTCCGGTGTTGTGGATCGGGATATTTTTAATTCTAAAGTATCTGAATTCCCGCTGTTACATACAGTTACAGCTATACAACGCTTGCATACGCTGTTTGCATTTTTTAATTTTTTATTCGCTCTAAATTCGAGGCAAAGCTTAAATTTCTAACATCGAATATAATGAAGGGACTTATATAGGTTATAGGGAATTGTGAGAAATTCCAGTCCGAAATTTAGAGTGAGAATTTGTCACTCTCCAATTTAGGGTGATATTTCACTTCGAGGCTTAGAGTACAATCGAATTAATATGTTACTCTAAGGCTAGAATTACATAAGAATCATCGAGAAACTTGGACGATTTTTTAAATCAATATTATCATAGTGAACTTTAGAGTGAGAGCTTTCCACTTCTAAATTTAGAGTGAATTTTGACTCCATAGCGTAGAGTATAATCGGAATAATACGTGACTCTGAATCTAAACATACTACATAAAATACTTTAGTTTATAATTATGATTTACAGTAAAATTGAATAGTGACAATTTTTCCGAGTAAAATTTTGCTCCTAATTCTGAAGTTGAAACCTCAAATCCAAATAATGTGTAACTCCAAAGCATAATCTAACTACATAGCTCGAATGAATGATAAAAAAAGATAAAAATATTTTACTAATATTTCATTATTTATTATTAAAAAAATGACTCTTCAAAACTGCTAATCCATACACTCCATACACTTAGATTAACATGAAAAGTAATAGTAAGTTACAGTAGTGTATCATTAACGACAAGCCTAATCCATATACGTACATAATTCAACGCAGAAAAAAGTCGCCCATTACCTTTGTTCGAGAGTGAAAATTCACTCTTACAGTATAATTTTCACTCTAAAATATTAAGAGTACATACGTTAACCAAGTTTATTGGTCATTCTCACACGTACAGTCGGCGATTACTCAATTTTAATAGGTCATTAACACGATATACATATCCTTGCCCGTAAAGCTCTCGCGATAATCGTAAAAATAAGCAACAACAACAACTGCATCATTATCGTCGTCACGAGTCAAGATCTCTCGCCTGTATTATAAAGCCAATCAACGATTAAGATCGTAAATATCGACCAAGGACTACGTGCAAAATACATGCTGTACCATTATCGACGCATACATCTATTTATACATATATACATATGTATGCTCACTTTATATACGAATGCAAAATTCTCAATAGCTCGAAGGATGAGAAGCGAGCACTTGTCGCTCGACGTGCGCTTCTGTTGCAGGCTGATGTCGCACAAGTTATATGCACTGCGAGTCGAGTCTCTGTGAAAATTCCCCTTGTGCGAGCTTAGAGTAGATCAAACGCCGCAAGTTCAGCAGACACACTGCGCGGAGCCACAAATGCTATGCTCTTTTGAATATTTAGGCAATAAGTAAAAGCCTAACGCCTGAATGCTCGAAAGCTGCCTTTGAGGGCGAAAGCTCGGCGCGTTCGGTAGGTATATATGTATACATATATACGTGTGTGTGTGTGTGTGTGTGATATATATACAGGACATCGGCTGTGGAACCTCTAGCGCAATATACATGAACAGCTTTTCATGCGTTAGCGAAACGACTATTGCTGTTGGTTCTCTGATCTGCGCTTGTACAGCCATTTACGACTTTCGACGAACTCCCATCACGGTTAGATTTATCAGATAGCGGCCGCGTGATATGAATCGATGAAAAATTCATCTTCGCGTATAGAACCGGTATCTCAAGCTTCTATAGCTATATAATGCGCTTACTGTGAAAAAGTCTATAACGAGGGGAATCTGACTCGGATGAACTACTGTTAAATGAAAACGCGTTTGTTGATGTACTCGGTGAAATTGATATGATGAAATTTTCATTTTTCCTAGTCTGCAGTCATTGATTTGTAATGGGATAACTATATATGTGTCATTGTCCAACAGATTGACCGAACAAACAACATTTTTTTTTAATTTTTATACTTTATCCACCTTCGAGAATCTTTTTAGATTTGTTTCGAGAAGGTTTTCAAAGTTACAGTATGTCAAAGTTGGCATTTTTAACTTTATTTTTCAAACATTATTAACTATAGTTTAAAAATTTGGTCGTTCGGTCAATCTGTCACAGAACGACTCATGCAATTGTGAAATAATGAGTTTTTGTAGTAATGATTAATCGATTGACTTTTTGAAAAAGTGTAAATGCTCTGTTTTAAGATGTATACATTGATTGAAAAAATTAATTTTTATTATTCAATAATCGGATGAAAAATAACCCGTGTATAAGCTTGCTCTTTCCAACGAAGAATTAAAAAATGGTATTTTTGTTTTATACATATTTTGAATTGATTGTTCATAGGTTTTTTACGGAAATTAAATATAAATTGGTTAGATGTAAATACAAATAACAAGACAATCAACGAGTGCTGTTGTTGAAATGTAAAATGAAAGTTTTTTTCTTTAGAATTTATACTGTTTGATTTAGAAAAATATTATCTGAAATTAGATTGAAGTAAATATTTTCTTAGGACCATAAAAACGAGTTTCGGAGAGAAACATTCTTTTGGATGGAAGCTTATACTATATCTTAAATCATTCTCTACCTAAGTTACTTTTCAATCCGAAATTTAAACTTTTTTTAACCTAGACCTTAGGCAAACGAAATTTTTTATAAACACTGTTAATGATATTATTATGTTATTGAATATATTTGATTATATTATAAAATAATCAATTTATTAGTATGAAAAAGACTGATAAAATCTGTCGATAAAATGACGAACGATCGTTTTATCATGTGAGCTAAGAGCCAAATAAATTTTATTTTATTGTACTTCAAATCCTTGTTGAAAACAGTGAATTTTCACTCTTAAAACGATGAATTGCAAAATAGTCAATTTTTAAACAATGAATTTTCACTAAATTCAAAGTTGTACGACAATTCTGTTTTTAAAAAATATTGATCTAAATCTAATTTCAATATAACGTTTCTTATTGTACACAAAAACATCGCTTGAATGGAAATATGAAGTGATTTTGGATAATTAAAAAGTGCATTTATTTGCAGTTTTAAATCGCTGTTTTAAACAGTAAATTTTCCCTTAGTTTAAGTTGTGTCACGAAAACAGTGATATCTCCATCACTGTTTAAATTAACTCCATTCTACCAAAAATTATTGTTTCAAATCGTCGTTTTCAAATTCAGAACACCAAATATTGAATGATAACTCAACGAATTAAAAAAACCAATATAATCATCCTTTTAAACAATGAACTTTCATTAAATTCCAAATTGTATCGCAATGATACGCTCCGCTTTGTAATTGTCAATATTCACTACACGCAAAATAAGAAATTGGCTTGAATAGCTCAGCAATTAATCGTGATTATACGCAAAATTAAAATTCGCTGTATCCATTTTAACAATTTCACAGTTTTCGAAGTAAAACAAGTGGTCACTTTCTCTATTTCAAATTCGAAGAGCAGAATCTTATAATATAATAGAGTCCGCAAAAGGAGGATAGCCATCGTTCAATTGGACAAAATTTAATATCCCTTATGGACAGCTATAATATTTATATATATATAGCTAAAAAGAGAGAGAGAGAAGCGCATACGCGTGTTTACCCAGTAAACACAATTCAAAAGACCGCTGGAAATTTTCTTCAAAGACCGCTGCTTCATGTGCCTCTTTTTCCCACAGAACGCATATACCTACACATACGTATATACGACTATATGTACTCTAGTAAAAAAGAAAAGCGTTTCATATTAAATTGCGCTCTATACGTCTGTTCTATGGGATCTCAGTTTTTATATTTTCTTCAGAGTTATTGAATACGAAAAAAAATGCCTATTTTCCGCAACTGAGCTTGAAAAAAAAGAAGGCTTATATCGGAAAAGTGTCCTACGCTCATTAGTCATATAGGCATATAGTTGGCTGAGTACGCGTCAAAGCGGGATCATTTTACATTTTTATTTTCACTGCTATGCAATTCGCAACAGATGCATATACGCTTTATCTCCAAAAAAAAAAAAAAAAAAAAAAGAAATTGAAAAAAGGAACTTCGCAACTTTAACCCATGTTATTTCGTATAGTTAATACAGCGAACACTAGGCTTTTTCTTGTTTCATGCCAACGTATGCCCAGTACGGCCTGGGAGCTTATATAGTACTATACTACTACTACTACTACTTTATTATACTGGAGCTGCTTTCCGGATGGATAAACAAAGTTATCGTTATAAATAACGATTCGCGTCGCCTTTACTTTGTCGACGAGTTTAGTCACCGCCTGTGAGATAATCGTAAGTAGCTTTAATAGATATATGTATACATATACATAAGTATATATATATATTTATATATATATATATATATATATATATATATATATTCATAGTCGAGATTTTGAAAATTTATAGTGTGCAATGCGTGTACCAGTCGAGTAGCGAAGCAAGACATTATGCAAATTCTTGCGCGATAACTTTTCTCTCCGAGTGCAGTTAAACACTTCTATGCAAAAATACAAATTTTCTTTTATTTGCGCGAAATGCGTTTCTAGCATTACTAACGACTATATGCATCAGCCCCTTGGAAGGAACAGCCGTAGTCTTTCTCTTGCTCATTTTTACGAGAGCATTGTTAGTTCGAAATTTACATTCCAAAATTTTAAAATATTGTTTGTACGAAGCGCAGTCTACTCTGTAAATAAGGTTTTTGCTATAATTCAGAAGGTGTATTCGTTTATTAATTGCTTTTTTTGGAAAGACGAAGATATTTATTCGAATGTAAAAAATGTTATTTATCTGTATAGACTTAGAAGCGGTGAACGATGTTTGAATATCAAAAAGTACTTTTATGTAAATGTAACGTGTAACAGTTCAGTGTGGATTCAGAAGTGAGTCATTTTCTCGAAACTGGAACTCAGTGGAAGTGATTCAAATAGAATATATCTTCTCTTTCAAGCGCATTCAACAAGTCGAGACAATACAGTTTACTGTATTTAAGACAATTTATTCGTTAAAAAATTAATTTGTTAATGAATGAAATGTGTACTTGAATCAAAGATAATTATTGCTTCTTTGAAAAGTATTTATTAAAAAAGTCTAGTAAATATTCACTGTATAACCTAAATTATTGTTATAGACTGTAAATTGTCATTGAATTCTAACTTGTATAACAATTAGAAGATAAACTTTTAAAAATTTATTTAAAAATAAAATATTTAAAAAAATGTATTTCCAGTAAAAAATCACTTTTTGATTGAATTGAAAACATTGTTTACTGGAATTCAATAACTATATACGAATAAGAATTTACTTGAATGATCGTTAAATAATTGTTTGAAAAATAAAAAGCCCATTTGCATAAAAGTATCGCGTACGTTGCTAATTGATAAATAATTTATTTAAATACAAATTTTAGATTGTTTCTTCAACTCCAAGAAATATTTATTGCGAATCAAAAAAAACATCACAATACTAATAACGAATCATTGCATTCAAACAAATATTTCAAGTAAATATTTCCCCAGAACTACCCAAAGAACTACTTTTTATAAAATCAGGTAAACACTTTTTTATGTTCATTCTCTTTTTGCGCGTTGATTCTCTCCTCGAGTTAAAACAATGTTTATCAGTGGGTCAAGAATTTCGAGTTGTTCATGACGTTACGGTTGAAACACACCGTGTCTTTTTATCAGAAAATTGCATCAACGCGTCGGTAGAGCGAACGAATAAGTATCAGCGCTCTCTCAGCTGCACACCATGGATAAGAGAAATATATCCGTTACAAGGCAACAAAAAGTACACAGAATCAAGTGGAGCTTACTGAGAATATTGTTTTTCAAAGATCGATTCAGTTGAAAATTTAGAAAAGCTCCGACCAACAAGTTTTCGAACTAATGAAAATATTTTCAAAACTATGAAAAGCAAAGTTCCGCGCGAATAACACGATTGACTCGGCAGGAAAATTAAAAGTAGACGATCGTCGCCGATGTTTGTTTCGAATTTTCCACATTGAACTCGTCCAAACTTTCTCGATGGTATGTGATAATAATATCGTATAGAAAAATACTTTTTCAAAACTTTCTCATACGCGAAGCAATAGACAATCTTACAGTCGAAAATGTTCCATCGCCAGAATCTTTGCACGCAGTTGGAACGAATGTGCGAGAGAAAAAAAGCGATCGAGCCGTAAAAGTTAAAAGTATAGAGTTTGCAAAAGAAGTAGGAAATATTCTCTGAGAATCTGTACACGCGAAGCTGAGACTTGTACAATAGGGCGAATTAGCGTATATTCAGTGAAAATTTGAGCAATTTAACTCGAGCGAAAGTAGCCTCATCCGCATCGATGAAGAACATTGAATTAAACGAAATAATTTTTCCTTCGCTAGTCTACACTCGATAATCACAGGGTATATTCATCGAGAGAAGAAGCGAAGAGAATCGTCGAGCTTTTGGGAAAGTTTGCGATGTCGTAGCTCGATTTTCTACACGAGAACTTTTCTTTTGACAAATTCGAACCGGTCTTGCGCTACACTTGGGCCTTGAATATATATAGTCAATTAGACGCTTCAAATTATCCTATTGCTGGGAGTTTAGATAAAGTTAGATGGGGAAAATACGAACTAAACGATGCGCAAATTTGTCTCTCATTGTTCGGGTATTTAATCTAAGCTCGTCGTTCCGTTTGCAAGCTCGAGCGCGAACGCTTGTCAAAGTAAATATTGAAAAACTTCATTTTATATCGCGCGAGAGTCGTATTTAAAACGCTCACTAGTTGTATTCTTGTTTGAGAAACTATTTATAGTTTAGACCTTTAGTGTTTTCAGGACACTTTTTCGAAGGTCTCGTTTGACGGTTTGTCTTGAATGGAAACGGTTGAAGAAACATTCGAGCAGTTCGTATTTTATTGTTTTGAAGGTCGTTCTTTTTTATGGTGACGTTTAAGAGATCGTCGAATTAATTTACAGTTGAAAAATGAAAATAGTAGTAAAAAATAATTTTTCGTTGGATCAGAACTTTGGTGTCTGAAAATGTAATTTTCAACTTGACATGTACTGTTCTTGGAAAATATTTTTTTATTTTTCTAAGTGACGGGGAGTCTAAAATTCGAAAATGAAATCTTGTGATTATTCTATGATGAATTCTAAGACATTTTTATTCACAGGAAGATTTTGGCAAAACTCATGATCTTTATAAACATAATATACTGACTAACGAATAAAACAGTTATTCCATTTTTCTCGAGACAATCGTTAGTTTTACTTAAAATATCTTAAGAACAAAAATGTCTTGGAGTCCATTATAAAATACTGACACGTTTTTTCAATGACAATTTTCGTAACTTCGATTTGACGACTTTTTGAAAAATAAAAAATTGTACATTATCCTCCTGAACAAATGTAATAGTGTTCTCTAACTAATTCTAAGACATTTTTATTCTTTGTATATTAAAATTTATACTTTCCGAGAATGAAATTTAAAAGTATTTTTTGCTTCACTAACAAAATCTCAACCTTCTAAAAATATTTTTTTTCCGTTAAGTTCAGAGATCGAGGACACATCTTTAAAAAATCTCAGTCACAAGTAAATATTGTAGGGAAACGAAAAATCGCTTTGAAAAAAATCACTTTTCAATATTTTAACGTTAATCGTTGTTCTGGCTAAGTTTTCAAATGAAAAATAGTGGAATATGTACTGCACGAAATTTTCCTCTATCGTTTCTTCGAAAAATTGTCCAAGTAGCGTGTACTGTTTAACAATTCCTGTCGTTTCACGTTTACAGCCTTGTTTCGAGTTTTTTTTCTTTTTTTGCTTCCTTCTCTGCGAATAAACGTCGGACGCTATGGTACTTGATTCTCTTTACGAGTAGAATTTTTCCGGTGATGGTAAAAGTCATAAAAAGCCGGAAGATGCTGCGAAAAATTCTAATTATCCTCCCGTTCCTCGGAAGAACGAGCACATCCTCCGGAAAAAAGGTGGAAGGATGAAAAAGCTGTGGCTTGCAACAACAAACAAGTTCTCGTCGCGCATGTATAAACAAGTCTCTTTCTTAATAAAAAAAAAAAAAAAAGAAAAAAAAAGATAAAAGAAGTAGATCGAAGAAAAACTCGAAACCTCTACAGCCGTGGAACCGACGAGAAATATAAGAAGCGACGAGACTCACCTCTCTTTGGCTCACGCGAGAATTCGGTGCACGTGCTCGGGACAACTAAGAGGCGAAGCTGCGTTATCTCGAGCGTGCCTGCTTTTCCCAAGATCCGAGCAAAGACTGCACAGTCGCCACAAGTGCGAATAACGCGAGGAGATGCCAATTGTTGTGGCTTTACCGCCACCACTGCGCGACTCGGTAGCCTTACACGTCGACAAGGAGTAACGAGAAAACCAATGAGGGGGATAAGCTTTCCTTGATTAGATGGATGATTACAGATATATGCTCGAATAAAGAGAAACGAGTCTTACGCTTCGATGATTGACTGCGCGCTCTACGTCATATTTAATACAGCTTTATTCTTCTTAAACATGAGTTTATATGAGTCATTTCTCTGGAAGATTGACCGGTCGAAAATTTTCCTTCTTCACAATATTCTTTAACTTTTCTTTGGCA
Source organism: Apocrypta bakeri (assembly GCA_018906985.1). Classification (NCBI taxonomy): domain Eukaryota; kingdom Metazoa; phylum Arthropoda; class Insecta; order Hymenoptera; family Pteromalidae; genus Apocrypta; species Apocrypta bakeri. The sequence goes on from JACCIA010000002.1 coordinate 3,993,136, forward strand.
CTGTATCCTTCATGAATTTTTTTAGATTTTTTTATCGAAGGTTCTCTAGGTTACAGTATGTGAAAGTTCGAGTTTTTACCAATTTTGACATCTTATGCTAATTTTAAAAAGATTTTAACTTCTCGAGGAAGCCTTTCTCACTAAAAACACGAAAGAGACTTTTCTTCTAAAATAAGTTAAACTTTACAAATAGGATACTTTCAAACCTGTAATTATAGATCATAACAATCTCCTAAGTCATGAAAGTCTTGAAATTCAGTTTTGAGGAGGTTCGATCTTGAATTTCAAGATGAAAAAATTCATGAAGGTGCCTTCGATGATTATAAAAGTGTCTACGAAGGTCAGAAGTTGGGAATGAAGCTCTATTTCTAGCTAGGAATAAAGTTAACTAGCAATTTCCCTAATGTGTATAATAAAATGTGCTCACCTCATACGTAATGACTTAGACTGCAGTAAATGCACTAGTAAGATTCTTGTAAATTTATTAGTCCAGGATGACGATGAATCAAACTTATCAACCACCACTGCACCTTATCATAACAATACCGCCAAAATATTTTATTGAAAGTCATTTAAGTCTTCTGGGTCAATTTTTAAAAGGTTCAATCACTGGTACCAAGATGAAAAATTTATGAAGATGCATTTTATCAAAGGAAAATCATTTCTAACTAAAAAGACTACATCATTCCCGAGTTAGGACCTTTATAGACACCTAAAGAGATAACCTAAAGGGGTACCTTTAAAATGCCAATTACTAAATTCAAAATTTAAAACATTTATAACAATGTAGTTATAATCCGCACTTATTTTAATTAAAGACGATTGTTTTAGCTTTAATTTGAAAGGTCTAGCTCTTCTCTAAGTCCCTTCGATTGCTTGTTACAATAGAAAGTTGAAAATTGACTCACCGCAGGATTCAAAGTCAATAACACGATTTCAAACTTTAGGCCTTCGTTGACACTTTTGTATTCATCGACGGCATTTTCATGAATATTTTCATGTTAAAACCCATGGTCGAACCTTCTCAAAACCGAATTTTAAGTCTTTGATGACTTAGGATATTGTTACGATCTATAATTACAGGTTTGATAGTATCTTATTTGTAAAGTTTAACTTATTTAAGAAGAAAAAAATATCTTGTCTTTATAAAATGTCAATTTTAACATACTGAACTTAGAGAACATTCGATCAAAAAATTCACGAAGATAGATACAGTGACAAGCTAAAGTTCAAAAATATTTTGAAAAAGAAAAAATGTCTGACCGGTCAGTCTATCAGTAAAAAAAACCCGTATATACATGCGTATACGTATAAATGTATGCTATTGCCATAAGCTTGATTATAATTGGTGTACTTGGAGTGTGAAGTTGGTACGATAAGAGAACGCGAAATGTTACAATTTTCCGCTAATAATTTTTTGCTCGATTCCAGCAACAACATGCCGGTATAGATGTTGGTTACGAGTATTGGTGATTCTCTTTGTGCAATAGCCGTAATGGATCCGCCCGCGAGGTTACGAATAAATGAAAGCTTCGGCGTCGCAATGGGAATTCTGCTATCGGTGTATCCTTTTCGTCTGAGTAGTGTTCGCGAGACGAGTGAGTGAGAGGGCTTTTGATAAGTTACGAAGCTGATGCAACGCAAATATTAACTTTAAAGTTGAATTTCTATGAAGCCACGGCACATTACCAAACCTCTTGCAATGTCGAATGGATATATCTTATGCATTCTGTGATCTTTTCCCTCGGGCGTCGCTCATTAGATTCACCTCTACATCTCACTTTCTGTTCACATTAGCTATTCGCTTACATTTTTAGAGTGAAAACGACCGTATAACAATGAATTTTCACTCACGGAAGGGGTCAATGGTCAATTTTACTGTAAACGACTTATAGGGAGACTAACACTTATTCGTTGATGGAATTTTTGAAAGAAAAAATTGGATGCTGTTACAAAACTAATTTTTGTTTTTTAATATATTGTTTAACAAGTATTTAATAATACTTAACAGAAGTTTATGTTGAAAAGACCAAATTATTTTATTTTCAGGCTACTGAATTGAAAATTAATCATATATATACGAATAGTTTAATTTGCTTTAAAAAAAATGATATTTTCTTCACTATGAAACTCATTAAAAATATTAATAGTTAATGAAATACAATTTAATGGCCCAAAATGTTATATAAGTAACATATTATAACTTAAGATTTGAATATTAAAAATCTGTAGTCTACATAACATCCAAAATTTTAAAAATCATATCTCTGTCAACTTCAGGTCGGTCTTATTAAATAATATTTTAATATACTTGTAAGAAAAAATGTAGCTTTGACAGAATATTAATTTTTTTTACAGACATTCAAAGTTCAGGAATGGAATAAGTGTAAACCTGCCTTAAGCACTTCTATAGGCTAGAGTTTGTAGTTAGTCTTATAACGCACACAACAAGTTACTAATTCTTTTCACTTTAAGCTAAGTATAGAATGAAAAAATGTAGATAATAAATTGACAGTGTTTTTCCACTCTGATAAACTAATTAGAAAATAATTACCTCACAGTACAGTTTATAATATGATGATAATAAAAATGTTTTTTACAAAAGTTTCGTACAAGTTCAAATTGTGTATTTTATTTATAAATCAAAGGGAACATTACGTAGAAATATACATGGTGATTAGAATCATAGAATATTTTAACCAATGATATCCGTTAGATATCGAGTAATTTAAGAAATAGTACAAGCTGTATATATTTTTGATTTTATTGGTATATCGAAAGCGAAATTTCACATGGATCTAAATATAATAATCAAAAACTAGGGACAACGAATATTTTAACCAATAACGTATTATGCATAAATAATATTTTAATTGATGAACTCTTCAAGCTCACTAAATCTCTAAAAATCCCTTCACTACAGTCACTCACTCGATTATGGCGTGAACCCCAAAATTCGAAAAGTGTCAATTATCAAAAAAAGGTGCAAATTCCCTCTCAAAGTCAAGAATTAACCAAAGCTCCGTTCATTTTCGTAAGCACTAGTCCGCGACGTATTCAATTATTTGCCTTGTTCGAGTTTGTTTTCAACGAACTATTATATGCTTATCGTGCATTGTTCGAACCTCTATTTATTTAATAACTCGAAATATGAACTATAGGAATCGAAATTATATACATATGAATAATTGATAAAATTAATTCTAGAATTCGATCAACAACCCGAACTACATGAAATTTTACAAAGAAACAAAATGCTTTGAAATCTATTATTGACGGCGCTTGATCAACCAATCGAGCTACTAACATTTGCTCTTCGATATATACAGATAGTAGTATTTAGTTGCTAACGAGTATCGTTAATTAACCGTTGTTTTCCGCGTTGTAACGCAGGACTAGACTACTCGATACTGATGATATAGTCGTTATCTTTTTTTTGTCCAAAGCTTAAGTAAAAAAAATTAATTACCATGCAATATTAAAAAGGAATAAGTAAACAAACGCGTAAAAATAAAAAAGAAACTCGCGTGATTGTCCGCTTACAGTTTAGTCGACGAAGTGGCTAAACAGAAATACGTGTTTTTTTTTCATTCTTTTTAAGAAGCAAATAAAAACTCAACGGCAACTACAGCACATTTTCATGGCCCTAATGAAAATTACTCGAAAGAAAGGTAAAGTCCCGCATTCGGGCCGGAGCGAAGAAAATTACCCTCAGAATAACAAGCGCTACTCTCCTCTCAACGGGAAACGAATTTAAAGAGCAAGTGCCCGGCTATATCCGAAATTGCAAGCTCGTCGTAAATAAAAATTTTAATTTCTACCCCGAAATAAAAAGCTCTCACTCTGCGTGCGTTGCCTCGCCGTAAACAGGCGAAATCAAAAGAATGTACGACGAGCCTTTGTATTCGAATAACAGGATATACAACTCGACGTTTCATAAATGAAGAAAAAAAACCAACGACGAACGGCACGTATAAAGTTCGGTCTATATCCATGAAAAGTTCGGTATATCGAATATTAACTTTTGATCGTAGCCTATGCTAGACTTCCAACGGAAAGTTCAAGACGACCGGAACTCACTCCTTGTCTGCAGAGATTTACTATTCTTTCGGGATATATTCACTTACTATTCCACGCGCTATTTTCAAAGTTATATAAACAAGCGAAAAAAAAATATATATACATATAAACGCGTTACTTCCCGATAGAGCTATTCCCATGTGACAGTGCACCTTTCCGTACACAACTTACATAATCTATCGGACATACTATGAAAACAATCGATTATTCCACACTGACATATATGGCAAGAAAAATAACCGGTACAAGCGAGACTTACCAGCGAGAAATTCTTCTGTCCGTACGCGTACGACGAGTACTGCTTAGGCGTATTTTTTCATTTCCCCATCGAGCCAGATCCATAAAAGCCGTCGATCGTACGTCCGCCGGCTTGCGAGAGCCATGTTCCGCAGCACCGCACGTGAACTTTAAAAGAAAAATAATAATAAACGTCGAACCAAAGGCTTGAGCTTTTACAACGGAAAATCGAGATAGTCCGTTGGAGTTTTGAAATTTCAAACGGTCACACACGCGCTACGTAAGGACTCCCGAGCTTGCGGCTCTGTGAGTTCGGAGCTTGCGGGACCGACTGCGCGTAGCGCTCAAAGCTTGCAAGCTCTCGCTCCGCGGCAACGTCGACGGCGGCTCGGGCACGCGCTCTGTGCAACCGCCGAACACACACGCAAGTACACGCTTGTACACGCGCAAGTCGCGCTTGGCTTTCGGTAAATCGGGTTGAAAACGAAGAAAAATCAATTAGATATCTTGGGTAGAGAACCGCCGACTCTCTTGGAGGGACGAGGCTGTAACAATAACAAAAAGCTCTGCTGTTTTGTTGCGATTGTTGCGAAATAGCTCTTTTTTTGCTCGAGGATTTCGCGAGAAGAGCCTGTGAAGGGAAAAATGGCCAAGGAGATTAATAATTAGAGAAACGAGTGTGAGAGAGAGAGAGAGAGAATAGGAGAATTTATTACCGCGACTACTCTTGGCGAGAGGTATCACTCGCTATAATAAATCTTGCTTTATTACTACTGTCGCTGCATACAGCTTGCTAATCTACGCCGACTTCTATACTAATCTTCTAATCTTTAGAGTATATTATTTGGTAATTATGTTAAATATAAATAAATAGGGGAATAACTGGGGAGAGGGGGGGATATGGAGATATTACGCTGTGCATTTGAAAGAGCGAAAATTTTGCTGATTTTAATAGTGGCAAATCTGTTTACTTAAAAAACTGTGATATCGTTTAGGTTAAATAGTGAATCTTTGATTTTCAGTATATACATAGTTTATTATCCATTTTTTTGTGCATCTTTATATTTAGTGTATATACTGTATATTCTCTAATTACGTACAGCGCAGAGTATAATTGTGAGGCAATATCGAATTTAGTTAAAATTAAGACTAAAGATTGATGTTATCGTCCTGTATATATGTAGATAGATATTTTTTTTTTAATTTTTTAGCCTTATCGTAAGCTACAGCTTGAATAGATTGACAGCTTGATTTGATAAACTTTTAAAATTCAAATCTTAAACGATGCTTCGTTTCATTCTATGACTAATTAAAAATATATACAGTAAATAATTTCTCTTTCATACAAGAAATTATTTAATAAATAAAATTATCTTAAATATAGCAAACTTTTTTTCAGTGAAACATCATTTTTATTAATCCCTTTTCCCGTCAGTGTACATTATTTCTAATCAATGCCTTTCCACTGTTTCAACAAACTAATTATTACACTTGAAAAATTTAATACTCGCCGTTTCGTGTTTGCATACTTTCAACATTTTCAAATAGTAAAAATACTCTATAGCAAATATTAAAAATATACCGTGTAAATTTTGACTAGTAATTCGTGAGAATATCAAAAATTCTTATACCATAAGCCAGTATGAGATTGTCACTTTTTTATAGCAAAGAACAGAAGCTAAATTGACTTTGCAAAAGTAGAATAAACTTTACTTTTACTTTAGTTTTTCGTGTATTCTGACATTGCGAAACGAAGAGTTCATATTTATGTGTCAGAAAAGCATGAAAAATTCGCGACTCTTCAATATTTGTAAATGTGACAACTCAATTCCTAAAAGTTGAAATATTTTTTGCGGGGAGACGCGATGGCTTAATAACTTTTTGAATAAATAATAAATCAAGACTTTGTCCTTCAAAGTATAAGAAATGCGGTCTTATCTATTCTTTACATCAAAGAAAATGCCACTTTTACTTGCATGAAGTTAAAATTTTATAAGAATTCCTTGGTTTAATATGAATTTTATAGTTTTCTTGAAAACTAGAGCTCGAAAACCACTAGAGGCATCGTACTTTCATGTGTCCGTAAGACAAAGCTTCAAAGTCTCAGAGACTCTATAGCCGACGAAAGAGTAAGCGAAACCTATGATTCTTCAATTATTTTATGAACTACAATGAACAGCAACGACGTTAAATAGCCCTCGAAGCAGGATTTGCACATCAGCTATAGTAAAGGAGATCTTGGCACTGAAAGGGCTTGGTTAGGCGAATCATGCGCATACTAAATTCCGAATAATGATCACGAGACCTCATTAGGTACCATCTAATCACCTCCGTGTAGTAGCTTTGAATTTGCTTTAAAAAATATTCTATGCCAAATTCATTAGTAGAAAGCCGCAAATTACGAATTGCTGGGTATTATACTGAAATTTCGATTTGCTCATTGCATCAATTAGAATAGTTATTGTTCAACAAATTTTTTGAGAATATTTTTTTCGTGTATAGGAATGCAAAATGTAATATGTAAACGTTTAGTGATTATTTTTTCAAATGGTAAGACTAGTAAATTCGTGAATTTTCCCTAAGCGGAAAAGTTATCATTTGAAAATTCGTCCAAAACACTGGACATTAAATATTGTTAAATTAACAATATGAAAATCAATTAAATTTCCACTCAAGAGAAGCGATTTCTCGAAATGAGTCTCGGTAATAAATCCTAAGTAATCATAAATCCAAATTTACGTTTAGTTTGCAATGTATATCTTCGCAATGACATGGCACATGTTTTGTAATGCAAAAAACCGCTTGCATCTCTCTCGAGATGAGCCAATGTATAAAAAAAGTACATCGGGTATACACAACATCAGAATTGCACCGATTTCAGCTCGAGATTCTTGGTCCGAGACGAAACCTCGATTACGGGACGAGATTTATCTCACCTCCAGACAAGATGAGAAATCTCGCTCTTTCTTGCGACCTTTCAAACCCTTATTATGCAGTGTATACCTACAGAACGATAAATCTAAATAATACCAAGTTACCCAATAATTTATGCAAAAATTTAATATGTCCATTTTTTTACCAAGAACAATACGTGACGTAAGAATTCAGACTTAGGTTTTTTTAAACTATATATTCTTTAGCTAATAAAAAGCCTTTTGAATGTGAGGTAATTGTTAAAATAATAGCTATGATCAAATAAAAACCGGATAGATCGGCGACAGATATTTTGTATCAAAAATATTTATCAGAAAATTATGATCAATATTTTTAACAGCTCATTAGTGTTACTGACTTCATCCTGTTTGTTACGACACTGAAGTAACTACGTAAGGTTATATTTACGATTCAATACTATCACATTACTTTGTTACATTGTTGCATAAAAACAAATTCTATTAAATGTCTAAGTATCCATTTTATAAAAAAAAATTAGTATCAAATGGTTACTTTCAAATTCTTAGTAAGTAATATGCGTTTTACAGGCATGTCTTTGCGTTACTCGATCTCATTAATATTACAGATAATTAATCATAGTCTCGCAATTTGAAATAGTGAAAATTTCACTGATTTTGCTGGTGATCCGTCATTTCACTTCATGAACAGTGAAACCATTAACTTAGGAATAATTAATCTTAATATTACCTTCGTAATTCATGTATAGACATTATTAACTGGTGAACTTTTCGCGAGAACTTTTGTGTTGAATATATTTTCGATAATTACAGTATCAGGATACAACATCAAAGATTTAAAACTTCAAAAATTGATTTACGAAATAGTTACAAATTACATTTCGGTAAATGCCCTTTTTGTTTTCCCAAAAATTATTTTATGCAAGTCAAGCAAATTACAGATAAAAATTTATGAAAATACATTACTGATATTAGATACTTTGTATTTAAAATGAATTGACTGATTTTACATTGAACATTTACCGATATATACAATTATTTTTAGTAATGTAGAATATTGAAAGTTACGTTTCCATCACATTATATTATATTATAACGTTTAAACAATACAGTTTTTCAAACAGGCAATTGTTTTTATTCTATAAAATAAATTAAATCGCAATTTCATATACTTTTACCAACTGAGTCGATTTAGAAATATTTGGAAGAGAAAAAATTTGTTTCCGGCCAATCTGTCAAACAATAACCCACGTATACATATATTTTGACGATAATATCGCAAAATATTAAATGAAAAATTAAAATATTTTCGGTAACAAGTGGATAGATCGCCGAGCACGCATCCGACATTTCCTTAGCGGCAGATCACAGAATACATAGAAACTCACCTCAGAGAACCGACGGCAAAGCGCCGTCGGTTATCACGTGTGTATATATGTGACTACCTCCCCGATGTAGCAAAATCACGCGAGATAACGAATTATCAGTGTCATTATCGCGAGGACGCGCTCTCCTATACGTATATGCTTACACACACACATACATATATACATACAATATAATAGTTCCTCGTTATATACCGGCTCATATTCCGCTATCGCTCCTCTTCATCGCCTTCCCTTCATTCTGTAATCATTTATAATACAGACGCAATCTTCTCACGTACGCGCACACATAAGCATTTACACACACACACACACACACACACACACAGTGTAACGATGAAGCACCGATCATCGTTGCGCCAATTTGATCGTCATTATTATTACATACAAGCACACCAAGTATTGAGGATGAAGGTACCGCTGTCATTGAGCCGACACGCTTCATTATATTTTGCATCATTGCGCGAAGTGCGATCGAGCCGCGATATTAACCGTGTAATGACTTAATGAGTGTTCCACACTGAAGGATCACTGATGGATCATACCAGGATTCAAAATAAATATAGACGGGATCGGTAAATATGGAAATAATTGATCGATGTATCTACGATGAGATTCGAGCTAGTGTCATTGAAAACGTCCACGAGTCGGATATATCATCTGTACAATGACAGTTCCTTGATAGGAATTGAATTATTATTTTTTTTTATTTTAAAATCGGCATTGTTTATACGAACTTGAGCGTAGATGATGCTTACATTGAAAGTTAAGACGCTGATATTTAATTGAAGTTTCCAGACGATGAAAAAGTACTATAAAATTTATTTTAATAAATAATCTGATATTGCTATGATTCTACGGTTTAGAATTAAAATTATAAAAATAAATGTTAAAATATTAATTTTCTGAAATTTTTATATTATTATGATATCATAATATTTACTGAAAATCTTATCAATTGATCTAACGACTGACTGAATCTTTCGCAAGGAACTTTTCATAACTATATAGTCAGTAACTCACTTTAGAATTTATTTCTGGCGTATGTCAATATTCCTTTTCTCTTCGAAAAATAAAACAGAAAAATAATCGCGAGTATAATAATTTTTTTTATATTAATTGTATTAATAGACTTTCGAAATTAACTTTTATTACGTAGAAAAAAGTAATAATGTAAAAAAAATTACATTCATAATGTGTTCGCAACTTCAATGGATCAGACTGCACATTCGTCCAGTCGGTAAAGCAATTTTTTTTTTCATTAGAAATTATATTACTTGAAGCTCATTCAATGCAAAAGCTGTAAGTCTAAAAGAAAATTATAATATAAATTGCTTTATTGCACTTCACAAAAGAACATGTAACTGAAATATGAACTTTCATCATTTGCATGAGAAAGTCCTTTTTATTTAAAAATAAAACTCTATATAAATAACATATCAAATAAAATTCATATTCTCCGTGGTATAAATCCTATACTGTCCGAATTTTCGTGCTCGATTTACTCTATGATAGATTGACAGCTTTTAACACAAGACTTGCAAATTATTTAAGTGTATATCTATCTATTTCTAACTTTTGTTTTTGTATTTTTATTCGCAAAAGTCATAATGTCATTACGGAGAACAAACGTTATGCGCAACAGGAATTTTTATGAGTGGTCTGTGTTACAATTGTTTTTTTTCTGCTAATACACGAATTTTAATTGAAACTAAATAATTGGTCACGTTTTACGAGGGATTTTTATACAATTAAAAATACATAAAATATGTTAAAATTAATTAATTTTACATTTCGTAGATTTGTGTAGAATCTTTTTTTCGAAAATAACTACGGTACAGATACTAAAAAATTACAAGAAAATTTTGTTTTTATCTTAATGGATTTTTTTCTCGAACTGTAGGCCTTAATTAAATAATAATTATCTAATGTTATTATATTTATACTTGACAATAATAAAAATGTTTTTCAAAAGAATTTCTTACATCGTATGGGAAAGTCGTCTAAGGTAGTATTATTTATTAAATTATATATGGTTATATAAACAAAATATAATACTCAGATGCTCGAGTGATTTTATATTCCGAAGTTTAATGAAAAAACTTCGAACTGGAGTAACAAAATAAATTCTACAATTAATTTTAGTCTTTACAAAAATTATCCTCACTCGCTATGTTTCCACTTACCATTTTTTACTATACGTAAAATCATCCTTTCAATATTTAAATAAAATACAAAATACAAAATTGCTGTTTGTAAAAAACACTTTTAAATTACATTTTTATTGTCATTATTGTCAAATATCATTATTGACAATTGTATTATCGTATTAGTTTAGGAGAGTGAAAAACATTTCAAGTATATAGTCACTCTAATATTAATTTTGTTATTTAAAAAAGTGTGAAAAAGTAATTGTAACTTGGAGTGATATGTCACCGGAACAGAAAGTTTGTTTAAGTTAAAATAATTTATTTATTAATTATTTAATCCAAGTGAACATCTTTTCAAAAAAGTTTTCTATACGTAAGAAAATTTAATTATTAAAAAATTACTTCTTGAAGAAAAGAAGATCTCCACGTGGATTAAAAACAAGTTTTCAATTCAAGAATATATTTTAACTCTTTCAAAAAGCAATTTTATTAAATAAATCACATTAAATATAACAAACTTTGTTTAATTAAACAAATTTTTATTGATAATAATCATATTGTCTATATTATCGTAAATAAAGCGTAAATGAATTTAATTTCAAATTCAAACTGTATAATACTTAAATTTAATTATTGCGTCTATAACGATTTGTACAAAAAAAAAACAATTTTTCTATATTGAGCAAACTATTTTTATTAAAAAATTACTTATTATCAGAGAGGAAGATTTTCAACAACAAATTGTCAATTCGCGTAAATAGTTATTCGGTCTAAATATTGAAACCTATATAAAACCATGTTTTTTTATCAAATCCCTCTTGTTTGCATCGACATTAATGTAAACCCAATGAAATTTATCAAAACCTCGTTGCGCACCGAAAATTCCAAGTTCCGCACTTAAAGCTCTGGCAAGCCAAGCTTTCTGTTCAAGAGACGTGAGTTTCATCGGTAAAACTCTTTACCTCGAAAAGAAGTGTTGCAATTCTCCAGAGTAGCAAGAAAGAGAGAGAGAGAGATAGAGAGAGATAGAGAGAGATAGAGATAGAAAGGCTTACACAGTCCCACTTACGTTGAAGAGAACAAGCTCCTCTCTAGAACGCGATATTAATTATAAGCCGCTCTAATACTGATGACAATTAGTTAGGGGACGCGTATGCAAATTAGTCCTTGCCGAGCATACAACTTTTCCCTAATTAGGGCTAGGTGCTACTATTCCCCCTCGCAGAAAGGGATACAAGTGCAATACTACTGGCGAGTAGAATTAAAAACAAACAGGAAACAAATAACAAATGTAGGCCAAACCGACGAAAACACGAAATAAGTCGAGTGAAAAATTACAAAGTCCGCTCAAATTACGCTCTCCCCCCCCCCCCTCCTACCCAGTAGAGGCAGTCGCCTCGTTTATGCACGGCTGCATTATAAATCGGCGAACGCGCGGTTTCGCGGCGACGCTTTGCATCTTTCATGCGCGAGCGATATGATGCACAAATCATGCGTAAGTAGCAGCCACACGAGAAGAACGGAGGACTTTTGAAAGAAGCGAGGAGGAGAGAGAGAAAAAAAAAAGGATGCCCCCAGAGAGATTTGAACTCTCGACCCCTGGTTTACAAGACCAGTGCTCTAACCCCTGAGCTATGGAGGCCCGCGGCTCACGACGGCCAGCGCCGTGTTATTTCCAGGCGACTATCACTATCTCCCTTGCTCCACACGCGACTCTACATATATATGTATAATGTAATCGCGAGCGGCTCCATTGCGACTGCGCATTACGTCGCTGCTGCCGCGCGATTCGAGAATCTGCGCTTGTGTCGTAGTGGGGAATATCATATCTTGTGTGCGTGTGTATATATGTATGTATAATTGGACTTGAATTTTTGGAGTGAAATTTCACGCCTAGAAAAAGGTAGTTGTTAACTTTTATGTTCTAAATAATAAAATTACTGTTAAAGCGAAAACATGTTAATAGCTCGATAACTTTTTTCAGTTTATTAAACTAAATAATTGGGCGCATTGGGCAAAAAAATTTTTTATGCAATACAAAATAATTAAAGTGATTTTATTGTATTTTAATTAGATTTAAATACATTAAAAACTCAGTTATAATTACTTGGAAATTTACTAAAAATATAAGAAATCATATTTCTGTTATTTCCTTATTTTATTAATTTAAAAAATTTTCCAGACCAATTTACCACATTTTATTTAAGTTTATACATCGAACACACGATGTAGATAGACATTAAATCTATAATCTTCCTGTCAATCAACTTGTATTTGTTTAAAAAACTTGTCGGTAATAAAAACAACACATTCTTAACCACAAAATGATGCAAAGACTTCTAGGTTGTTCCAATTTTAGGTCAGAAAGCGTGACTTTTTTATACAGACATATATATATATATATATATATTTAAATAAATTTTAATTATTAATTTTACATCTGAACTCCCGAGTAAAAAAGCTTCTTAAAATTTTGTGTGAAATATTAGCTCTTTTAAAGTTCACTTGGATAACGAGTATTTTAAGCAGCAGCACATGTTTAGAAACTATTTTAATTTCATTTAGATAACGAGTGATTTAAGAAATGGTAAACGCTTAGATAACGTTTCTGTGACACTCGAGTCTTAGATTGACATATATTTAAACAGAAAAGTTTTTTGTTTTAAAGAGATAACAGTTTTGAATTTCATTTATAAATTAAAAGGAACATTTTGTGTAGAAATTAATGAGATAATAAAAATTATTGAAATCAATAGCCTAATTTTTTAATTACTGTATTTTTACGCAAGTTAGGAAGAGTAAAAATAAAGAGGTAAAAAAGGGTAAATAGCAAAGTAAAAGGAGGTAAAACATGTTCGAGTGCGTCTACCTAATATTCAAAATTTGTATTATTTATTTTAATTGAATTCTCTATGTATATTTGATACCGAATTTATGTGGATTTCTAATCGAAAAATTTTACATAATGGAATATATCAAGATTTCCTAAAAAATAAATACAAAATCAGTTTTAGATTTTTACAAATTTTTCTTTTCTTTAAAAAAATCCCTACATTTATTCTTTCAGCCTAATTGGTCCATCAGGTCATTTTACATCCTACTGTAACTGGTCGAGGAAGAGACTCAGAGATGTGAAACAAAGGTCAAATTAAAAATACGCCTATTAACAATTCCAATATTGCATAAATATACAAAAAATCTGATTAATCTAACTAACCAACATTTTTAATTTCATGTAACCTCACTTACTAGTGTCTTCTCTCATTAATCAGACTATATTCTAAGCTCCCGAGTGAAAAATCACTCTAAACATTCCTCTCGGTAAATCTCACTCCGAAACTTCACTCTAACTCTAAAAATCCTTGTATTTCAGTTACTTCTGAATATTTCATCATTCGCTCCAACGTAAGATGTGAGTCAATCACTCTATAATTTTTCGACTACACGTCAGTGTACGGATATAGGAAGAGAGTTCAAAGCAGACGACGACAACGACGGGAAACTTCTAATTGTTTATCATACTTCATGATAATCGAGCTTGTAAGCTTATTAAAGAACAAGTTCGATAACATCCACGTGCAGTCCTCCAGGCTCGACTATTGCTGCTGCTGCTTCTGTTACCCAGACCCCCTTCCAGTTTATGCAACTTATTAAGTTTCCAGAACTTTGTGCATTATTATGACCCAATGCAGCTCCAAGGCATTTGCAAACGGCTGCTGTTTTTGTTAGAACGAAAAAGGGCGAAACGAATTTTTTTTTTTTGAAGATGAAGAAGAAGAAGTGAGGTATTCTTCAATAGACCCTATGCTTTGTTTAAGAAAAGTTTCAACAAAGCTTAATTATTCAAAAAATTTTATTCTGATAAATTATGCTCCTTATCTTTAGTTGTACGCCCAGTGTACAAATAATTATGATACAATTAACTGAAAACTAAGGAAATTTATTTATTAAATATTTACTTTTCTATTAAAATAGAAAAAGAATATTTTGGCTTGATAAAGCGTTTAGATGAAAGAAGAATTATGTTTCGTATTATTTTACAAAAATAAATATAGCTTTTGGAAATGATTTGGTTAATACCAAATAATGTTTTAATTTCTGTAAATATTTCATTGGGAATATTTATTGATAATAATCATATTATAAATACGATACAGACTTGATTTAAATACATACTATCTCAAATAAAAATTATTTCCAGTGTTGAATTAGCACTGAAAAATGAGTATTAATTTATTAAAAAATTTCTATTACAAAAGAACAATATATTTGCTTTTCAAATAAAGTAAATATTATCTCCTTTCAGAACAGCAATTTTTTAACTATAGACAGTGTACGATAGTCATTAATCGAGTAAACAAGCATAAGATTTAATTTTTATAAATCACGATTGTACCAGCATTTTTTTCGATTAAAAAAAAATGTTACGATTAACGTCGTCGTCACATGCCTGAACGCATTTTTCAGAAATTGACGTCGTCGAGTTCTCTTGAGAGTTTGAGGGTTATTTCCAAGCAGTCGCTGTCAGAATGCCATTTCGCAGACGAGCCATTAGGATCAACGGGAAAGGGCGTTGGCAGTTGTAGGCGATATCTGCATATCGATCATAAAAAAAAGCGGGGATAAAAATATAAAGATATAGTTGTAGAAAACTTTATTCTCTCGAAAGAAAAACGTGCATAACGAAAAAATCGACCTCTAAAATAAAAAAAATCTAACTGTATTATTACCTGAACTATTTTAGTCGAGTAATATTATTTTATAATGGAATAACTCTGCTAATCAAATGACGTTAGATTTCTGACAGATACTGTCCGGACTAATTAGTGTTAGAAGAAGAAATTAGCAAAACGACATTTCAATAACCGCAGTTGAAAATTTTATCTTTCAAATTACGCTTGCAATAACTCGTGATTGAATAATAAATTGACGCGCTTAAACTGTCGATAAATGCAATCAAGTGAAATTATTTAATTTTACTCACATCGTACAATTTTTTCAAGAGCTTTTTTTTCATTAAACTTTCGGTTATATATTTCAATAAGGTACGGAGATTATTTTTCTTCCATAAAAAAAAATTATTACTCAAATTCCAAACGATCGTTACTTAATTTATACAGTTTACACACTGAATAAAAAAATTCGAATAAAATTGCGAAAATTTATTCATCGAAACGTTAATGAAAAATATTTACTTGGCATTTTAATTATTTTCATATTGATACGTCATTTTATAACTGCGTACGAATAAAAATGTGCTCGAGTTTATGAAATAATTTGTTAAACATAGAAAAGTTCAGCTATTTCGTAAATACTTTCTTTTAATTTCTATAAATATTTATTGGTAATTAAAAAGTTAAATGTGAATAACGGATTGGTATATTTAAGTGAATAAAGTCTTTCCTCCAATACAGTGCAATCAGAAAAATGTGTATTACATCTAATTAAGAAAGTAGATAATATGCAGACACGACTTAGTAAATTTTAGATATTATTTATTTATTAAAAACTGCTTCTTTGCACGAAGAAAATATAATATAAACTTAAAAAATATTATTTTTTTAATCGTGACTATATATTATTTCACTGTTTATATTAGAGAAAGTGAACATTTAAATAAATGTTTTTCGGATTGTTTCAAGTTCAATTATTCAGTTTTCAAATACACAATACGATTCGTAATGAATGTACTATTAATAATTAATTATCAAATAAATAATTGTAATTAATAATCTAAAAAATCTGTATTTAGATTATTAAAATAATTACAATGTTTGCATAATACATACTCTGGCTTACTGATTCAATTTTTATTTATTTATTCACCAATATTCACCACTGCGTAACAAATACCGAAAAAAAATGTAATACAAGCGTTAAATGCCAACAAGTAAGAAGTCGCACACGTGCGCAGCAGTACTTTAAATTTGAAAGCCAAAGCGCATAAAGAAGAAAACTTATCCGAGAAAAGCACAAGTACCTTCGTATAAAGTAGTCAAACACACGAATGAGAAAAGCACTGAAAGTATCGCAAGAAAGAGTTGGAAAAAGTTAATTACTCTCTAAAATAATGTCAATCAGCCAAGATGCTTTATACACTTCGGGAATCTTATCTTTGCTTTTAAATAAGGGTATTACGTTCTGTCTCGGCCAGCTCAAGGCATGAATAGGAGGAGATGACTTGAAATTGACTTTTCGAAATAAAACGAAGGCAAAGCATAGTCTCTCACCTGGGGCTGCGTAGGTCGATGACGTTGGATTCGACTGATAACTCGACTCTTTCCCTTTTCTCTTCTGGAAGGCGAACCGTTAGCGTCAACCACTGACAGGAAGACGTCGCCGGCGTTTTTAGGTTCATCTGTAATTCATGTGTCAGAATGAGAAGAGAGAGAGAGAGAGAGGAAAAATTATATCGGCACACCGGATCGACTGAGAATGTTAACGACTGCTGTGCGGCATTAGCGACGGAAGCTCACAGCCAAGCGGCTTATCTGCCAACTGTACGAGGATGAGAGGATTTTACGCTTTTTATTCGGGCCATTTTCGGAATAAAAAGAAATTCTAGCAGAAACCGAGGAGAGAGAAAGAGAGACAGAGAGACAGAGAGATCCTTTTTTTTCCTCGAGGGAGGATAAGATTTTTCTGTCATTAGGAAACTCACGGCCGTTCGTTTAAATCATTGTTTTATTCCTCGAGAAGCGCGCGCGGGTCTTTTACGCGCTTTGGGATGAAAAATTTTACAACTGTCGCGGATATATACTGTGATTGGTTACAGTCTTGGACAGTTATCGTTTTATAACGCACGACCGCGGCGTTTCTGACTGACCTCGATACACTCGCTTTATATATATATATGAGTCATTCTCTGACAGATTGACCGAACAAAAAGATTTTTTTAACATTTATAAACTATAGTTTGACACTGTATCTTAATTAATGAATTTATTTAGATTTTTTTGTTTAACGTTCTCTAAGTTACAGTATGTCAAAGTCGTAATTGATGTTTGATTTGTTTGTTTTGCGATTGTCAAAAAATGTCAACTTCTCGGGGAAACTTTTCTCGCTAAAAACACAAAAGAGACTTTTGTTGTAAAATATGTTAAATTTTACAACTAAAATACGTTCAAGCCTGTAGATATTTATCATGAAAATATCCTAAGTCATAAAATTCAGTTTTGAGAAGGTTCGATCATGAGTTTTGATGTGAAAAAATTTATAAAAGTGTCTTCGATGAATACAAAAGTGTCAACAAAGGTCTAAAATTGAATTCTGGACCAATGTTGAGAAACTCATATTATATGTCATGGTACTTTATTTCTAACTAGAAATACAACTGCGTGATAAATGCTTTCCTGAGAAGTTACAATTTTTTAAAAATTGGCTTAAAATGCCAACTTTGACATAATGCAACTTTGAGAACCAAACTAAAGTGCCAAAAACTAAAGTTTAAGTATATTGAAACAAAATTTTGTTGTTCGTTCAATCTGTCAGATAATGACTCATATATATATATGAGTCATTATCTGACAGCATTTCATACAAGAAACTACAAATTGATCAAGTCTCGTAGTGGTGTTAAATAATACGATTGATTCAGTCAGAATAGGCATTGAAAGAAAATAATATTGGTATATATAAAGAAGAAATGACAACATGTGCATACAATTAATAGCGATGAACTTTATATTCGTGGAGAGAAACGATCGAGTAAATGATTTCCTGTGTCGTAAATGTAATTTATAGCATTGCGATGAATAATGACTGATTGCGCTTCGTACACGCGCGAAACATTTCAACGTCTTTCTGAAATAGCTTTGATTTCGAACTTGACTTTTTCCGCGATCATTTTTCACTGTACTTTTTAAAAGTCCTGAAGGTCGAAGTTAGTGCGTATGAGGATACTGGAAAAAAGATTCTTATATTTAAGGTAATTTATTTAATCGAACAATTGCTATTTTTGAAGGAAAATAGTATTTTAACTTTGTAAAACATTTTATTTGACAGTAAAATTAAATTTAGTAAAAGGTTGCTTACTGTGAAAATAATATTTGTTTTTGGATGTATTAAATAATATTTGAATATCATAAAGGTATGTTTAAATCATTGTTTAATAAGACCTATCAGATAATTTTGGTTCTGGTATAGGCTATATATATATATATATATATTTTATTACTTACTATTTATATTTTTAATGAGTCTCAGAATGAAAAAAGCATTATTTTGTTGTTCTTTCTTTCGAACAAATAATGTTATTTATACTTGACAGAAAAGACATGATTTCGGATAGTATATTGTATATGTGTATTGTCTTTTAATAATATATAATTAATCTCATTATGAAAAAACACGTTATTTCTGCTTTTTCAAACCAATTATATTATTTATATCATAATAATTCATTTGATGAATTTTCAATTCGATAGTCCATAATTGGATAGAAATAACATCATTTGGACTTTGAATTTAAAAAATTTATATCTTTGCAATCTTTGCGCAGCATCAATTTTAACATCAAGTTCTATCAAGTCTAGTTCAATAATCTTTTGAATATAATTTTAAGAATATTTTCTTAAAATTCGATAGTTCACCTTTGTAATAATATTTAATTTTTTACGAACATTCAAAGTTCAAGGAAGGAATAAGTGGAAACCCCCCTTAAACAATTATCTACCGACGTAAATCATATATTATTTAAATGCATATTATATTCAATAAATCTATTAATATTATATTACAATAATTAGATTCGAATAAATATTCTCTTATGACTAAATTTACATTCCATCGATAATAATAATTAGATTCAAGTAAATAGTTTCATAGGATTATCGAATGGAATGAAACAAATTTTTTTTTAATTCCAACAATTTTTTGAATTTATACAAAGCAAAGGAAAATGATGAAATTGTGTGTGGCTAGCTCCGCACGAACTATTTATTTAATGCATGCTTCTCCTTACTTACCCCAAGAAAAATATCCTCAGTACCCACATCTTGTTTGAATTTCATCTCGTACTCGGGAATTTCTCGCGGGTCCTCGCTTTGAAGATCCGCGATCGGATTCACCTCAGATGGATGCCATATATCTGATGAAGCGTTAGTGCTTTTTGGAGCAGTAGCTTCTTTAGTATCGGCAGGGTTAGTAGTAGTGTTTGGTTTGCCAATGTCTCCTGGACCTAGATTTTTACATTTTATTCTTATATACGAAATATTTCGAGTAAAAATTGCTTAAATATTGAAAATCACTCTTAATTTCCGAGTGAAAAGTGTTGGAAATTCACTCCTACGTAGAGTGAATCGAACAAAATATATGAATAAATTTTCAGTCGCAGTAAAGGGATAAGGGCTGACAATATTATGAAATATAATAGTATTAAGATTCAAACATTTTTCTGTCGTTCTAATTTCGTATCGACTCTCAGTCGATAAAAGTTCAGTGTGACACCCCCTTAAATAATTTGATCACAAACGCAGTAGCCTGCGTATTTTGAATATTACTTATTGATGTTGTAATTATCAATATTACAAAGAAAGTTTTTTAAAAGAACAACAACCTGCATTTTGAATGTTATTTGAATATAAAAATGAAAAAAATTTTACGTAATAATAAATATGACATATGACGTATGAATTATTGAACTATGAGTTATTATTTATTTAATAACGTAATCCAATTTAAGAGTGAAACTTTTATCGGGACAACAACTGCTTCAAGCAATATTAATGTCAAATCGCTTAGATAACGAATAATTTAACAAGTAATACAAATTTAAATGACATTTTAACGTCACTCTAGATTTATATGGAAAACGTTAATGAAAGGATTTTTCGGATTTATATTAAATTTTTAAAGCGACTATTTTTCAGCCATTATCTTAGAGTACAATCCGATTAATAGGTTAGAATGAAAAATGCACTATATCCTTAAAAATACTTATTATACTCATTAGAGTCCACGTTCGAAATTCACTCGAACGTAGAGTGACTCGACCACTTGAAAAAATTATTAACTTTGAAAATCGAATGTAAAGAGTACAAAATGTATACGCACAGATTTTTCTACGAGACAGCCGTTGCCTAAGATTTTCGTCGTCGGATTCGGAATCGGAATCATTTTTCGGAGGTGCGATCAATTGCTGAAGTTCTTTTATTTGCTGATAACTAAATCCGTCCATTATTTTTCACCTCTCGTTGTACAACGGATAAATCGATGTGTTCTCCAATTCAAAATTCAACAGTCAACAAAGTCATGGCAACCGCAGCGCATTCCGCGCCATCTGCCAGCAAACTCCAGAAGCTCATTTTCCGATGCTTCGTCACTTAGCGATTGGTATGGTTGTACTCGTGCTTTGATGATAAGTAACGAGCTGATGAATGAGACTAGTTGAGTTTTGCGACTAGTGGTGGCGCTAGTTGATTATAAAAGCGATACAACTGCTTGATCAGTATGTGAATGATTTTAAAGTTGTATAGTGTATGATATTTATATGCTAAATGTTAAATATTGAAAATCACTCTAAATTTCCGAGTGAAAAATTTTACATCTAAAAATACATTTGTAAGAGTCAGTACTGGAAACTCACTCCTACCTAGAGTGAAAAGAACAAAATACAATTTCACGAATAGCGTATAGAAAAATTTTGATTAGTGACGGATTAATTAGAGTGACATTTTTTAATAAAAAGTTACTTATACTATATATACACAAGTAAAAATAGATCAAGTAATTTTTTGATAATCAAAAAGAGTATTTGGGTCATTTGTCTTAAAATAACCGAATACTATGTGATTTTGTGTTGCTATTGCAGTTACATTACATGAACAGGTAGAAATTATTATTTATTACTTGCAAAAAATATATTGCTGAGATATTTGCGATTACCCTAGTCTTACCACTTGAACTTTAGACCTACGTGTCTTATCACTTCTTTAATAAAATAATTTCAAAATGCAAATTCGACGAAATATTGCGATCATCGCGACAATAGGAATTTATACGAATTCAAATGTAGGGAAAAGCTTTTATAAAAAGTATTTTGCATTAAAAAAGAATAATAATAGCCAACATTCAAATCCACTTAACAACTTTTTACTTTGCTTTGATCGTATATTAGAATTATATCTCTTACTTATTGGCTTTTGAAATTGAACATTTGTCATCATAATTTATACAATAATAGACAATACTGTAATTATTAAATTCGAAGTAACGTAATTAATGAAAATAATTGTAATGTCAAGAAAACGTTTTTTGAAAAAGAATTTTTTTTTTAATTTTCTCGCCACAATGTCGAACCTTAAATCAAGTCATTTATTATACGTTTGCCAAGAACGTTTTCATGAAAAAATTTTTTTTTCATTAATATGGAAATGCGCTGGTTAACGTCAGTATGTATACAAGCAATCAATTAAATAATCAATAACATAACATACATTATGTACAACAGAAATCTTGTTATTGAAAAATATTGATGTACTACAAAAAAGTTTACTATATTTCAGAAAATTTGTTTAACAAATATAAATTTAAAGCATACTTTTTTCTGTACAATTCGAAGCAATCAGAAATGTTCAAACCCGATCTAATTTGTTTATAATAATTATCTATTCCTGCGCAGTTGCGACTTTTTTCTTTAATGTATACGATAAGGAAATAACATCCGTATAGAAGTGAGACAGTAACACATGCGAACTTCAAAATCCAGATTATATACCCGTTTACATTAGTTTATATAATAATCCTTGGTTTTAATTGAAAAGTTTTAACGTGTCTCTATCAATGATTCAACGATCATTTTGCATAGTACATACTCGTGTCGAAAGAAATAGAAAGATTTTTTTTCCGTTAATATAACTTCTTATTTATAGTTATGTCGTATTGTACAATCAATCAGTTTGAAGCGTTTAAAATTGTAAATAAAATTACTGTTTAGATTTTCTGCAAATTGAAATAAAACTAATCACTTATATTTTGGGTGCATTTTTGTACATTATTCTTTTTGTTTGAACAAAGTGTGTCTCCGTATTTTCTGGTTATCAGTCGCCGAAAGTTAATTTTTTTATTCAAAATTTACATTGGCAGTTGCAACATTCTACCGCAATCGTAAAGAACAAGTGACACATAAGTAAACAAACATTTTTCAGTTTACGATGAGGATGGCATTGTCCATCGAAACGTTGAAGGAGAAAACTTTCTAATTTCATTCTGGTGCTCGTTTCAACAAGTTCATAATATTAATCGTTAAATATTGCAAAATAATTGTAAAAGTAGCTTGTAATATTATTCGTTAAATAAATAGTAAAATAATTGTAAAATCTCGTAATGTTAATCGTTAAATGTCGCAAAATAATTGTAAAATCTCGTAATAATAATCGTTAAATATCGCTAAATAATTGTAAGAACACTAAAGCAATTGTTAATCAAAATGAACACAAAGGTTGAGCGAAAAAAAACAAGTATTAAAGCGGAAAGTAAACTCTAAACAAACGTAAAGATAACCTAACGAATTTTACGTCGACCCAGAACTAACTAAGCCTGAAATTGAAGGCAAAGTACGACACTTTAAAAAAAAAAAGTCCAATAGCCTTTGTTTAATAAACTAGACTCAACTCAGCGTGACATAGTCGAGACTCGATTGGCATTGTCAGCGGTCCACTAAGCCAGTATAGTACTCCTATAGCTGTACATGACGTCACAGACAATGTTGCTTTCAGTTGCTTATACCGTTCTTTAGTCACGTCCTTGTGAACTATCTTCTTACAGGAAACTGAATTTTAAACGTGTAATTATCACAATAGTCTAAGTATCAAATCATAAAAATGTCTTTTTTTTCTTACTCTACAATTTATTGCTTTTTCACGATATATTTTTTATTTTTATTATTACTTGTTAAACTTTTACTTAATTTCCATGTACTAAAGTTTACTCGTTCGCGCGAAATACCATAAAATATCGAAAAATAATTTCTGAAAAAACTCGTTGGTATTCGTGATAGAATACCGTTATTCGCCAAGCATCGTGAGTTTTGGCACGTTGAAATGTCGCTTCTGGGATTTGGATAAATTTCTAGGATATTTAAATGTCATCGACACTTTTACTTCTGCAGATATATGCGCTAAGATGACAATCCCATTATTTTTGATAATCGACTCATTCTCGGCCAATTCTCGGCTGTTCGATGAACGATTTCGAAGCAACGTAATAAGAAATTTTTTGTTTGTTTTCAAAAATTCATCTGTTTGGAAAATCCATAGGAAAATGTTGGCTTTAATCTAATTGTTGTATTTACTTAAATGTAAATATACTGTTTAAACATTATTTTAAATCGCAGTGAATACTCGTTTTGATATACTAATGCGTTCAAAAATTAATTATTTTGATATAAAATGTATTTTTGGATTTTCAAAAACTACTTTACATACATTCCGGCAAGTTTTTATTTTTATACAGTAAGTAACGTTAAACTAAAGATATTTTTTCGTTCAAAAACGCAATTTTACAAAAATAAATTTTCCCCAATATAACACACTTTTTTCACTGTAATATCGACTTATGTCCAATTATTTATTCTACACCGATAAAAAAAATTAAAAAAAAAAAATTCATTTTCTTCTAAATATAATGTAACTAAATATAGTACACAATAATTTTCTCTGCGAATAGTAACTCTTGATTGCCACGTCGCAGTATATTACACTTTATATATATATGTACATATATAACTCAATCATTACCATACATTTATGAACCAAGTTCTAAATTTAACCTTTATTTAACAATTTTCTCATCTTCGGATAAATTGCCTCGCTAGTAATAGCGGTATCACAAGCCTTTATCTTCGCGATCGCTAAAGTGCTCTGTGTGTTATAGTATTACTTTTAATGCATTCGATAACGTATCTATCGGTATCTAACGCTTTCTTTCCTTCGTACGACCGAACAAATTTTTTTAATATTTTTCTATATCACCTGTACGATCGAATCAATTGTAATGCGTATTAATACGACGTATATTGTAATCCCGAACTCAAACCTCGATAAGAAATATTATAATTGTGTCATCGATAAAACGAATTCTGTACTTGAGTTCTAAGACACTAATTATTCGAATCTTATTTTTGCGTAAAAACTGCCATTGAATGAAATTTTTGTAAAATAATAATTACTGTAATAAGTTATTTTCCCCTTGAATTTACAATTTTCTGTGACAATCTATTGAATATTATTGCAAAGCCAAGTTATTTTTCTTAAAAGTATATATTAAATTATTATTTAGTAATACGTACTTGAAGTAGATGTTATCATCCTGTGCATAGATACGATTTTTTTTAAATTTTGGCTTTGACGTAGGATACAGCTTGATTAGATCAATAGATTTTTAAGATTTAAAGCTCAAATGGTGTTATTCCAATGTGATTTTGAACTATCGAATTAAAAATAGTATAAATAATTTAATTTTCTTTAAACAATCAACGGCAACAAAAAGAAAGGTATATTTATAACTATCGCAAATATCCTCTATTTATCATAATAGGTATGTAGCACTAACAATCGTGTCATAAATTAATTAGAAGACTCTTAACGTTGCTAAGTATTACAAGATTTCTTGCAATATTTGCAATTAATTTTCATTTAAAGGCGAAAACAATTTTTCTCAATTGTACGCAAGCCTGTGCTGTTGAAAGCGAATTAAAACAAAAACACGACGTTTATTCCAAATCCACGAACGTATGAATGAAATTTGTATACGCTTTTCAAGCTTTATTCATGTATTGTTAAAATAATATTCCAATATCAAAATATTCCAATGTATTGTTATTTTCGGAATTTCTAATAATTAGCGCAAGTGGTCAAGGAGATGTCTCGAGAAAACGATTATTAAAACATCAATGTGTAATATCGATATAATCGTTGTACAATTAGCTGATATATATATGTATATATGATCATAAAATCGTAACGATCTTGTCGTCGTAATTGTACATAATACCACCAAGTTGTATCTGATTTCTCGATTTTATTCTTTTTTTTTATTTTGCACAATCCTTTTGCTCCAGTTGACCCTTAAACGCGTAATTATACGTTACACTGGAGACGCAAAGTTAATTGCTGAATTGCACTCGCAATAGAAGCTATAGAAAATGAACTTGACGTGTGACGTATTTGACGCGACGCATCGTAATGCATTATACATGCGCCAAGCTGAGCTTCATGCATAGAACTGCAAGAGTCGCACCTTCTATATACATATATTATTTACATATGTTAATGCAAAAAAATATCGACTTCGAGTTTTTGTACGCAATTCGACGAAATAACAATGACTCGTGCCATTTGCTGCGAAGATTCTTTGAATTTTCTGCTTTCCGCGTGACATTAAATTCTCTGTATAGAATACGATACGAATAGTACGAGAAAGATCGTAAAAGAAGACGCAAGATTTATATATATATATATATGTTATTTACGTATTATACATTCCTCCAGTTGGCTGCCCGATGGAAAACTTGTTTCTATAGACATCAACCAAAGATTCTTTCTTGTTCACTCTTACTCGAGGAAGCACAAAGAATTTTACGTTTATGTTAAGTAAACTGTCTTTTAACAGATTTATCGCTAGTTCGGATCTACCTGGAAAATTTTTCGGGGTTTAATCCAGACCTGTTGTATAGAATGACACGTAGAATTTTGAACTAAGCTTATGATTTGGAAAACGGATTTTTCTAAGAAATATTGGGAATACCATTTGGGTGTCCTTTTTATATTGGAGTTGAAATCGAAAAAAATGAATATTATCACTAGCAGCTGCGAAATAGCGAGTCTTCGCCTTTTTGTAAAATGAAAATAGTTAACTTTTTTAAAAATTGGAGAATTTATTTCTCGAAACAAGAACACGTTTTCTTTGGGATATTCGAAAGGATTTCTAAGAAAAATTAGAAATAAATTTTGTGTGTCCTTTTATCTTTAAGATAAAATTGAAAAAGTACGTTTTTACTATTTATATGTTCACCGTTTCAAGAGGTTATAAGTCGCAACTACAAGAAATAGTGACTCTTCACTTTTGCATGAAGTGAAAGTAATTCACTTTTTTATAAAGTTTAACATTCAGATAAAAAGGTTGCAATATTTAAGAAATTATATTTATTAAAACATTGCTATTTTTACCAAACTATATATATATATATATATTGAATTAAGTAAAAAATTTCAATTAAAGTAAATATTTTATTTAAAAAAAAACAATTTTTTACTAAATATATATTCTTTAATATAACAACGTTTTTTAACCAAGACTATTGTTTCAAATAGTGATTTTTCAAATTCAGATAAAAATGTAAAGTGACTAGTGAATTTCTTATAATTACAAGTGATTGTTTTGAACTTTCACTAAATTCATTCCAAATTGTATCGTAATTATACGCGGTATTTTCTGCAATTTGTGAATATCAACTACACATAAAATAATAAATAGTCATCCAATTAATTAATTAAAAAGTTAAGTTTCACTATTTTTCTAAGTTATAAAATTCACTGTTATTTGTTTCCTTAATTGAAATGTAGACAAGGAAAGAAAAAATAATTAACCTTTAATTTCGAATACAAAACATGCACAATTCGCAAATACAGATTTTTCAACGAGTTCGGACTACACCCGATAAAAAATCATTTTTCGTAACCAAACAAACTTTGCATCGGTAACACTTAAACAATTACATTATTCTTATAGTAAAAATACGAACCATTCGCTGATTCAAATTTAGACGCAGTTACCGATTTGTATAGATATTATTCCCAAAAGTATAAGAACATCAATAATACACAATAGTTGCTTTGACATTTGTATAAATCTTCGACTTTATTGAGTCACAATATACTCTACTCCTTTGTTCTTATCGCAGCCGATCTAAAAATAATTTTCACCAAGAATCCGGGAAGAACGCGCGTTGCAAAAGTGGAAAATCCAGGTCTCGTGCGAAATCCTAGTCTCGTGCAACGGAAACGAAATAAAAATCATGTTACAATAAAAAAAAAACACTCATAATTGACACAGGTATGAGATAACGCCAGGCTGGTGATTCCCAGTTTTGTATTCGTGGTAGATGTAGAAAAAAAAAGAAAAGGATTAACCGCAAAAGACATCTCGCACTAACAGCGCGAATAAATTTCGCATAAATCTCAAACGCGCAGACTTCAGTGCCGCACGCGCGTATGGAATGACGGTGCGTTTATATAGCTGCTATTATAATGATTGAAAGAAGCGCGAGCTCCTCTGCTCGCTGACCATGATTTTTATAATTTCGTTCTCGCCTACACATACACATATATATGTGTATATATACATATATCTTTCCTGTTTACCAGAACTTTCTTCAGAAGTAAGCCAAATGAGATACATGGATGACGGATTATAAATTAAGTTATATACATATATATGTGTGTGTGTGTGTGTGTGTGTGTGTATGTGTGCGTATATTTGAATAGCGCATAAAAAGAACGGGGCGATCGAGCGCACCGGCTGGTAATTTATGTACACCGTGTGTCCACGGTGCAACGCTCGATACGACTAGAAAGGTTGGAAAAAATTTTAGCTGTGGAAAATCGTTGTGTAAAAGTTGGAGATTTTTTTCGAAAATTGTATAACTTATAAAGTGGGTCGAAACCTAAAGAAACAATCAAATCTCTTAACAATTTAAAAAATATGATACGATTATATTATTAAAATTATTGCAGAATGGATATATTTAATGACTGTGTTAAGATCAACGAAGAATACTGTTCACAGCGAAATTTGAATAAGAAAAATTGGATAAAAATCATGTATATTTATTGAAAACTCTGAGAATATAAGAATTTCATACTTAAATTTAGTAAATTTTTATCTGATTTCAGTTAGTTACGTGTACGTGAAAATAATTGTAATTTGTTAAAAAAAAACTGTTTCTATAACCTAAATATTGTTTTTTAATTCAAGTAAATATCTTTTAATAAAGTAATCTTCTTATTTTTAGCTTCTAGGAAAATATTTACTTCGACCTAATCATTCTAGTTATTTAAACGTAAATTTAGTTTAAGTACTTATTAAAATTACAGTAAATATATATTTGTTTGAATATTCTGACTCGTTATTCATGTGAAGTTTCTTGACTGACAATAAATATTTACAGAATTTAAAATACATATTCACTAAATTCCGGCGTATATTGGCACAAATGCATATTTTAATTTTCAACTAATTACTTTATGCACTGGAAGTCAATTTTTACTTATGCACAGTAAGTATAATTTTTCCGAAAATAATTTTACTTGCTAATAAATATTTTTCTAAGCCAAAATACTATTTTTTATTATAATTCGAGTAAATATTTTCGTCTTTCAAAAAGCAACTTTATAGTGAATAAATTTTCTTAAACATAGCAATTTTTCCAGTGTAATAATAAGTTAAATATCTAATATACTATATTTGCACCACATTCACTTATAACATTCCTTATTTACGTTAGTGAGAGAAAGAGAGACAAATATACTTCGAAATATATTGTTCTAGGTCACTACAGACAGCTAAAAATCATAAAGTAGTAACGCTAGCTCGGTTTGCAGAGATAATCTTGAATTTGAACTCGTTCAAATGATTTTTATTTACAAAATCTGAATCGATATCTTTAAGTTGTCTAACAGAAAATTAATTTAATAATAGCTGTATATTGGACGTGTCTGAGACGTGAATAATAGCAATTGAATTAAGAAAAGAAATTGAATCTATATTTACTTTTCTAATCTGGAAAATAGGAAATACTATTTTTAGTTTAAAATATGTTCTAAAGTCCCAAATGTTTATTTATAACTGTTTATTTTTTTAATGAGTTTTAGAATGAAGTAAACACTATATTGTTGTATTTTTAACAAATTAATTAATTATTTATACCCAACACATATAATAATACGACTGATAAATTCTCAATTCCATAGTCAAAAATGAAATGGAAATTAAATTATTTGATCTTTGAATCTTAAAAATCTATTAGTGATTAAAGCTGCAACTTACGCCAAGGCTAAAATTTAAAAAAAAGTTTTATCTCTACACTGGGTTATAATATCAACTTCTGGCAGGTCTTATTCAATAAGAATTTTTAATATACATTTACGAAAAAAGGGTTAGTTTTGTAATAATATTACATTTTTTATTGCACAAGCGTAAATCCAACTCAATCATCTTTCGACATTTTAACAATAACAAAAGAGAAATATAATTATTCCATTTCCAAAGACAATAATCGGAAAATACCTTTTACTCGAAAAATTACGAAAATTTGAATAATATAAAAACAGTTGGATATTTTTAATAAAA
Source organism: Apocrypta bakeri (assembly GCA_018906985.1). Classification (NCBI taxonomy): domain Eukaryota; kingdom Metazoa; phylum Arthropoda; class Insecta; order Hymenoptera; family Pteromalidae; genus Apocrypta; species Apocrypta bakeri. The sequence goes on from JACCIA010000002.1 coordinate 4,023,247, forward strand.
TTTTAGATTTTTAAAGGTTCTTTTTCATATGTTTATATATATTTTACTCGACGAGAGGCTTTTTTAAACCAGCCATTCGCCTTAACTGATATCTCGGAAAGTCCGAGTTAACTGAGTATGGACATTTTCAAGCCTCCAAAAGCACGATATATATCCAGGAAACTAATAAAATATACAATATATATAATTAAAGTATATCTGTATAGAACTTTCATTTAAAAAAAAAACTTGTTCAAAAATACCCGTTGAGAAACAAGTTCGTATGGTAAATTCATACAAACTGCCTCGATTTTACAAAAACAAAAAATATCTTCAAATCTTAACTTTTTTCCCCAACGATGATATTTTATAATTTTAAACGTAAATAACTTTTTCATTCGAGTTTTCGATTTGAACAATTGTGTTAATGGATAGTCTCTTAGTGTAATTAAGTTCTATTTAAAAAAAAAACTAATCAAACATCACACTCAAAGACATATTTGAAAAATCGAATGGGATTTTATTCGTGCTTTCGAGCATAAAAATCTACAATTTGTGGACTCCGCAGTTCTCTCAGTTTAAAATTTATTCAAAAGCCATAATAAGAGGTGCGACTTTGCGAAAAATTGTTCGAATCCAAGTACCAAATTTATTTTTGTAATATTTTGGATTTGCTCACATTTCGATCATCGCACTGGACAATAATATTGCAATCGGTAGTATCGAATCTCGCAAAGCAATTCATTTTAATCGATTCGCATTTAAAATACTATTTACTTATCTTGTGCAAATTTAAATGTCATACGTAATTAAAAAATTGAAACGAACTCGGTTTTATTGTTAGCGAACAAAAAATAAATACGTCATTAAAAAGTGTAAAAGTGCGCAATAAAATCGCTCAAGTGAGTACGTAAGCATTAACATTTTCTGTTTCATAGAAATTTATTTGCGAAAGTTATGTCGTTGAGACATTCACGTCAATGACTACTTCCTCGCGCGTAGGAAATTTGATGGGTAATGTCTGAAGTATATACACACTCATATACACATATATTTATATACGTGTGTGTGCATGTGTGGCTGTAGGGTCAAAGTCCGCGCATCTCCCGCATTAACGCTCGCGGTGTGTAATGCACATTCTAAAATCGGGACAAAGGTCGGTCTTAAATGGTACAGTTTGTCGTTCAAGTAGACAGCGATGAGAAAGTCTATTATCAGCCTATCTTACACTCAAGCAAGAGAGTGTATGCAGAAGCTTATTATCATTATTATTAGTCTCATTGTATTATTCTTATTTTTACTTAAAAATAAAAATAGCTATCATTATTCAAATTGTACTTCAATGCGTACATAATCGAAAAATAATTTTTATCCATGCACACTTTCGCACACTGTTTCAATAATTCGAGCATCATCTGCAGTATAAAGAAAACAAATTTCCTTTCCCCAAACTTCTTACATTCCTACATTATGAAAATTCATTAAATTCAAATACACCTTTACATATTTCATACATCGGTAACGTTACTCTTTACCCTCGCACTTTTGTATTAAAATTCGCCTCTTATGCAACAAAAAAGCTATTGAGAATGCAGCATGCGCTTCTTGTAAATAACGCAACGAATCGCGTCGCCAGAGATGTCGCGCAAAAGTCATCGTTTATTCGGATACGTGATTTCCTCTTTTTTTTTCTTTATTCTCCCATTGGCAATTAGCACAATTATCGGTACTGTTGAAAACATCGCAATAATGGAGATTCGCGTCAGCGCGAAATATTTCGTCGCGTTGCATCTTTCAAACGTATTTGCACGTCTGTGTGTGCAAACGAAAGAGGAGAGTGCACTGCGCACGGAAATTAACATCGATGGAAATGATTATGCAAATTACTTTTTTCCTCTATATAACGACGTCACTGAATTTACCCACGCTTTGGGTAAAATTCCAACTGCATTTTGACATCGTAAAAGCGCTCGCTCTTTTTGCCATGTACAAATAGAACGATCCTTCTGCAGTACATTTAAAGCTACGCTTATATATACATGGGGAAATCCCTGTAATGTCCCGAGTATCATTCGTATATATAGGTAGTGTATATATTTCGTGCTATTTCCTCCGTAGAACGTTTTTATTATCTGCTTCAGAGAATTCGGAGAAAATGAGGAAAAAGAAGAAATTATGCAATGGCGCGATGTCAATATCTGTAAAAGGGGTATTAATAAAAAAGATACGTCGCAGTTGAATTAACATTTTTGGCATTTTAGAACGTTCGATTGGAGCTGTGTTCGAATCGATGGTGAAATTTTCAAGGTTAATTCTAATGCATCACGGATTTATTTAAGACTGAGAATTTGTCTTAGGTAATTCGAAAACTAGAGTGTCATAAAAGTGGCATCTGATAGCTTATATTATTTTTTTAATCGCTCGTTATCTAAGCGAAGTGTCAATTAAAAGATAATAGATTTTTGGTTAAAATTACTCGTTATTCTTGTGTAATCCAAAACTTTCAATCATTCTTATTATAGTATTTAATTAAATTTTACTTTCGTTCTAAAAATACTGGTTTTTAATGTGAAAGAAACGTTTCTTAAAAATATTTTTTTTCTTATTATTATCTTCTTATAATACTGGATAATTAATTATTTCAAAGCTCTCGGTCTATTATCTACATTTTTCCACTCTAATTGTAATTATTTACTCTAAATAGCCTAATGAAGCCTAACTTTTTTCAAATTCATTCTTATAAAGAGAGAAAGGTACTTAATAAACGATAAACGTAATTTAGTAAAATTGTTGAATTTTATTCGCTTGTTAGTTATCAATTTCAATAAGACACGACGAACATTTTTCTTTGATAAAAATTAGTATAAAAATTCTAAATTCTCGTTATTTAATTTATACAATTTAAGTTAAGTTTTATATAATAGTTCTTTAGTAAGAAAACAATGTTTATTCGAGACTACATTTATTTTCATTAATATACGTTACCTACAAATATAACAATGTATTAAATACATTAAATTTTATTAATCTAATATATGCAACTAAATTAATTAAACAATTTATTTTTAAACTAACTCTTTTTGCTCAATTTCCACAAATGATTTGATCGAACAATCAAAAAAAAAATCATGTTCTTTTGTGCAGTCGAACCAAAATATCAATTTATTTTAACAATTATTTGAACAAAAGAGTTGAAGATTATTCAAATTTCATCAAACCAGTTTTTCTCAAATCCTTGCAAAATTTCATTTTCGATCTCTCGCTTAAGTCTTAATAATCTTCTTTTCTTTATTTAGACGTACGCATTTCTCGATATAAAGAAGCTCGCGTCTAAAACTATATATAGATAGAAATCTACTATTTACATACCTTCCTTTATACCATGCACTTGACACACATCTATGGCGCTAATCACTTCCTGTTCGCGTTCTAGAATGAAAAACTAAATAAAAAGAAAAATGAAAAATACAATGTGAAATTGAAATTTCACTTTTTTTAATGCAACGATCGATCGGAAATTTAAAGAGACATCAAGGAAAATCCTGTTCAAGACGACAAAACATCGGGAACGGCAAAGTGGATCGAGTTGAAAATCCGGTTTCGCCGAAACTTTTCGACCGACCTGTCTGCTAATTAATATAATAACTTGGAACGAAAAAAAAATGCTGAATCATTCTGATCGATTACATCAATACCAGGTACGAGTATCCCGCGTCGTTGACCTCTAGCAGTATATAGTCGAAAGAGCTATATCCTTCGAAATCACATATGCGCAGCAACTTAGCTCTATCCCAGCCCTCTGAATCATTCGACAGAAAGCCACTTGGCTATATGAAATACCAAACGCCGCGCACGTGTTTCCTTTTTCCTACAAACGTATATGCGCAGAATGCTTGTCTGTATATATATATATATATATATATATTACATATTGGGTGTCGCAGTGTCTGCGTGGCATGGGAAAACACGAAATGTAAATATTTAACGAAGGAAAGTTATTGACCATTCTTACAATTGTTTTTACTTCTAATGAGATAAGTCAGTCGCCGAATCTTAAACTGCCCTAGTAAGAAGTACTGGGCCAGTACTGAGCCAGTACTCCTGTGAGCCAATATTGGCAAAATATGAGCTATATAGAGTACTGCAGTGAAAAGAACGGACTGGATCTTGCAGCCGGTATTACTGCGAGCCAATATATCGCTGACCTTGTGCCTTTTAAGACTGTTTTTATATGAATATATTTTGTTCTTATATTATTATAACATTATAAAATTCATATGATATCTAGAGAATCTAGAACGCAACCGAATTAAAAAAAAAATAGAAATCTAGTGAAATGTAAGATTAATTAGTTTAATTTAAAATAAAATGTAATAGAAAAAAAAACATTTTAAGCGTAGTTTATTGCCTATATAATCGCTCTTAAAATGTGACCAATTATTTAGTTTATTAGGGAAAAAAACTATCTACATTTTTCACTACAACAGTAACCTCGTTTTTTTTAGATTACAGTGAAAAGCAATCGTAACTTGAGTTATCTAAGTGAAATATCAATTAATGTATAACGTGGATGTAATACGTTATTAGTTCAAATACTCATTATCCCCGTGTTTCTTTTTTCTAATTTGTAGCTAGGGTAACAACTAAATTGGTCCATCATTTTTATAATAAAAAATAATCTTACAATTTCACCAAACAACTTCTTGTCAAACCCATAAATACGTATCGGATCGTAGATATTCTAAAATAAAAAAGTGTCATTATTGAAACGCAATCCACTCCAGTGACAATTAACATTTTTCAAAATTCCAAACCCAACCAATGGAAAAATTTTCAATTTTTTCAATTTTTTCAAAATTTTCAATTTTTCCATTGGTTCTGTTATTTATCTGTGCCGATGAGCTTTTCATTTTCAAAATCATTTCAATGGAAAAAATTGAAGAATTTTCCATTTTTCCATTGAACTGATGTTTCTATTATTTACATCCACACCCCGCGTCCACAGATATTTGCCACGCAGCCACCCGGTATAGGCTCGCCGGCGAAGACCCAAAGAAGAGCGCGCAGTCGCACGGCAGCTCGTCGGCGGCGTGATTGATCTGGCTCGTTGGTGCAGTGGGCAGCTCGGTGGGACGGTGCACGGGGCACTACTGCACGTGCATTCGAGAGGCGCACCTGAGGCAATTGCGATCGACGCTGGCGTGTTCGTCGAGCTGCCAATCCATGCGCCGCATTGTGGTACGATTCTGCCGGCCGGGTAGGGGCGAACAGTGCTGTCGGCTACTTTTCACGGGCCCTCGGCCTTTTCACCTCGATCTAGAACGACGCGCAGCGGATGGAACTCGTTTGACTAGGAATTTCCACGAGGTTTTCCTTAAAAAGAAACGAGATTCTTTGTCTGCCCGTCGATTCGAGTACGGGCGCTCGACGGCTCGGCTTTATTCGTTATCTTTGCTTTTCTCGCTTCATTTATGCCGATAAATAAATGTCGAGGGTATTTGTGCTGTTCGGAGTTTTTTCTTCTGTTTTTCGGGATCTCAAGGCTGTATCGGGAATTTTGATCGGATAGGAGGCGTATAGATGTAGCTGGGGGTCGGGAATGAATGAATGAATGAATGGATGACTAGTCACTGAAGTTTACTTATAGTCATCGGGAATAGATGCCAACATTATCGTAGCTGTGAACTTGTCGCGCGTAAGCTTTCTACGCATATTGTATACGATAAGTACATTCGTTTATATTTTTATCGAACACGTGGCGACTCGCGTGGCGTGATTTCAATTATATATACGTATACGTTTGATATGAATTTTCGACGAATTGACCGAAGCTTTCAAATATACGATGTAAATAGAAAAAATTATTAATTTGTCGCTATGACGCAAAAGTTTATCTTATATACATTGTCCGAGTGAATTTTCAGTCGATAACGTTGAAATTATGTTTGAGAATTATTTCTTCGGACTTTCCTATTTGATGTAAATTTAATTTGATAGTTGAGAAAATTTTCATTTCTTTTCGATTGATAATTTAAATAAATTCTAAATAAATATTTACTGCAACAATTTTCTTCGCTGTTAAATTACTTTTCTTTTACTGTTCTAAACAGTGACAATGAATTTTTACGAACTTTTCACTATTTCATATTGAGAGATTTATTTCTCAACTATATAAAATTATATTTACTTGAAATATGATTATCCAAAGAAATATTTTTTCATTATTTATTTGATAATTTACGTAAATAAATAATAAATTTAAAGTATTGATCAGTCAGAATTTGTTTAAACATACAAATTCGTTGTTAATAAATCAATTAACATTTTTTTTATTTTGGAAATGTTACGCTAAATAACGTTTTACTAAAACTAATGTTACTATCGAGAATAAATTAATAAATTGTAGAAATTATAAATAATTTTTAAAACCAATATTGTTCTTTAATACGTAAATTTTCTTCAATATAGAAAACAATAATGTATCGGGTCACTTGTAAATTATTCGGATTAAATCACGTGTTGATACACGCTCTCGGGACGCTGTGATCAAAGATCACTTTCGATTATCGATATCGATATAAAAATGTATATTTACAACGATAAAAATTTTTCTATAAATGCCCTCTTTAATTGAGTATACTAAAGAGGCTGCTATTAAATTTCGATGTAATAGAGAAATAATTGACGCTATCGGCAATTGTTATGGATTATTACGACTTAAAAAACGGGCGATAACATTTAATAACGTCGATTAAAATTATTTTATAAAGTATTATTTCGTTCGAAACGGAAGAAAAGAATCGTTTGTGTATTCGTATAGGAGATTATAAGAATTAATGTATACGACTTTTATAAAAAGTTTCTTATGCGACACAATTCGATGATCAGCTGTTTGGTAAGTCGTACCGACAGTATTAAGGTAAACGATCGAACGTTGATAACTTTAAATTGGTTGCGATAACGTAACTACCGAAACTCGAAGTACTACTGGAGAACCATGTCAGACTCGAAATAATAGTTATGTCACACTGAAAAAAATAGTTCCTAATAGGAAAATATTTACTTAAAACTAATCAGTATATTTTTTTGAATGAAAATAAAATATACGTTGTATAATTAAATACACAAATTATAAACACATATTTTAATATTTAATTGCTTATTATTCCAAAAACGGAAATAATAATAAATGTTTTGCTCAACAATTAAGATAATTTATTTAGTAAAAGGGGGTATCAACTTTTACCAACTGAGTGGACATGCTTGAAACTCGATAAGTCCACTGAACAACACAAAACCAAGAGTTAGTTGCCCTCTGTCGCTGCTTTCTCTTTTGCTATGCCAAATTTGAAACGAAAATATTCATATATCTTTTTATAACAAAATGTTGCTATCAATTTTCGTTTAAGCTTTTCTCGAAAACATATGAATATTATAAATGGATATTATATGCCCAAGGTAGAGGGCAAATAACTCTTGGTTTTACACAATTCTGTGGATTTATTAAGATTCAAGCATTTTTCTATTGTTCTACCGCTGTATGGACTCAGTCGGTAAAAGTTCAGTATGGCATCCCCTTATCTTATTAATATGATCGATTAAAAACATTTTATTCGATTTAAAAAATGTATTTTCTTTGAAAAAAAAAAACAATTAATTTGCACGAGTTACATAAATTTTCTGAAATACATCCAATAATTTAATGATTTAAAATTCGATGGAAAATTAAGCGACCATCTCGTTGAAATAAAAATCTCAATAATTTCCACGACACGCACACTATACACACTATACTGTCAGCTATTTGCTCGAATATCGCCTATTGTCTGAAACTTTCGATTGAGTTATAGCCACGAACGTTTCCGCTTCCACCTTTCATTTTTTGAGTTGTTTTCAAACAAGTTAGCTATGAACTGTCTATACACGAAGGAAGAAACATTCGCCTTTGTGAACATTCTCTAAAGGAAAAAAAATTCTTATAATATACTTCTGATTACAAATCCAACCCGTGATTTTTCACTGGTCACCGAATCACCAATGATAATAAGCAAACACGCATAAGATGCGTGCTTTCATTGCGCCGTTCGCATAGAGTAACGACTTCCCGCTACATACATCCGTTATACTTACGCGCAAAGACTCGTAAAACTTATAGTATCCAATTTTCAGCGGAAAAGCTGAAGGAAAAAAAAAGACTCGATATTGCATAATTTACATTTTCACAATAGCGAGTCCTACACAGCCATAGAAAATTTCCAGATGCTTGTAAAATTTTTCACGACCGCGAAGGTCGCGGCCACAGCAAAATCACGTCCTACTACGAGTACATCAATATATATAGAAAAGCGCAAAGAAGAGAAAAACTAGAGCACACGAGTCGAGCATGCGCCGATTTAAAAATATATGTCATCGCGCTCGCGCAAGCGAATAAAGAGACAAGAGACTTAGCGTCTTTTTTTCCCCCCGATACACATAGGTTGTTTATAAAAACGGATACATAAACGCTCAGTTGTATTGAAATGATAAAGCTGATTAATTTTTTTTTTTATAATAATCATGAGTTGAACGCGTGCTGCCAAAGTCGATCACGTGAATTGTCAAGTGATGAGTGAGAGAGAGAGAGAGAGAGGGAGAAAAAAAATTATAGCCGCTTTTAGTATTTTGCAAATGTCTCGCGCGTGCCATTGTCCGGAGTGGCGAGAGCGTTGAGAACAATTTATTATGCGCGTGCGATGACTGTCGCCTTTTCTTCCTACTGACGGAAGGTATTTATAATGTATTGTATACATTATAATTATAGCGGAAAAAACGTCGACACGACTGTTAACTTATAGACGTAATTTTACGAGCTCGAAAGGTTAACTAGCTATCGTTGATCGATTTTTATATTGTTGTTGTTGTTGTTTTTTTTTTACAGAGCGAATTTCAAAGCGTATCTATAGTCGCTGTGATGTAATTTTCAGTCGATAACGGGGAAATTGTATTCGAGCGATTTTTCGACTTGTTAGCTATGTACACATATATTGGAGGGAACGATATCGTTGGAGTGAAAATACATTTTTTTGGGAAATTTTTATTTTTTGGTAATATTATTTGGAGTTTCGTAGTTGAGAAATTCGATATTTTTGTAAGTGACATTTTTTTCAATGATTAATTAGTCGAGTTTTCATCGTTAAGATAAGTGAAGACTTTCTTTACTAAAGTAATTTGAAACTGGGATATAAATAAATTTTTTGTTAAATTCTATGAAATGATTTTTTTTAGATCTTTTTTTTAGATGATTAAATTTATAGTTTAAAAATACAAAAAATTCATCTCTAACTATTAAATAATAAAGATAACAGCAACTTTACCCCGAAAAAAAGTATCTGTGATATAATCCTAGGAAAATATGTTACAGTGATCATTCGTTCAAATATGCCGAGTCATTGATCCCATTACATTTTTCGACACCGAATAAATATACAATAATAAAAATATATTAATATAATATCTACATAATTAAAAAAAACTCCTTTCCTAAATAACAATACACGTGACAATTTAAATAAACGAATACACCAAGTGCATTTTAAAAGGCGAATTCGTCACCTTCGGGTTACATTTTATTTCCCTACGCATTTAAATACCTTGACAAACAGAAACCAATTTCGAGTCGAAATAAATATCTTTTAAAATACCAAAAGTAAGCATATAAAGCCGATTAGCAGACGGTCTTGAAAAAAATTCCCAATCGAAAATACAACATATACACGTATACGCATCCTCCTGTCGGAAGACGTCAACAACAACAACAACAACAACAATAACAATGCACACTAATCGGCGAGTTCAATTACACGAAGATGAGAATCACGCGTACACACATACGCACATAATAACATCAGGTCAGGTCGATCAACTGGGCCTATATACGTTTACCTGTCCTACCCCTACGTCAGACCGGCAGCTTCCCCCACTCCGATACCCATATCCTCCCCTCCGAATCGCGCGGCTCCAGAGCACACCGTAAAGTCCATATGGGAGAAAGAAGTACACATCACGCCAGCAATCCCTCTCTCTACGCTTCCCGTCGTCACGAGGTTTCCTCGATCTTCCCTCTCTCTCGCTCCGCCGTACGCATCGGCGCGAGCGACAAGAGAGGGGGTAAGAAGAGGTCGAGTGGGGGAAGAGCGAGAGAGATAGGAATACCGAAAGAGAACTAGCGCGCGCGCTCGGTTTCACCAGTTCGCAGTAGTCGCTCGACGAAGCAACTTTGCTAGTCCGCTTCTATTGTTGGCTCAGCTCGTATTACAGCATCGCTTTAAAGTTTCGTTGAATCTTCGGCCCAATTTCGTGAGAAGTTGTTTCGTCGCGTCGACAGTTTTTTATTTACACGTCGAAGCTTCCTATTGAACTCGTCGAAGAGTCGATCTAGTCCCCGCAGTGGACTTGGACCTTCGGCCGAAAAAAAAAAAGAAAAGACAAAATCTTCTCTCGAGGACGAACGACGGAATTGTGAAATCGATCAGTCATGAATTACAGCGAGATGGGTGGAACCGTTACTACAGCGGAAAACAACAGGTAAGAAGATTTATTAATTCATCTATTCGTTAAACATTTTCTTTTCCTCCTTATCTCGCGTGAGAGAAGAGTGTGCTCGTTTGGGAAAATAGGCGTCGCCGGGGAAGAAAATGCCGTGAGCGCACTCTGCATGCGCCCTACGAGCAAATGGGAGTGGAGTCTTCTCTCTCTCTCTTTCTCTTTTCATCGGAGGCGCTTCCTCCGACTCATTCGATATATCGACGAAAGCCTAGACGTGTCAGCAGCAGCAGCAGCAGCAGCAGCCCTTGACCCGAAAGGAAGAAAAAAGAAATTATTTTCGGCCATTCTGTCGCAGCGAGACTCGCAGTGGGCATTTGGCATTTCGCACACGAACGAGAAGCCAGCGCCGAAAGAGAAATCTCACGGATGCTCGCTGCGATTTCGCCAAACTAGCCTACATTCGGCTGCACTGCGTGTGCTTTTTGTCATTTTTTTATTTTTTTTTTATTTCAAGCTTCGTTAGTCACCCAGGCGAGTGCATATGTGTGCGTGTATGCAAAGAAAGGTACACGGACGACAAAGCGGTTCTGTATTGCTGGCGTGTAGTATATAGGTACACGAAAGATACATGTGAGCCGAGTGCGCCTGCGCCGGCGTGGCCTGATGCTGTCGGAGCCAAGCGAACGCCTCGTCACACGCACGCAGGGCAGGAAAGACGTGTATATAACATAGTTCAATGCGACAACTCCGATTCGTTGCTTCTTTTTGGATCTACGTCTAATAAGTGTATTAGTTTATATCTACATATGTGTGTATGCGTGTGTGCGCGCGAGCGTATGTATTGGGTATCGCAGTGGGTGAAAGTCAAGACTGGAGAATCACACGCTTTTCCAAGACGGCTAGAATGTGCGTAGAGAAAAAATATCGTATGATTATGGCTTTCGGTGCAGTTTTGCTTACGTAAGCCAACAGTTGTAGTACGGCGATGCATCCTCGGAGCGAGGCATGGCTTTCTACGCTCGCTCCAGCTTACAGCGCACGATGTTAGCCTTTCGGTTTCTCGTGACAACGCGTTAGCAAAGCGAGTGTGTTTTGGAAGAGAGTTTTCACGGTCGGTGTTGCGTTAGCAACGCTAAACACACGCACACGTGCAAGCGAGCGTATTCGCTCGGATGTTTCGAGCTGTATTCCATTGGATCAGCAGGAAAACGTCAAATTCGTGCTCTACAGCTGCATAACGTTGCGAACGTTGAATGAAATGGATCGCCGCGTAAACACGTTTCGAGAGCTTTGGAGTAATATTTATGGAACGCCTCGTCCGGGGACGAAAACAGTTGTTGCTCGTTGAGCACTGGAACACAAGGGAAATTGTTGGTGGAATCGGAAAACTGTTTAATTCAACGTTCGAGTGTCTCTAGCGCGATGACACGGATAGATTGTGATAATTCGATGTCGACAAGCGCTATGCTGCATCGGTTACTCGTTACGAACGTTCGACGTGTCAATTGTTGTCGTCGTTGGTAAGGTTGAATTTTTCAACGCCGGAAATGTCACGAGCGTTCGAAATAGTTCGATGGAATAAAATGATTATTTTTTTTTTGTTCGAATTACACTTGTACATTTTCATTTTAATCTCGATGAAAATACACGCGTCGACATTCCGGTTGACCAAGCGTTATTTTTTTAAATTACCATGGGATCCGTGATTTCAATTGAGCAATACTTCATTAGCCAATGCTTCTTAATAAATTCATAAGTCTTGACAAATCGGACTACTAACGTTTCTGATCCTGAAGACTGTGACGGTTTCGTAAAAATACAAGGTTAACGACTCGAATCCAAATAAAATAGCGAAAAACGTGGGTATAAAATACGAGAATGTACACTGCCGATTCGCGCGTCATTATTTTTACACTCGAACGCGCGCAAAATTGGAAAGAAAAAAAATGCAATAATTATTAGCAATTAACAATCCCGTTAGATACGCGTCTCGATATTGGTAGCAAACGCCAAAAACTTTTTTTTCGAAAGCTTTAGCCTTCGCATTCCGATTGTTTTGAAAGTTTCCTGGAAAAAGTCCGACAATATTCGTCACGTGTACATAAAAAAGCTAAATATACTTTCTGAATAGCGTATACATCTAACTTCGATCAGAGACTGACTAATTTTCCGCAGACTCACGCTCTCTCTCTCTCTCTCTTTCTAAAAGTTAGCCATGATAAATAATCGCAAAGTCGATGTAGAAAACACAGGCACAACGACGCGCTATTCGCCGATCTCTGAAAACGTCAAATTCGCACGTGTCGCAACTGCGAGTGTATATACGCTGCGTGCACACATCGACTAATCTTTCGAGAAATATACACGCACGAGTCGCCTCAATAATTATACAAAAGTGACTAAAAGTGTGTATAGATTTGACGAAGCTCGGGAGGAACTTGATATTCTGAACGGTGACGGTTGACCAACTCTTCAGCAATGTTAAACAGATAAGCGGGAAAATTCGTGTGTGCCACTTGAATTTATGGAATAATTCTCTTAAAACTGTATTACATATATTTATAGTCGTGAATATTGACGTGAAACTTGAACTTTTGTTGTTGGCTCGATCGAATTTTCGCGGCAATGTTAATATTTATCGTCGCAACTCCTTGGCTAAATGCGCGTGCACGCACGGACGATTTTCGCCGAGGCAAGGTTGTTGTAATACTCGCACAGACAGCCAGATCGGGCATTGCACAATGTTTATCGTTCCAATGGATTGTGCGCGGTTCGGTTCTTCTCGGAATATCAATAATCGTATCGAAAGTCGTTTGGCAAAGTAGGTGTATTTAACATTTTCTCGATGTGTATGTAAATAAACAAATAGGAAAGGAAGCTCTCGTTTATGTAAAATAATAATCCCTCGATCAACCGAGACATTTATTTATGTGTATATACGGATGGTTCTCCGGCGGATTGGACGGTGAAAATTTTTTTTTCATTTTAAACCGATCTGCGACACTGTGTCTATCCTTCGTGAATATTTTAGATTTTTTTCACTGGCCGGTTTCAAGTTACAGAAACAAAGTTGGCATTTTTAATATGTTCTGCCGGTTTCCGATGATTTGTTGCTCTTCGGAGGAGAATTTTTTACTAAATCGCAAAAGGAAGCGTTCTTGCGAAATTTTTATGTTTTTTTGTTTACTCTTATGCTTGTGCAACGAGTATTTTGCATTTGCATTACATGTAAGTAAACGTTTATCAAAACAGGTGATTGTAGGATCAGAAGTAATAACTATTATCGATTATAAATTATGAAATAATTAATTTTTGATACGATGAAATTGAATCTGTTTTTAACGAACTTTATAAACTATCCGCTAGAAGGCGACTAGTCATATTAGCCCACAACTGGTCAGAACATACTAAAGAAATTTTGCATTATAATAGTTACAAGACTACATTTTATTAAATAGTGCGTTAAATAGGGAAATATTGAATTTAATACATGTCTAAATATCCTGTATTAAATGAAAATCTCTTTCTCTCAATTAAATTGTGAAAATTTTTGACAATTAATAAATAACAATAGTTTAGAATAAATGTTATTAACGAATACATGTTATAATAAATTTGCAAAACATTCAAGTCTTAAAATAGAACCGCATAAAAACATTCATAATTCTTTGACCACAAAACTGTCCACATCAGTGCCGCAACTTGTGAATCAAGCTCTGTGTCTAACTAGACATAAATATATCACTAATCATCTTAAATTACGAATAAAATGCATTTTTACACTGGAACACTACTTACGACTAAAATCTACAGAGAAGCTGCTTAATTTTCAAACTTTGATATTAACGTGTAGAAGGTTCCTAAATTTACTTAAAGTATTTTAAACTTCCCCTCTCGAATTGTTCTTAAAAAGCTTCTTTCACGAGCTGCAAATGATCGAAAATATTCCTAAAAAACAAAACAAAAAAAAACGCTCACCACAACTGTCCGTAGCATACCACCAATTAAAAGGAGAAGAGTTTTAAAAATGACATCCAAACATCAGTTTTCAATCGGTCAATCCCGTCACAGAATCAGACGTATATACATCATCTATACATCGAGAGAAAAGTGTTATATTCACGTAGAATGCCTCGTGCGCCACTTGGAAAGCGGAACGCGCTACAGCGCCGATGGCGGCTCGGTCAGTGACGTCTCCCAACGGCGAATAATGCGAGCCAAAATAATCCAGTGAAATCAGAATACAGCTGCCGCGTGCGAGAGAGAGAGAGAGAGAGATAGATGGTATGCGAAAATGTGTTTTACGAACGAAGAAGAGCCTAAGCGATGTATAAAAGAAGAGGCACTTGCTGTGTGTGTATAGGTACGCGCTTGGCCCAGTTTGCAGGCTCGACGACAGGTTACATTCCTCTTTCCCTTTCTGTCTGTGGAGTCTAGAACGCGTGCGCCTCGTTCGGTAGCGGTTGAGCATCCGCTCGCTCGAAGAAACTTGCGAGTCTTCCTGTACCGCCGATGGCCTGGAAAGCATCGCACCACCGCTGCTCTAATGCGATTATTATCTCAACGACTGGAGGTCCCTAATGACTACTACATTTTCCATCTCTTTCTCTATACGATTCGAAAAATCTCGTTTCTTACCGATGGTTTTTTATCCTCTGTATGTTTAAATATGTGTGAGTGTGTGCGTGTGTGTGTGTCTGTATATGAGAGATTGAGATTGTAATTAATTGAATGGCTATACGACGAAGGTTTAGGCGCAGCGAAATCACCGCTTAAGAAACTAAACGGTGACTGGCCGCTCATAGCAGTAGTGGCTGATGAAATCATTGCTGCCGCGCCGAAAAGAGGTTTATACGGTATATAATCGAGAGAAAACCGGCCTCCGGAGATGAAAGAGTATGGAGAAGACACGCGTATGCGATGCTCTGCACTATTTGAATATTTCCACTATACTGCGACCTTTCCATTCGACGTTGAAGGACTATTTTTTACTGAACGAGACGACACCCAAAAAGAAAAACAACGCGTGAACGGTCGTTAATTTCTCTTTAGAACAGTCACGGACTGTATTGAAATATATATATATATATATATATATATATCTATCTATCTCAAATCTGTAAATCGTCTCTTGCAATCGTCGAAATTTTCACTCGTAAAAAATTCGTCATCGTAAACAGCATCAGAATGACGAGGCGAAAAAAGCAAACGCCAAACGTCGTGGCCCGTAAACCTTGATTCCCGTGATGGCATTCAACTACCTGTTGAAATGGACCTGCGCATGTCGGTGCGAAATTCGAAAAATTTCTCGGAGCTCAAGGACTTGTTTCCAATAACTTCCTACTATTTTTTTTTATTTTATCGAATTTTTCGCATAGATCATAGCGATATATATATGTGCGTTCTGCTTGCTATATACGCGAGCTCTCGAGTGAAAGCGAATAAATGCGTGGATATATATATATATATATAGATCTATATACATATATGTTTCTTTGATATCCCGTGGAAGGGATACCTCGATGCATAAGTGTCTGTGCGAATAAGCTAACGTGCATGACTTGCAAAATCAGTAAAATATGTCGCGCAACGATATTTTTATATCTTAGCTTGAAGCTAATTGGCGAATTATTATCGTTAATGATTCTGGATGAATCGTTAACCAAGTTCGTAGTTATTATTAATTTTTTTTGGCCCGTTTCTAAGCGTCTTTTGAATTATTACACTGAGAATGCAGTTGAGAAAATGTATTAATTAAAAGATTGTTGCTTTCTTCGAGTTAATACTATATATATATAAATATCTGTGATAAGTTGTTAATCCTTTTCGCTGTAATCTAAGGATCCAGTGATAAAATACGATGATAAAATTGACAGACTAATTAAAAATACTGTTATAAAGTTTGCAATATTTAAGAAAATTTGTTTATTAAATAGTTGCTGTCTCCTTCGAGCTCGAAATACTTCGCACTTTATAGACGACCAGTTACTGATCCTTTTCGCTTTAGTCATAATATGTCGATTAATTGACAGCCTTAAATAGACTTTTTTAAATCTCTAACAAACTAGTTAGTTACACTGAAAAAAGTGTACTATTACAACGGATAATTAAGAAAGACTCACAGCGAACGTCAAAAAAGGTACGCTTTTCCTAAAGAAGAAAACAAGCGAATAATAAAAAAAAAAGTAATTTTTCAAATAAACAAATTTCCATAAACATAGCAAACTTTATTTTTCCGTGTTCATTACAAACGTACCTTTCACAACAAATTACAGGAAGCACTGTTTTCCTCTGCTGAGATACTATTTTTTACTCGAGTGATTTTAAATACTCCAGCTAATAAATAAATAAATAAATAAAATTGCGTCGAACGACTGAACACTCAGAAACACTGCATGACTATACATGCGACAATTCCGTAAATAGAAAATTATCATAGGGTTCACGCGAAGGCTGATCTATTTCTGTACGTCGTAGAGAAAAAAAGCTTCTCTACCAAAGCCTGGAGAAAAATATGAAAGAATAAAAGAGGCCATTCGCTCCATGAAGTCTCCCTACGGATGTATCAATTGTACCGACAAACGAGGGGGTGTTCCGATCGCTCAGAGCTCACCTACTCGACTCGCAGTTTGATTTTACGTAACGAGGGACGTCCGCCGTTCGTTAACCCTGCAACGCTCGCGAGCTCGCTTTCACCGTGAAAAACGAGCCCGTCGAGATATTAAACTGCGCAAGAAATAGCCGCGAGCTCCGTATATACACTGGATCTTCCGCGACTATGTTTGTAAACATTAAAAGTTATTGCAAAAGAAAAAAAAAAGATTCCAGCGAATTGTTTTCTCTCGTTAAACAAAATAATCACCGATTCCTCTGCGGATAAATAGTCTTCGTATACGAATTACCGTTGCGAGAGGTGCGCAATACACGTCGGGAGGGGGAGAAAAAAAAAGTCGACCAGTTTAAATCTTAACCCACATCATAAACTATTGGTGCTACAGCTATAACAAGCTCACCTTGAATGCATCGCGCGCACTGGCTAACAAAATAAAACTTTTTTTTTTTAAATACGACTCTCGCCGTGACGTCGCGTCGTTTAGCAGACCTTGATGTTGCCTGCAATTGATTTAAGTACCTCGTAGTGTATAGGAATCTATGGGGGTAACGTAGGCTCCGATGGAAACATAATTAATCGATGCCGAATGTTTCATTCGTTTACATACGCATATACATACATATGTATATGTGATACGAGAGTTTTTCCGAGCCTTCTTTATAAGAGCTATAAAACATACTCGTACGAAAGTTTTCCAGTCCGGCTACCGATACATAATCGAGAAAGGCTCTACTACGGCAGAAACTACTCTTACCTCATCCGTGCCGTCGTAACAGTTCGAGTTTCTACACATATCTCTCCTTTTTTTCGCGGGAATAATACCCGCTAGGTGCAGCATCCGTATATTGCATATATTGGCGAAGATGCGCATCGATCACGAAATGTTTTGTAATGAAATTGGACATTTTTTTATTTCCTTGGGAGTATTATGTTTGGCTGTGTTGTGAAATTTATCGAAGACTCATGTAGGGTTTTTTTTTATAAGATTCACCTATTAGAACGAAGAATTCTGTTTATCAATGGCTTTCCAAAATAAATATTAAATTTTCGTCGTGTCATTTAGATGGTGTCTCGTGTATATCATTGGAAACGCGTAAACTTCATTATGCAGCTGTCTTTACATAAAGAGGAGCCGAAATTTCGAATACAAGAATGAAATTCCCAGGCTACGTTTCTTGGTACATTGTAATTCGCATAGGAATTTATTGTTCGATGTAGACAGGGCAGTGCATTTTTAAAATTTTTGTATCTTCGATTCGCTCCCTGTTGGAGTGAGTAGTGAAATTCCTAGTGTCGAGTCGAAACGAGGATTTTCCGAGAGTTTCATTGTGAATTTTAAGAGTGAAAATTTTTCACTCGCATATTTAGAGTAACTTATCACTCTAAAGCTAGAGCGACTTAGATAAAACATTATCTGTGCATATAAGGCATTGATTAAAATATTCCTTATCCCGAGTAAACTTTAAGAGTAAGAATTTTTCACTGGTATATTTAGAGTAACTTATCACTCTAAGGCTAGAGTGACTTAGATAAAACATTATCTGTGTATATGTTATTGATAAGATTTGTGAAAACTCGAGCTTTATTCTCTCATTTTGGAAAGACGCAGGGCTGCCCGATAACACAAACTGCTTCAGGTGATGGTGCAATGAGTGCATAACCTAATAATAATAATACGTCATTGATTAAAATATTCCTTACCCGAGTGAACTTTTCATTCTAAAATGAAAGAGACCTATAGAGACCTTTAATTCTATAGCTCAGAGATGGGGTACCGAAAAATTGGGGTGTTTCATTCTGTATGTAAAATAAACCTATTTTCGACAATACTCATTACATCTACTTGAATTTAAATTATACTTTTCGCTTCATAACCACATCGAAATGAGATTTATTTATTTTTTTGGTTTTAAAAATTATGCAAAATGTTATTTAAGCATTTGCTCGAATACGATGTACGATTTTTATTATTAGGAATTAATAAATGTTTTTTTCGTTACTTAAATGGATATCTTATTGAAAAATACGTTACTGATTATTTATTTCAAATTCAAGTAAATAATTTCTCATGACTATCCAAAATTATTTCTAACTGATCAACATTTTTTTCTCGTGTAAAATTCCAAGCATAAAATTTGTAATTAATCTACAGATAATAATTAACTAATTAATTTATAAAAGTAACAGAAAAACGTCGATTTATCTATATTTTTTCGCTCCCTACTTCGATTACAACGAAAAGAATTAATAACTCGATAAAATTACTCTTATAAACTAATATTCCTTATAAAAATGAAAGCGCGTGTGTGTACGTAAGATAAGTGACGCGTGCAAAAAAACCCCAACGCCCATTAAGCTCAGTCATTTCTCAATTTCATTTTACCATTGTCCCGTTATTTAGCTACACATTCCTCGCGCAATGGGTTACTTTGAAAGACTCTCCTCTCTTAATTCGTCGCGCTTTTGTACACAGTAAATATAGATCAGTCGACTTGGCGAAAAAAAAAAAATAATATCGAATAAAGACAAACTGTACACCATTGGCGAGAAAGAAAAATTAGCGCGCTCGATGAAACGATGGATTAAGCGTGACTCCCAAGTGTCTCTCCGCGACTTACGCTGCAAGAGACGGACGAAGAAAAAAAAACAATCAATGCTCCAGACAACTGGTAGACGATTCATTCCCAATCTCTTTTGTTCAAAGTCCAATATTCGCGAGAGGCATCGCGCAACTTATCGTTCCCTGCATATATGCAATTATTAAGCATATTAACGTATGTTTATTTTATTATCTCCTAGTAGCCAAAGTGCAAACGATGCGAGTAAGAGATAAATCGCAAAAAGCAACTAACTCACTTCGACATGATTGGCATTAAATAAGGATGATTCAACCGAGATAGATAATGCAAAACACGCTCTCTCGAGTGATTTTCCATTGTCGCTCGATATATGCACAATCGGAATCACTTGCTTGCGATGTTGCATATAATCGAGCACTCAGAATTTTCTGCGAGTATCTGCTGATTAAGCTCTCTCGGCAGGCGAGATGAGAGCAAAAGAGAGACAGAATGGACTTTTTGCTTGCGCAAATCTTAGATTCGCCGAATCATTTTTTTTTTCTCGAGGATACGTTTCTCTAAGCAACCGCAGTTAGAACTCGCGACATTTCTTCGAGGCATTATTCGTGCTTTGGATTAAAAAAAAAAAAGATTTATCGATCTTTGATAAGTATTCTATACACTACAATCGACGTTACGTTGACTTTATTGATTCGCTGTATATTTAGCGTAGAAAATCAACAGCGGTCACGTAAACATTGATTATTCAATCGCTGTGCATTCCGCTAAGTTTGTTACGTTTTCACTGGCTACAGTGAAACAAAAGATTGTTAGAAGGAAAAAAAAAATTTGATTCGATTACAAATTATCGGGAATTTTTCTCGATAGTCCTAAGAAAATATTTGATTGACGGTTAATAAAATTTATCTAAATGTACACTAATTTATTATTCTTTTGGTTTTCGATGAGTACGCGGAGAATTTGAACAGAAAATTTTGAATTTAAAAAAATACATATCACCTTCGAATAAATGGGCTTTTTAATTTCCGATAAAAATCACGCAACGCATTCAAGCAATCGTACAACAATTGTAGTTTCTAACTGAAATATAGTTTTTTTTTTCATTAAAAAAAAAAAGTATTTTACATCGACGATATTTGTTTAAACATACTTTACACATTGTTTGAAGAGGCAGCCTCAACACGGAAACATAAACTGCAAATAATTTCATAAATAATAATAAAGATTTCATAAGAGAATATAATGCAACGCGATACATGTTATGTTTACAACGGCTCGGTTGAACTTGATTTATCTACACAAAGCGCGTTGATTTTTAATTCAACGACTACAAAAATAACATTGATAATGTCTCCTCGCTAATTGTGCATCGCGCTTCATCGATTCTCCGATTCTCAAGAATATCAAGCGATTTCGTATCGACAAAAGAGAATCTTTCATCGAATTTGTTTGTAAATATAAGAAGTCTGTACGTTCTCGTAACTCCAGATTAGTCGATATATTTATATATATGTCATCGATGTAACACTCGCGATAAATGTCAAAATAATACTCACCAATAATTTGATAGAAAAAAAAAACACATCGATATCTCAATAGACGTATTTATATATACTCGATTATTATTCCCCGGTAGTAAAAGACTCGCAACGGATTAAAATTATCATTATGTCATTACGAGTGACGTTGAGTGTATAGAGGCGTGTGAATTGTAATAGGCACGTGCGCCACTGTATCTCTCCGTTTCTTCTTTTCTGACCCCCATGTAATCTCCGTACTCTCACGATACACGGTTTTGTCCGATAGGGCATGTATCACGGCTGTCTCGCGTGCTCGGAATATGATCTCTAGCGTCTCCCGCATCATCATTCGATCGTCCGACGAAGGCTTTCGACAAACCGATACGAGCTCGTTTTGCCGCTATATGTCAACGTTTCCCGACTGCGCTGCTTCTAGCTGCGATCTATTATTAGAACGAAAGACGCGGAAACGAAGTGTTCTTAACTATTTTTAGCCGAAAATAAAACGAAGAGAAACTTTTTCTCCTTTTTTTTTCTCTTCATTGGGAATCTCGATCGATAGTCGGCTCGCGGCAGTGTAAAGATCGTGTTGAGAGACTAGTTTTTGTCGCGTATAAAAAAACTAGGTTTTAATAGATGCGGCGAAAAAAGGATTTTGTTTTGATAGTTTTTTATTTTATTTTGCGATAACAACTTGGGTTTCGCGTTTATGAATGGATTTGGTATATGCGGTGCGTTTGTACTTGTAGTATAAAAAGGGTTATTTTTTTATGCTTCGAAAATGCATTCCTCTGATTTTTCTAGTGCTCAGACGTGACGTTCCTTGCTCTCAGCTCAGAATAAATTCTTTTGTGTGAAATATTCGGAGCTATATTTATATTAGTACGGGCTAAAAAGATTAAAATTTATTAGACTTTTACAAATAATTGTTTGGTTTGTTCTAAAAAAAGATTATTAAGGCAAAAACAAAATTTTATATTTAACGCTATTCGCTTTGTCTACTCGTGCGTTTCATTTAAAAATTCCTATTGTATGTAAAATTTTTCTTTCCGAATAGATAAAAATAACTGTTGCAAATAAAATATTAGAAATATTAGTAGGTATAGTTAAGCAGCTGACAAATTTAGCGTTAAAGCAATTATTTACGTATTACATTTGAATATATTATATAATCTCAAACAAAAGATTTACTCGATGTAAATATGAGATACTTAGATTTTTCGATAATTACTAAAGTATCAATAAAAATAATTATAGTTCCTTGATAAATAAATTACCCAGAAATTTACCTGAAACACGCTAATATCGAGGAAAAATATAAAGTTCCGTAAACTAAGGATCTATAGAAGTGATTGATATTTACAAATGAAATAGGTATGCTAATTCGATGGCGGGGTCAACCGCATTAACGTACAATACGCGGCTTTAAAATTATAAAGTCACAACTGCGCAATCGCAAATTATATATACATAATATATACGCGTAATATATACAATTGTATATCACAGGCTTAAGAATTTGACAGGAAAAATTTAATGACGGTTCTGCGACCTTCTGCTAAACAAAAAGTTCCATGGCTTCGTCTCACCTAAAATTCACACAATCAATATCTCGCATCTCGTTCTCGAAGTACATAATGTGCTAAACTATATGGTTGAAGTTTACACGTGCGGACGTATAATAAGCTTTGAGCTATGCAAATAACCGCCGTAATGTTTATACATTGAACGAAGCACTTTAAATTGCCTCTAGCGTATAGTATCTGTATAAATCGAGTAAATGTGACAGAACAAGGAAGAACAAGTACATTTTCAATCCTTGAAAATAAAAAAAAAGACGAGCGTTTCTGAGACTCATCAGGGTCGAACGGTTCCGAGACGATTCCTCTTCTGCACTCGAGAGATAATTTCTTGCTATCGAGCTCTCTTTGGGCCATTGGCGCCTTCGATATGGCTCGTTTTTTTATTTTTTTTTTATTTTCTGTAGGCGATTGTTAGTTTTTCGAATAAAAACGCGAGCTGCTCGAGAGCGCGGAAAAACGCAGTCCGCTCTGGTTTACTTTGTTCGTCTTCTCTCTTCTGCGCGTGGCGATTTATGCGGTTATTGCGCGCTTCGCTTTTCAAATTATACGACCTCTCGACTTTGAATTTCGGAACAGGAATGGGTGTTACCAGCGCGCTCAATTTTACGACTCTCCGCGCGAAGTAAAGATAGAAAGAGAGAAAGTTCAGCGCTAATTTGTCGGTGATCTTTCGGTTGTAGGTTGAAGCTGTTCAGTTGACCTCGTTTAACGAAAGAGAAAAACAGTTTTTCTTTGCGTCTCGCGATTCGTTCGATTTCTGCGGTTTATTATACGTTTGCGCGCGAGGCGTTGCACACGTTGCTTGTGGAGAATAAAAATATTTTTCTTAAGCGCACTGGAGGCAAGAGTATGTTATCTTTAAACATTCGAGTTGTACCGCGATCTTAAAATTACAACGCGATGATTACATCAGTTGGTTAAACGTGCAAAAGTCTTACTCTGACGTGAGAAATCAAGAGTACGACTCGTCGGTGACTCGATCGAAGCTTCTTGCTCAGGGTATTACGTTCGTGTAAGTTTCATCGATGTAATATTAGTAACGTCATCGGTGAGTCGAAGAGCTATTCGACTTCGGTGTGTTTTTGAGTGTTTCACATATTTAGATGAAAAAGACATTAGTTTTCGTCGATGTACCACATTCATCAGAAATTAGCCAACCGTTGGCTAACCAGACTGAGAGGATTCAATTAACGAATGCATTGACTGTTAGTAACGAGTTATTGAAATGTGGGCGAAATGTACTTGTTATTAAATACTAAGATATTATAGGACTGTATGTTAATAATAAATTTTGATACGAGAGTTTCGAATAAAAATAGAGCTATTTCTACCAAGTATATTTTAATCAGTCTATTTATTAAATATTTTCATAGTGAAAAACGAGACGGTTGGTTGGAAAAACGAGTTGGCGAACCGTCATCGTAATCGACGAAATTCTGTTGTAATTTTTACCATATATGAAAAAGTACGTCATTATAAATGATCGACGAAAAACATCCAAAAATGTGACCTATTATGCGTATACAAGAGCTTGCGATTCGAAAGACAGTAGTCGGAGTAGTCGGAGTAGTCCAAGGCCATCGACGTGCCGGGGACGCGAGGGAAATTCGCACTTTCTACACGGCTTGCAATCATGCATATAGACTTTACGCGCGCGCAAACTCAAACAACGAAACCGAATTCTCGAACGTTCCCCTGTTTCTTTTTCGCGATCCTCGACTATAAGTACTCGACTGCATTCGCGTCACGCTGCCTAATTACGTTATGTCATCATCCATCGGACTACGATGCGAGCGCGTATCGACCACGCAGACAAGGTTATAACCATCGGACGTTATAAAACTTAGCTTCGACTTGCATATACTTAAATGCATAGACGAGGAAAGCTCTCGAAGCTTCGAGATCGGCGGTACACTCGTGTCCGATCGTCACTGGCGTATAGGGAAAAATGGAAACGGCTCTTCATTATGGCACAGTGGAGGTGTTTCCTTCTTGGAAAAAATGTAAACCGATGCGTGCTACCGCACCTGAATACTTGCAAAAAAGTGAAAACAACTTTCATTGCGTGCTGAGAAGCCGGTATAACGTGTATATATGCATACGCACACATACAATACCGATCGATTAGTGTCCGGCTGGTGAATAAATTGCTGTAGTGTGCGCGCGTGTGTGTATATATTAGAGCACCGCCAACGACTTCGATAACGTGTATCGCTGGATATTAGCATAACGACACTGAGCACCAAAGGCGTCGCTGCTTGACTGACTATACGTGGGACTTTATCGTGGACTCGTCAACCCTACATTGACAAACGAACGAGCCGCTAGAGGCGAAAAATACGAGTTCAATTGAATCGATGACTTTGAATGAAGCATTTAAGCGAAGATACTTTTAAAAAAGTGCGATTTGGCGATGGATAATGTAATTTTTGTAGGGAAATGAATATTTGCGACTGTTTCCTGTTTACCTGAAGCTTTTTAGCCGTACATTGAAAAAACACTTGATAGTTCGTCTTTCGATGGGATATGTCTGTCGGTGTATGGCATCCCCGGGTAATTTTTAATATTGCACATCGTTTTATTTGCATTATTTTATTTAGTGTAAGCACTGATGTAAGTATTGATGGACGAAGTACAGAATTGTTTTGTTATAAAAAAAGGAATTTTAGTTAAAAAGTAAACAATGTCACATAGTTACAGAGAATGTAATATGCGAATTTGATGATTTTCAATGAACTTAAACAGACAATCTTAGATTCAAAAAAATTATTTAAATAAAGCGACTTTTCGTTTTTCACAACACGAGTCAGTAATTCCTTTAAGTAATTCCTATCTACATCTAGTAAATCTTTTCATTCAATTTCAGTGACTAACCGCATATGTTTTCAAATAAATGTTTCTCCAACCAAAATACTGTTACTCAATGCAAGCAAGCATTCACAACTTAAAAACAAAAGAAAACAATTTTTAAATAAATAAATTTTCTTCAATTAAGCAAACTTTTTTTAATTAAGAAATTCAATGAAACGCGTCGCCGATAGCGCAATATTTCCTTTCCCTCTCTCCAACCGTATCCCATACGAGATTTTCAAATGAGCTGTTGAAGTGAGGTATCATTAACGAGTCTGTAACATAACATTCGGCAATCAAGCTCTGCAGCGTAAGAAAAGAAGAAAATTGCGCTACTCGTGTGAAAATGCTTAGTCAGCCGCCAAACAGTGCAAAGAAACTGTATATACGCATTCTACCGCACATATATATGTATATATAATATAAATATATACATATATATATATATATTATACCTGCGCAGCCGATCGAGGTCAGCTCACGAAATTTCTTTCTCCATCTCCGAGCGTGTGTCTATATATATATATATATATATATATATATATACTCGGAAAGAATCGACGCGCAATTATAAAATCAAACGCAACCGGCGATTCCGCGCTTGCGTTAAAGGCAAGCGCACAATTTCTTCTCCGGTGTCATTTGAATTTCAAGGATTCCGCGAACTTTCCAATATCTCTCTATATAGAAATGTATATTACTCGCATTGGAGATGAATTTTCAAAGATGAATTTGTAAGCAAGGATCGAACCTGCTTTCTATAAGATGACCCCATTATTGTTTTCCTCCTGATCTCTATACACGCACACACACACACACACACACAAAATACATAAAAGTAAATTAATTTCTGCCTGACTGGCCGTCGTTATAAAGCGATTCGACGTACTAATGGATTAATATTAAATGAAATGGCTTTGTGCGTCAGTCGCTAAGTAAATTTCCTGCATACTAAGATGAAATCACCAAGTTTTCCCGAGTATTCGATGAATTTTTCATTATTTGTTTTTTCCAGATGTAGCTTGCGCAGGATCGCCAGGCACGAAGAGCCCGAGTTTAGTAATGCGAGTATCCTGAACAGCATGGAGAAATTTGTGCGCACCGTCAACGAGATGGAGGAGACGATTCTCGTGCCAAGTCGTTTGCTGGATTTGGCTGTTGGCGATGCTTCGGATACCATTAGCCAAAAGGCTAGTAGTGGCAAGCACAACATTAAGGAAACTTTACCAAACACCGATCTCTACCGACTTTATAGCATTGTCAATCAAATGAAGGTTGACTTGCTCTGGTCCCAAGAGAATCCTGCCGAAAATTTCGCCGATGAACATCAGGTAATTTTTTAAGAGGGTTGCTCATTTTCATTGCAGTGTCGATAATTTTGTTCATCTGAAAATCTCGTTTATCTCGAGATTTGCGTTTGAGTCATTTGAAAGATATATATTTTCATCAAAAATAACAGTTTTGTACTTTTATTGTACTTTTATCGTAGTGCATATGATATATGCCTTGAGAAGGGTTTGCTTTGTTATTGTGAAGATTTTTTTGTTAAAAAATGGGAATTGAATTGTTTTTGTCTGACGAAAAAAAAACCAATGATTACATAGATATACAGTTTCTTGAATGAAACTTTTTTGTAAATTTGTTTAAAATAAGGAAATTTTACCTGCAAAATTTGCATTCCCATCGCCATTAAAGTAAACCTCGTTCCTCCACTTGCAAATCTGACAACTTCAGAATATAAATTTTCTAGAATCCGCAATGACCCCAGCATAAATATCGCAAAAATCAACAACAATGATAAAAAAAACATTGAATTTTACAGGAACAGGAAGCACAGCGTGCAAAGGCGCAGGTCGCCGCGATGGAACACGCCCGTCTAGGTCACGCGAGGTGTCCATCAACGACCTCGATCCAAAGCGTCCAGTCAGCATCGTCGATCGTGTCGAGCAGCTCAGCCTCGGATTCGGACTCGGATACCGGTATCGAGAACGACTCGGGTCTCGAAAGCGAAGAACCAAGCGACCGATTGGCCAACCTCGCCGCTGACAATTTCAGACGTCACCTACGTGGTTTACATCGCAGTATCAGTCGTATGACCGAAGCTGCGGAATATCTCACTCTCAGATACCAAGCCGACGTCGGTGGACAAGTCTGATCCGAGTCACCTCGACTATACGGACTGACCGTTGTCTGAAAGAATGTATACGTGTGACTGCGAGTACGAGTGTGTGAGAGAGTAAGAAAGAAAATCGCATTCTCCGAATCAGGTCCACCGCCTCTTCGTCGATTTTCGAGTTGTGTACCGCTAATGCTCGAGGGGACGGAGACGATACAAGCCTCTTCTTCCCCTCGAGGCGCTCCTCTCTTCGCTCTCTGTGCATTTTTCTACGCTGACTATGAAATCTGTCACGCCAATTCTACACGAGCATTTTCTCTCTCTTTTTTTTTTATTCAAACTGAACATTCAATTTTAAACGTGCCATCGTTGATGGCGTCGAGCCCATTTACTATTTTAATCGAATTCCACGAGTCGCAGATTTTATAATGTTATTCTTGTCGCCTTTTGAGTATAACGACGCGACGCAAAGGTTTTTTGACTTTTGCGTAATAAACGTAGTAATAATAATAATCATCATAATAATTGTAATACAATAGCGTAAGTTAAGCGAGGCTTTGTCGTTGTTGTTGTTGGTTTTTTTTTTTCATTTTGTACGCTGTGTTTTTTCACGCTCGGTCGAAAAAATGAAAAGGTTTATCTGATTCGTTGGTGGTTCGAGGACGAAAGCGTGAACAAAAAATAAGGAGAGTGCAGAATTTTTTTTCTATAAATCAAAGCGATAGTGCGCTTTTTATGATAATATATAGATATATATACGAGTTTGGTAAGAAAATATTTTCTGTATGTGCGTGCGCTTGGTTACTGTAGAAAGCGAAAGCGAAGGCAACGAGAGAAAGAGAGAGAAGAGAGATGGAGAAAAAGACAAAGAGATCAAACGTTTTTTTAGGTAAGAATGAGAAAAATATATAAAAAAAAAATTAATAAAACTACGGAGGCGGTGCGTCGACTTGTTGTTACGTCGTAAATACGATTACATGTACATAAGAAGTAAGCGATGTGCGAAAATTTTCGGTAAAACGTAAAAAATCCAAAGGAGACGGTTATCTATTAGCAAAACGATCGAGTTAGACTTTTATTCCAAATATATTTCTTTTTTTTCGTGTTCTTTTTCTTAATCTTACTACGTATAGCGGCGCGAATAATAGGAAATTTGTCTTGGGAGATTGCGCATTGAACGAGGATGATCGGTGTACGGATCCGTTGGCTAATCAATTCCTCGCAAAAATGTTGATGAAATCGGAGATTTAATGTTCTGTACATAGAATTAGTCTCTGCTATTATTTATTTTCTTCGTTATTTTCTACTTTTAATTCAATTGTAATTTATCTATTTACAAGCCGAGAGAGCTACCGCTCTGCGATGCGAACTTGCATGTGTCGTAATCTTTTGTATGGAAATGAAACACAAATAAAGACGTTTAATTACCCCCAGAATATTATCAATGCGCAATTGTCAAAATTGTCCATTCGACGTTATTTAATACTAACTGATTTAAAAGAAAAAGCGCGAAAAAGATTACATCACAAGCAGTAACTAGGATATTGACCATAAATCCAGAGAATATTTAAAAAAAAAAGTAATAACGATAACAGTAGACTTGGCTTGATATGACAGTGCAAATTCCTATACTCTCTTTTTTGCGTGTATATAATTTGTAAATAAGTCATGGATTCACATTAAAAAAAAAAATATTCTATAACTGTTGGTGAGGAACCTTATTGCCTTTTGAGAAGCGGTGTAGAAACATTCAGCACGTCTCGTCCAACTGACACTCGATTCAAAAGAAAATCTTGTCGAACAGTACAAAAGATGCAATGAACAATAAAAATAAGTATCGATCGAAATTTTCTTTTCAATTAGAGCCTGTACTGTGTATATTGTAATAGATTGAATGTTTCAAATGATTATTCACTGAATATTATTGACTAAACAAGACTAAAGTTTGAGGCATTGAATCTCGAATTCATTATATTATTGAAATTCACTTAACTTTGATAATATTTCGACTCGAAAAGAGAAAATCAAAGATATTGTAAGAAGAAGCTATTACGTATACAAGAATCCATTGTAAGAGATGCGATCTTGTTACCTTTGTTAAAAGTAGTGCTTTTTTTACGTAATTTGTATCTTTTATATTACGTCATTTCTTGATTATAAACAGACTTTCCAAAAAAAAACGAACACTGGAGATAAATTAGCGAGTAAAGAAATTTTAGAATTATAAAAACAGATGTGCATTCCACGTAGCAGCGATGGCGCGATATGAATTTACATTCGGCTACAAACAGCAATTGACTTTTTATAAAAGAAAGAATATAATTGTTATTGTTACTGCGTGGTTTACGATGAAAGAAAAAACATAAGTCGAATGTTTCGTTTCGTAATTGATTTTCAAAACAAATAGAAGACACGGATAGACTCTAGTTTAAATCTACTGCGAATCAATGTTACGATTACAAAAAAACAAAAAACAAACAAAAATTAGTTCCCAAAAAGTATGTACCAGTAATAAAAGAATCGTCAAGAGTTCTTAATTCTACATGTTGTAACGAAATGATTCATATTTTTTTGTCGGAACGATGGCATTTCCTAGCGTGGCGAAACCAGAAAAAAGTGATGTCCACTTTCGTCGCGTTAATTGTACAACCATTAAAATAGTGATAATAAATTTTCATCAGTTCTTTTGAAATAATATTTTTTTTTATTTCTTATATACTATAACCTTAACATAAAAAAAGTATTGGCTTAAAAGATTCGTTGTCTCGAGTACATTGCTTATTGTCGCATACACATTGCAATTACATATACGCTCTTTAAATGTAGAATATTCAATTATCAAAAAAAAAGGAGATCTTAAAATTGTTTAAAAAATATAAAGCGCATACATTTAATCAGTACCGTATAAAAAATGCTTCGTCGAGGCATTTGTAACAAACATGCTGTATATGTAATTTATGAATCATCAGCTGATATCGACGGCTGTCACAAGTTCTCGAATGTTGGCATACTCTGGATCACTGCTAAAAATATCGAGTAACTCTTGAAACGTTGGACGATCGGATGGAGAATAAGACCAACAGTTTTGCATGACTTTGTACACCTGATTTGGACATTGTTCCGGCTGAGCTAATCTTTCACCTTTTTCTACAAGATCTATCACCTTCGAGAGAAAAAAAAACATTTTTATTTAATCGACAAAACGATTTTGATTTGAAATGTAAATGGATTTTTACGTACTTCAGTGCCACGTCTATCACCGTATGGCTGTTCTCCGTAAGAAAACATTTCCCACAATGTTATTCCGTAACTCCACACGTCACTTGCGTGAGAAAATGTCCCAAAATTATAAGACTCTGGGGCGTACCTGAAAATACGACCGGTTATTATAAAACTATTATAAAACTATATCGGATTTATAGTGGTGTAGGATAAAGTGCAAAATCTACCATTTAATTGGCCACTTTCCTCCGGCTGTTGCTTTGTAGTAATCGTTAGAACCAAACGTTCTCGAAAGACCGAAATCGCTTATTTTTATTTGATGTTTTGAAGCTAGTAAAATATTTCTCGCTGCTAAGTCACGGTGGACCAGCCTTATTTCTTCTAAATATTTCATACCTATAAAAAAACACACACGCACAAAATATAAGTCGAATATAACATTTTTCCGAAAATTGTTTACTCGAATGTAGTCTCATAAAGATGAATTTTAGTATCAAAAAAATTTTTTATACATTCAGAGCAATTTTTTATTAATGACAAAATAGCTTTTTTTAAAGTAAAAAATATTTTTTTGATACTGAGCTTACTTTATAAAACAAAACGAAATTTGGAGTAGACTAAATAATGCTTTAAAAATCAAAAATGCATTTATTTAAACGTGACATGCCAGAATCAGGAAAATGATTCTTTATTAAACTCTTTATATTTATTAAAAATTTTATTCCAAGCAACGACTCGAATCAAATGAATATTTTCTTATTTGGAACGACTTCACTGCTTCCCCAGATTTGTTATCAGTCCTTTACAATCTATCAGTCAAGATATCAAAAATGTTCACTTACCACAAGCAATTTGGGAAGCCCAGATTTTAAGCTCGTAATTAGGATTAATTCTATCAGGAAATTCTAAAAGGTACGCCAGCAATGAGCCAAGAGATACCAACTCTTGCACCTGAAATATTAAAAGATTTTCTACAATAAGCACTTTGTATACGCACCGACGACTATTTTTATCCTAATTTGCATATTTAATTTACGCACCATTAAAAGTGGCGGACCTTCAGAGAATCCTATCAATTTAACAATGCAATGATGATTAAATGTCATCATTAATCGTGCTTCTCTAAGAAATTCTTCGCGAGTAGCGATATTGTGCGTATCGCGTAACATTTTTATCGCAACAGGTTCCTGAGTTCCTGACGGCGAGTCGTAAAGTCCTTCGTAAACGGCGCCAAATTCACCTTCGCCCAAAACTTCTCCCAGAATTATGTTTTCTCCTGGTACAAATACTGAAAATCATAATAAATGATTACGTTACGATATTTACTTATTTATCAATATTAAGAGAAATTTATAAACACAGATGGAATTAAAAAAAATTGTTCGATTAAAAAAAAAATATATATATATATATATTTTATAATAATAGATTATTGTAGGCATTCGCGTAAACAACATATTTGAACAAATATTTAGTCGTAATTATAAACGTATAAGAAAAGAATATCGAGCGGCGTGAAAAACTATATTGAATTAAATCATCACGTTTTTCAAATACACATATATGTATAAATATAAATTTTTAAATAATTTCGGTGACATTATTAACAAATGATAAATATTTTCAATTAAATGATTCGTTAGTTGCCAGATAAACATTATTACTATGTACAAATACATATTCATTTGAATCATTCAAGTAATATGATTATTGTCGGTAAATATTTGTTTAATTAAACTAATTAGCTATTTATATAAAAAAGTTTAATTCCCAATAAGTATTTATAAATTTTAAAGCACAAATTTTCGATTTAAAAAAATTATTCACTAATTAGGTAAATATTACATTTAAATAAATGCTCGATTTAATTGTCAAAAATAATAGTTCAACGTATTCGAGCAAAAGTTTATTTAATAAATATATATATTTTTTTAAACCAAAATATTGCTTTTTAATTTAGGTAAATATTTTTCATAAAGACTTTTTCTTAAAAATAGCGAAATTATTTTTCGGTGTATATATACCTTGAGTTAAAGGGACAGGCTCATTGTCATTTTCAATTATTGCAGGGACAGCACTGTGAAGATCATTATCGTTATTTGCATTGTTGGTCGAATTGTTGTCAACGTGAATAGAGCTGCTTTGATGCAGATATGGCCTTTCGAGTGGGTCAGGAAGATGTTTGGAAAATTGGTTTTTCTTTTTTCTAAGCGTGTCCTGTTAAAAAGAAAATGTTGTTGTAATTTAAAAAATTTGCTATAATGATAATTAAAATTTTATTTATGTACCGAGTTGGTGACAGAAAAAAGACAACTAAATTTAAATTGTCTTTTTTCAATGTCCAACCCAAACTCATTCCGTTGAAATATTTACCCCATTAAATATTGACGATGGCATATCTGGAATTGGTGGTTTAGGAATAGGTGCGATTGGATGAATCAATGGTCCTGGAAGTCCATCCGGCATACAACGATAATGTTCTATGACATGTTCCAACGATGGAAGGTATGGTCCATTATCGATGAACAGAAAATTTCTCTGAATCAGTAAATATAGTTTTAATAATATTGCATTTTCAAATAATCATGCACTTGGTGAACAAAATAAAATTAAAAATATTTACTCGCTTTTGTATTTGAAAGTGATAAGGCGTTTTGTTGTACATGATTGTTAGTACACGAATACCATCGTGTCTTTCACTAAGTCGAACTAAAAATGAACCATCGAGATCTCCATTTCTATGTAAAAGATTGATCGCTTCCATCCTATCCAACGTACCATGATACCAATTACTCGCTTTTTCTTTTGTTGGTCTACTATAATTACCTGGAGGAAATAAATCTCATTATTTAAAGGATAAATCGTGATTCTTAAAGTACAGGATCACAACTTACGCAATATTTGTTCACATTCTGTATGGCCGTTAAGTTTTGCAAGATCTGCAGGCACATCGTTGGCTAATGTTCTAGGATAAACAGGTGCATTGGCAGAAAGTAAAATTTGAATTACTTCTGTATGGCCTCTACTCGCTGCTTCGTGTAATGGCACCATTCCTAATTTTTTTTCGAAATTACATTTATTCGTTGTAATTATATCATAAAATTAAAAAAAAATTTTCACCTGTTTCTGTGTGACGAGCTTGAATATTTGCACCACCAGCAATTAAGATTTGTACTGTGTTTGGTAGATTACTTTGGCAAGCATACTGCGGATACAAAATATAAAAATAATACATTAGTATTGAATTCATGAGGGAGAAGATCGATTCTGCTGAAAAGAGTATTTGCATTCAAGCCAAATTTGCAAAGTAAAGTGTATAGGTGTACATTGTTAAACAACAAACAAACATCCAATGAATTTTAGTACCACATTTGCATTAAATTTTACCTGATCAACTTATTATCCTATTGCTTTATGCTTTACCAAAAAGAAGGAAAAATTTTTATTATAATTCATATTTCGACAATTATGTATGTAAGTTATAAAAATTTGGCTTACGTGTAAAGGAGTGTAACCAGCAGTATCTCGACAGTTAACACTAGCATTGTTTTGAATAAGTTTTGTCAATATTTCATCTGTTCCATCGATAGCAGCCAAATGAACTGCTGTTTGACCAAGTTGATTTTTAGCATCTAAACTTCGATAGCCACATTTTAAAAGTTCAGAAACTATGGTATAATTTTTCTATGGACAAAAATTTAAATTATTCTCGTGTTCAACTGGTATATAATATTATTTGTAAATGTGTAATTTTTACTTGAATAGTAGCTCTATGAAGAAGATTCATTCTTCCGTGTCTTCGCGTGTCGTGCGGAGGTGCCAGACCTTTTATAGGAGTTCCTAGTACTGTCACAAGCCTGTCATTCTCTTTTTGATAATATTCTATAAGTGTTTCTAAACCGTGTATAGTTGTTTCATCATCTAACGAAGGGAATAAAAATTAGAACTATTTAGTCTACGAAAAAAAACTTATAAATATAATTAGTTATGAAAAATCATACCTATAGAAAAAAATGCATCTTCTCCGTGTTTTCTAATTTGGTAATGAGCAACTTCACCATCGTGTAGCACGGAAAGAACAAAATCTCCCAAAGACGAGCTGCTTTCTCTGACGAGGAAAGTTCCATCTTCTTGGCCATCTAAAAAAATTTTTACATTCTCAAATTTCAAAAAATTATTTTATCTTTATACTTTCTTCTTAAGTATCGAACACTCATTTAATTTCTATATTGAGTATAAAAAATACAAGTGACCTTTGGTCTCTTAATTAACGATCAAATAAACCATTCCATATCTACATCAACTATAAAAAATTAAAAGAACATTTTCTTCTCCAACTTAACTACCAATAAACCATTTAATCTCTACGTCTTCTATTTAACTGTAAAAAATGATTTTATTCCTATTATGCATATAAAAAAATTACAATTGTTCTTTCCTCTCCTGCTTAACTACTAAAAACACAATTCAATTTCTATGTTAAGTATAAAAAGTAATTCTTTCATTCGAAAATTGATGACAGTACTATACATAGTATAAGCATTCTTTCTTCTCCTATTTGACTATTAAAAACAATTCTATTTCTAAGTCAACGTAATAAAAAATAAAAATTTTCTTTTGTCTCCTTCTTAACTACTAAAAAAAACCATTCGATTTCTACGCCAACAATAAAAACTAAAAATATTCTTTCGCCTCCTTCTTAACTACCAAAAAGGCCATTAAATTTCTTCATCGACTCTAAAAAACATAAAACCATTTCCTTCTCCTCATCTACGTGAAAGTTAAAAAATATAAAAGACTATTGACCTTTCAAAAGCAGATTCTCAGCATCTTCTCTGGAGAGATTTCCATGATACCAACAAATATCATCTTCCGAACCCATACTGAAAGATACGAATAATTTCTCGTATGAAAAGGCGATCACAGCTATGAAGGTAAAGAATGACTTGTCAGGATCTACGCGCCGTCACTGATGCGTATGGTAGTAGTTTGCGAGTTTTTCGCTTAAATGATTTTCGTGTTCCATTATATTAGTAATCTTTTTGAAAGATTTGTCATCGCTGTCACCATCAGGTAAAATCAGGTATCCCCCACACACAAGACACAAGTGCTTTGCTTGTCAGGTATGTATGCGTAAACAGACGACGATTTCTGGACTACTATTATTATTATTACATAGTACTATGTATATGTGTTATTATTATTATGATTGTTAATGCGCGCATGCGCAGTTGATACTCTATACTCGATATCGCACTGGATCATACTATATCCATTGTCTATAGTCTATACTATCAGAAATATATATATATATATATATATATATATATATAGTATATACTGTATAGTTTATATGCGCATCCGTTGTTGACGTGTCGCCGGTAAGTAGAAGTTCTCCTTACCCGTCTGCTTTACCCACTCAGCTGTTTCGAACATCTGTGTCAAACGTAAACTTGTATGTATATATATAGTGTAGTAGCCAGATTTAGGCCTGTGTTTTTAATTGTATTCATTTAATCAGTTAACCCCCCAAAAGTCGCCTCACTTCGGTCTTTCCATGAAGTCTCAATTCTTTACCTTCGATATTTTTATTTTGAGTTTTGACGGAGAATTGTTTTCGTACAAAACGTAGTTCCTTAAAAAAAAGAAATTCCAACGAAACATAACCCAGGATGTGATAAGATAAAATGCCGTCCTTATCTGTATAAACGTGGAACACGAAGAGTATTTTCTTTTTCTTTACAAAGTATTATTTTTGAAGAAATGATTTAAGTGCTATTTCGTTCTGAAAATGTCAGCTAATGCTTCTATTTCTGGAGCGAAGGTAACAATTTATGATAATTTTGCATTCGTTTAGATGTAGGAATTACTTCCTCAACGATTACATTTGTTGTGTTTTTATTGTTGATATAGAATGAGGGTGATTCCGATGATAACTTAAAACGACAAGGTTCGTTTAGGAAATTACTAGCGGTCAATAGCAATGGAGATTCTCAGCTTAGTACTGCTGTCAAAATGATCGATCGTCCGAATACTTCTCAGAACAGTAAGGAATATGCGGTGTATCTTCAGGAATACAATATTCTTGCCGAATAGTAAATAATTTTGGTTTGTTTTTATGATCTGATGTCAACGAATCGTTTTTTAAATATTTGTAACTGTTATTTCAGCAATATGTTACGCAGTCAAGATTTGAGAGGAATATATGTTATACCATCAGCTCAAAATTCTTTTTGTAAATATAATCTTATAATGTTTCGTTTCTTACGATTTTTTAGATACAAATATTAAATAGTATTCATTTTTCAGTATGGTTTGGAGTACAGTTTATTCGTCAAGGTATTTATCAAGGTGGTGTGTTCAGGTTCACTATAGCGCTACCTCAAAACTTCCCTGATGGAAAATGTCCGGTACGAACATGACATAGTACAAATAAAATTTACTTTGAAAAATTTATTTTTATTTCACTATTAAATATTTGACTTTCAGATTGTTCTATTTCAAACGAAGGTGTTCCATCCTTTAATAAATTATGTAACAGGAGAACTGAATACTGCTTGGGGATTTCCCGAGTGGAAAAGAAGCAATAGAATTTGGCAATTAGTGCAATACATAACTAAAATTTTTATTAAGCTCGAAACCAAAATGATTCCTGTTAACGAGGAAGCCTTATTACTGTTAGATGAGAAAAATATTATCTATAATATATAAACTATACAAGCTTTCGAATTCCAGTAAAATAAATTTTATAATTACAGGCTAGAGACAGATTTTAACACGTTTAAGGATCGCGCTAAGAAATGTGTTAAAGATAGCCTGAGCGTGGTTTACGATCCACCTACAACCGATGATCCCCATTACATCACATTTAGTCCATACGATACTGAATTACACGATCCAGTAAAGCAGGAGATCTATAAACCAAAGGTATTTTCTTTACTAAATATCTCTAATTGTCTTAACTATTCGACTAAAACATTTCTCCAAACTTTAGGATGATAATGAGAATAAAACGATGGGCTACTCGTGGGTACAACCAGGCTCTTTGCAGCCATTTTCAAAATCAGAAGCAAGATAGCAAATAATTCAAGACTTACTATGCATTGAACTGGAAGGTGGAATCGCTATTTTGCGAAAAATCGGACTGCACTGAATATAATAAAAAATAAATTAAAGAGCGATCACGACTATTTTTATACCGTAAGAAAAACAACGTAAATACAAACGTATTCTAAGGAATTTGTATACAATGTGATTGATATTGCCGAGATTTTTACCAATTGACGTGAAATTACTTTTGTCATTGATAATACTCATTATTCACGTGATAAAATGAAGAAAATTTTCGTCCTACTACTTGCGATCAATTAATTGCTGTGAAGAGATCCGAAAACGTAATTTAATAAGGTTATTTTCGCAACGGTGATAGTAAAATAGTGCTAGTAATAATGGTAACACAATTTAAGTCGAATTTTCTGTTGAAAATTGTTATGCTTCTCATACGAGTAGTAGCCGAGATTGTTATAAATTAAACGAAATAATTATTTAAATAGAATTAAATATTATGCAACATTAAGAAGAGTAATTATATATTTGAAGTGTTCACTTAAATTATTTTTCATTGGAAATCGAAGATAAATAATTTTTTACCTATTGAAACTATTTTATTACATTTATATTATATTATTACATGTATTAAGAAATAAGTGCAATATAAATAAGAATGGCTGGGCGGAATAAAGGCAGTTTTTGCCTTTATAACGATTAAAAAAATTCCTTTAAAAAAAATATATTAATTTTAAGTATATTATTTTTGGAATGTGGATTTAAATTTTTTTGCATTTTTAGCATATATTGATAATAATATCTTTATTCTGTCTAAATACATAAATGTTATGGTTTTCATTTTGTAAAGTATTAATAAATCATTATGAAAAAAAGCGTTTGGTGTTATCAAATCCTTTCGGAAAATAATTAATATGTTATTAACAAGTGTAAATATACAAATTTTGTTTCCTAAGAAATATTTAAAGACATTTAAAAAGAATTTTTTTAAATTATTTTCTAGTTACACATTAAGTTTATTAATACCAAAATATAGCTTTATAATTCAAGTCAATATTATTTTTTAAATAAATACAATTTCTTAAATTATGTGATTAAATAAATATACACTTTCTATTATTTAAAAAAATGACCTAATAATACATTGAAGTATTTCATACCTACATCTAGTGAATCATTTATTCGTTTACATTACGCATCGTATTACCAACAATAATAATACTTTCGAATCAATGTTTTTTTAAATCCAAAATATAGATTTTTTATTCAAATAAATATCGGTTTCATCCAAAAAATCAGTTTCCGTAATTATCGTATTTCGCGGGTGTGTGCGCAACGACAGCTGACACACCGTGACGTCCGCGACTCGCGAAGTGGCTCCCTCTACGTTGTGTGTGGCAGCATCTTCTACAGAACTTCGTCATCTGCGTCGTTTCATCCCACGCTAATTGATCGTGCGACCGAATTTGATTGCATGCGATTTGCAGTCAGCCAAGGTATTAATCCTTACTTTTTATAACATTAATACTCATTTCGTTCGTAGTGACTACTGTAAAAAGCTTCGGGACAGCAGTATTTATTATTGCCTTATACCACTGCGTCGGCTTCCGTACAATTTGAGGTTATTTTTGGCTGCACCCAGTTGTGTGTGTATTTAAAATTGTTTTTTAATATCTACTCAAGAGACAAACTTAGGAATGCAGTGATACTTTGGAGACACTGTCTAATGACATTGAAAGACTAATTTGGTCCAAATAGCTGAATAAAGTTTTAACCGGTGAAAATGTATGCGAGAAGAATACAACTGTTGATTACTGTAATTAATTTATGTAGTTTAATAAAGAAAATTGTCTTTCCAGATAAGTCGCCGCATTGGAGATGCAAACAATAAAGTGTGTAGTTGTGGGAGACGGTGCGGTGGGTAAAACCTGCCTGCTGATCTCCTACACTACCAATAAATTTCCCTCCGAATACGTACCTACTGTATTTGATAATTATGCGGTTACGGTAATGATCGGAGGAGATCCTTATACCTTAGGATTGTTTGATACAGCTGGTAAGTAATTTATTCGATTTAAATGTACGAGTGTGCAATTGATATTGAATGATTGTAAACGAATGAAATTTTAGGTCAGGAAGATTATGATCGCCTGCGTCCATTGAGTTATCCACAAACAGATGTTTTTTTGGTCTGTTTTTCAGTCGTTTCACCTTCATCTTTTGAAAACGTGAAAGAAAAAGTTGGTTGATGTGATCATTATTTTTGTTTATAACTTTGGAATGATTTATGACTTAATTACATTGAATTGATTTCCAGTGGGTACCAGAAATAACACATCACTGTCAAAGGACTCCGTTCTTACTGGTAGGGACTCAAGTTGATTTGAGAGATGACGTTGCAACTATAGAAAAGTTAGCAAAAAATAAGCAAAAGCCAATATCAGTGGAACAGGGAGAAAAGCTTGCAAAGGAACTCAAGGCCGTAAAATATGTCGAATGCAGTGCTTTGACTCAGGTAATTAACCGCATTGAATTTTGACTATTTAATATTACGCACTAAATCAAACTCTTTCTAATTTTACAGAAAGGATTGAAAAATGTTTTCGACGAAGCAATTTTAGCAGCATTAGAGCCACCGGAGCCTCCCAAAGGTAGAAAGTGTTTCCTTTTGTAAAAAGCACTAGTCGATTTTTCAGCCAGTCATGCGAGAGTAGGTAAACATTGTTTAAAGATACTTTTGGTTAGAAATCAAAAGTTTCACTGTTTAAAATACTGTATATTTTGTAGAAACGCACTGGAAGCCGCTGTGTTCTAACGCCACAACAGCGATTGTATCTCGCGCGGCTAATTAATCATGATTACGACATTGACGACAGACACATTCCGTAATTTTGAAAAAGTATAGTAGAGATTTTTGAGACTTACTAAGCTCATAGTTCGATGGATCGTTTGGTCGTCGATTTTTATCGAATTTCCATGTAAACTTCAGGTACACAAGCATATACTCATTCGTAAACATAAGCGAACATTTTATTCGCATCTTTTGACAAAGTCTATCTAATATACACCAAGAATCACAATTGAATCTCTGGGACCGTATATACAGCTCTTTCTTGCACTTGGCGAAGGGATTTACAAAATAACAAAACAAAAAAAAAACAAAATTCGCCAGCACAATGGACTGATTTACTAATATGGTGATAGAATCGTTACTTGCGAATTGCAGTAACAAATAAATAGTACTGCGCGATGTCAGCTAGAAGAACGGTAAAGATCATAAACATAGTGTCGTCAGCGTTTCAGTAAACTTTTAGCCTCTAGCCATTACTGAGATTTTATTTATCAAAAGTCTGTAGACAGTATTCAATTATCTTGTATTTCAAATAGTTATCGAAAATATTTCAATTTTAAGAAGAAAAAGGGGAAAATAATTATTGTATTTGTTGATATAAACACGTGTATCAATGCAAAACTGAGTTTCTTTTTTTTTTTTTTTGAAACTTATATACTTAAAAGAAATTAGAATTTATTTGTATGGCCTGTATACGGCACTGTTATGTATCGAATATTCTTAAATAAACATTAAATTACATTTGTACGCTATCCGCAATGGAAATTTCTTTGACAAAGCATACCGTCCTCGCAGGGATATTTTACATTGTATTTTCGTTATTTACCGAGAAAAGCATTGTATTATTAGTCTGTAAAATAATTCCGAACGAAAAAATTCTCAGATCTCAAAGATAGCTCAGTAATTTCAAGGCTATTTATTAAATTACTCTTTTCGAAGCTTTTACGATGTGTTTCCTGGGAGGTCTGCCAATGTATGTACATGCATACGAGTAGAGTAACAGTGTGTGTGTGTGTGTGTGAATATATCGTTGTCGGATCAATCATACATAATACACCGTCGGTGCAGCCCTTTTTGGATCCATGGGCGAAAGTCATCTAGTCTGTGGGTGGACTCTTCCTCGAAATAGAGGTTTGTCGCGCAGTGGGGAAGTTCTTGGCACTTCTCGGTCAGCTCGGATTTTACCTCTAACGATTTATTTCTTGGATAGTAACGTGGAAATAGCACCGCCCGTTGAGAAGTGCTTGAGATGTATATATATATATATATATATATATATTTATGTGTAGTATCTATAAGTAGTAGCTATTAGCAAGGAACTTTTTTTTTAATGTATTTTTAATTTATTTTCGGACTGCTTATTTTATGACTTGATATTCGCAAATTATACAGATTATATGCTATTATAAACCGATAATATTATGGGAATTTGAATCTCAATTTTTGCCCATTTAGAATATTTGGTAGGAAATTATTTTTGCTAGAAAAGTATGTCTTGCAAATATTATACAAAATACTTATGAGTTGAAAAATGTTATTGGAATGAAAATCCGAGCACTTATGCATTGGCCGTAATGATTTTTTATTCAATGTCATTTTTTAATGTGTAAAAATTCGAGCCAGACATATTTTCAAGCTTAATTCGTGTCCTTTTCGATGACAAATAAATTTTGCGAAAGAAGTCGGAAATAAAGAACTTACAAAGAAAATATTAAAGTATACATACACGGAAAAACGACTCTAATTATTCTGTAAAAATTCAGGTGTATATTTGGCTCATTTCAAGAACATAATATAACATATTTGCCAGAAGATGACATTTCGAAAATTTCGCAAGTACATATTATTCTACCGGTTTTTTTTGTTACAAAAAATTCTGAAAAGATTTTTTTTAATAATTAATGACTTTTTCCGAAAAATCAATTTATGAATCTTACCATCTGAAAATTACCTATACAGACCGACCGCATTGAAAATTTATCATATGAATCCTTACGGTACAAATAATTTAATTTGTTTGAACAAAAAAACAAGAATTCAATGTTTATGTCATTCTGAGAACGATTAATAATATAAATACATTTTTTTTGGAAAATTAATTTACTCCATCGGAAAGAGTATCAGCTATTAGCTTGAAAGTATGTCTGCTTCATATTAATATGATCCCCAAAAAACGATGTGGCAAAAATGACTGGGTGGGGTAAAATGGGTAAATAGGAATTATTTCTTCGCTTCTTTAGTAAATGCGGTAAGTATATGCAATAGAAATGCATTGCAAATCATTTCGAAAAAATAGAATCATTTACGATCGCTGACCTTTCAAGTTACCAATAAGAAAAATTCGACATGTGTTCGTTTACGTATTAACTAATCATTGATGAAATATAAGAACATTCTCGACGTATAGAATAGTTATTATTATCACGTGTATACGCAATATGCGTGCATGTGTGTAAGGCGTACGTGCACAAGTTATGGGATACTAAAGTACCTTACATCCTCGCAGTGTATCTGGTACTCCTTTGTGCTTATCGCACGTGTTTCTAAGAGTACAAGAAAACTTTCTTTTTCTTTTTTGAATCAAGCCATTTTCTGATTTTTTACTACGAGGAGTCATGCATACGGCACACGAGTATAATTAACTTCTAGAGGATTTTTATCAGATATGCATGTACAGAGGTTGCAACAAAGAAAGACTATGTATAGAGCGAAAATGTGATTTGTTTTGTAAGATTGCAAGTTACGTATATACGCTCTATACTGTGGCTCTATACTGTCTGAAATGTATTAGAGATCAGCAAAGGTAGCTTTGATTCTTTAACGCTACAAGGTTATTCTGGGCAGAAATAGTTTTGGAAAAACTAGTCAGTACCTATACTTTGCGATTTTCAATAGTCGAAATTAAGGGAGTTTACCGTTATTCCGTCCATGAAGTTTGAATGTTTAAACAAAACGTTATTACAAAAATTCTTAAAAATAAATTAAGAAACACTGTATGAACTTACAAGAACAAAGGTATAATTACATTTTTTGTAACAAACACTTAAGTTCTTGGTAAGTGGAAACTCCCCTTAATATTGGGAACTCCCTATTTCAATTTTTTAATTTAAAAAAATCTTGAATAATTCACGTTTGAATAATTCGCACAGGTGAATAACATCAACTTCGAGTACGTCTTATTAAATAATGTTTTTTAAAAAACTTGCGTGCTTTGTAATAATATTAATTTTTTTTAGAAACATTCAAAATTCAGGGTAAGAATAGGTGGAAACCCACCTTAATATTGGGAACTCCCTATGTTAATTTTTTAATTTTAAAAAATTCTGTAAATATTTACACGTTCGAATAATTCACACAGGTTAATAACATCAACTTCTAGTACATCTTATTAAACAACGTTTCAATACTTTTAAGACAAAAAGTTTAGATTTGTAATAATATTAAATTTTTTGGTACAAACATTTAAAATTCAGGGAAGGAATAAGTGTAAAATGTAAGTGTCCCTTTAGAAGATTCACCATGAAAAAAATTTAAAATAAGCAGGAAAACGTCTCTTTTCAAAATGATTTTTTGTATGACCCATGACATGTAAATATA
This sequence comes from Apocrypta bakeri, assembly GCA_018906985.1. Lineage (NCBI taxonomy): Eukaryota > Metazoa > Arthropoda > Insecta > Hymenoptera > Pteromalidae > Apocrypta > Apocrypta bakeri. The sequence goes on from JACCIA010000002.1 coordinate 4,067,746, forward strand.
CATTCAGGTGTCTGTTTTGGAAGATTCCTCGATAAATCTTCTTCTTCTGCAGTTACTTTCTAAAGTAATATCAAACAGATAAGCATAATTTTCTCAACACTTTCAGTTAATTCCTATAATGCAGAAGTGAATATAAGAAAGACAATCAGTAGAATATTTCATGTAGCAAGTCTCGTACAATTGTCGTTCTCCGTTTCAGTCAGATTGAAGTTCGTGATTATTTTTTCTCGTAATAATGATGCGCTATTGATTGCGTATCGTACCGAATAGGTATACGTATGTATACAATGTAACTCGGCCTCCGACTCGAGTAATTTCCTGTTATACCGTCAAGAGAGAGAGAGAGAGAGAGAGAGAGAGAGATGGAGTATAAGGACAACTGCATTGCTTCTGCATTCTTCGCTTCTTCCCGGTGTCGATGAGAAGAAGTATTCCGCAATAATGATTAACGTGCCTTGCGATAGATGCACTGTAATAATATCGAAAATAAAATAATATCGAAGAATGACGAAGTCTAAGTTATTCGATGTGTTATTTGCAATTAGATTTTCGAGTGTTCGATTCATTCTATGTTCGATTGAATAGTGAAATTTTCATCATCAACTCGAAGAAAGAGATTTTTAGAGATATAGTGAAGGATACAAGTGAGAATTTTTCACTCCGAAATACAGAGTGAGTTTTGACTCTAAAGCTTTAGAGAACAATTTCATTAATAACGTGTGTATAGTCTTAATGATAAAAATTTCAGTGTTAGATCCGCTCTATGTTCGAATGAACGGTGAAAGCTACAAAATTATATTTAATGCAGACATTTTTAAGATGAGATTTATCCACTCGTAAGCTTAGAGTGATATTTCACTTCCGAGTTTGGAGTTCACTTGTATTAATATTGTGTGTCACTTAAAGCTTGGGTGACTTACAAACGTTATCAATAAACATAGCCTATTTGTTAAACCACTCATCATTCGAGTGAAATTTATGAGTGATAAATTTCTACTCGAAAATTTCGAGCGATCTTCGACTCTGATGCTTAGAGATGCGTAGACTTGAGTGACGTAAAAATGACAAAGTTAAGCTCCACTCCGAAGTTAGAGTGAATTTTTACTTTGGAGCTTATGGAAAAAAGCATATTATAATCAATTGCTAAAAAATAGTCCCACTTTCAATAATTCTCATTTTCATGAAAATATGCGTATTTATTTTTACGTATACAATTGATTTTTAATTTGCAAATAAAATTCAGAATACAGTCATTGATGTTTGCACGAAAATTTTTTAAAAAAATAATTTTTTATCATCGTTACTATATCCAATATAATAACAGATAAAAACTGTCGATCCATCTGCAAATCACTTAAATTACGGCGAAGATCCCGTAGAAGTGCTTAGATTTACACAGTGTAGCCGAGCACAGGACTTTCTAAGTGAAAATTACTCCGCTGGAGTAAATTTCCACTCTAAAGATTTGAGCCCTCGCGTTGCTCCTTGATTCATAAAATACCCTCCAATCGTTTATTTATTACACTAATAATTCGTATTTCCCATCGCTGTTAAGAAAACTACACAGTATTAGCGTAAACTTTTTAATACAAGCTCACAAACGTATGTACGAATGTTTCGGAATTGAAGACCGACTGAATCTTGTATTAGCGCGAGATGCCGCTTTCAAATTAGGGCCTCATGAAAATTAAATCGCCCTCTCGGTCGACTCGAAAATAACACAGCGCCTAAGACAGCTGTTGCGTAACGTATACATAGCCCTTCCTCTTTTCTGTTCTTTGATAGATATAGCGTATATACAACGTAGCATGTACAAGGGACAACCATCCAAGCTTTACTCACCAATCCGATAGGAGCACGATTTCGTCTAATTGAAGTAACCACAAGGCTCTCGACGTCCGCTGCAGCGGCTTCCACGACTCCACAGTACAGAAGAACAGCCCCTATCTTTTTCCAAGGCGGCGATCCTCTGCAATCCTATCGAATGATCGGAATGACTGCCTGCTGCTTTCTTTTTCTCTCTTTCTTGCGTTCGCACGTGCCGGAGAAAGAGAGAGCGAGAGAGAGAGAGAGTGTTGTGATGGGATATAGCTCTAAGTAAGTATACGAGAGAGAAAAGCCGTAACCGGTGCCACATTATTATTGCCTCGCTTCTGGAGTCAGAATCGATCTCTCTGTCGATGCTTTAATTTCTGTTCATTTCGATGTGCACTTTTTAAAATGTTTAACGTTTGCGATTCGCTCTGAGTTCGAGGGAATGAGGGAATCTTTCACTCGGATATTTGGAGCGATTTTTTTATTCTGGAGTATAGTAACGAAAAACGTTGACGAAGCTTGTACTATTTCTTAAGTCACTCGTTATCCGAGTGAGCTCGTTTAGAGTGAGAATTTTCAACTCCAATTTTATTGTGATATTCCACTCCCGAATCTAAAGTACAGTCTTACCAAGTTATTATTTCAAGGCAATAAGCTTAGACTATTTCTTAAATCAGTCATTATTCGAATGAACATTAAGAGTAGGAATTTTCTACTCAGAATTTGGAGTAGCTTTTCACTCTGAAATTCAGAGTCCAATCTAAATAATATGTAACTCTAAGGCTTAACCCGAATAATAACGTAACTCCAATTAACAATAAAAAAAGAATAAAATTAGGAAAAAAAATGTTTTCAATAGTTTTGTTATTGTTTATTATTTAAAAAATAACTGACTTAAATTATACGAGAATCCATTTAGATATTTTCACTCTAATAGTTACCTCGACACTTAAATTAATATGACATCAAACTATAACTTATAAAATAATGTATCAACAAATACAACACTTAATATAAATCTAGTCTATAAAGACGACCACAACTCAACGCAGAGAAATAAACCCTCATCGTCCTTTTTATAAAAAATCCACTCTTACAGGAGTAATTTTCACTCTAAAATTTAAAGAGTATACTCCGTCTCTTTCACCCTTTGCCGGCGTATCGTTTTCCACAGTATCTCTCTTTCTCTCTCTCTCTCAGTCGATTTGCGGTTTAATTGCAAAGCGACTCTGTAGCCAGTGTCCGACACGTACGCGACTAGCGATGTGTACGCGGTACACACACATATTCGTTTGTTCAAATGCATACGTATACGTATAGATCCAATAGCGTGGCGTTTTAGCCCGGGCGAATAAATAAATCGAGCAAGTGCCGCGCGCTACTCCTCGTAAATCGTCGAGACTCGCGTGCGCACATATATAACACAACACGTGCAATCGCGCCAGCATTCGCTTATTCCAAAGCTCTGCGGCGTACGCACACAACGAACCGCACCGAACACGTTCAAATATTAACTGCGAACTTTTTTCCGCGTTTCCCATCTGTATACACAGGGATTGGAAATATATCGGCTATATATACATATATATGTATATATGTATACATACACACGCACACACAGATTAATGACGATGATGATGATGTTGTCGGTGCACTGGACTTCCGTAGCGATGTAGACGTAATAGAGACGGACAGAGCGACTAGTCGATGTAATTTGATACGGGACCACCCTGGGGATTGGTTGTTAATTGTTGTATACATGAATATTTGTGTTGTATACGATGACGCTGCAGCTAGTGAAGTAGAGAGGACTGAATCGTGACGACGCACAATGATAAATGATGAGCAAGGGATGGAGCTTCGAATCCTCGAATGTCGAATTTTGTACGTATGAAAGAGTTGAATACGAACGTTTGTGAAATTATTGTTGTACGATTTATACTTGAATAAGAAGAAATTTATTGTCACATTCTGGAAATTCATTGCTTTGGGTAGTCAGAATAAGAAAACGATCATATTGTATTTATTTTTCAATGGAAATTTTGGTTGAATAGTAATTTAAGTAGTCTTAAACATTTGTTTGACAATATTGAATAAAATAAATATTTATAGAATTAAAAGAATTGTTTAAATTTAGTGTTACGTGGCTTGGTTTATTTACTTACTCATAGTTTTAAATATAATACAATTTGAATACGTTAAAAATGCCCTTGAAACAGTGATTTGAAAGGTAGAATTATGATTATTATTATTTGAAAGGAAAGAAATTCTTTTTTCTAATACGAAAGTACGGTCAGTGTTTATTGTTGGGTTTAAAATTATTTTTTTATTGATAAATTGACTTTTTTAAAAGAAGAAAATATGTAGCTTAATTAAAACACGATATTATGTCTTTTAAAAAACATTTATTCGAGTCTATAATTATTTACATTAAATAATTGTACTTTTGGTATTTGTAAAATATCAAAAAGAGTATCGACATTATGTTGAAATGTAGTTTTTTTAAACTTCTTTAATTGGTCATTAAATAATCTATTATTTATCCGATATATTTATAGATACAAATTTATCGGCGTTTATAATAAATTTTTTTCTTAAAAAAAAATGCATTTTAGTCAAATAAATTACAGCTTTAGATTCAGGTAGACATTATTACCCCAGGAAATAATATTTTTACTTTTGCCTATAATGGAGAGGAAAATTTTGTTCAAAGTCTAAAAATGATTTCACGCACAATCCATTGAAATTATTGTACACGGGATGTACGAGTAATCGCGACAATCCTTACTATTTCAATTAATCGCTAAAGTGAAACGAATACGTTACCTCGTTCTCAGATAATATTATACGAGTTAAGACATATAGATGTACAAGGTAAGACGTAAAACAAGTCATTTATCATATATATTATAAAATAAATTTGCTAAACATACAAGGGTATCCCCTGTTATTTACGAAAGCTCTAAGGTTCGACCATATTCAAAAACCTTTCGAATCACCTACCGCAAGAAGAAGCGGTAAAACCAAGAGGCCCATAAAATTTAAAAATATAAAAACAAATGCGAGAGAGAGAGAGAGAGAGAGAGAGAGAGAGAGCCCAAGCAATATCCCCCGAAATTTATTAGCGCCACTCTCCCCTTCTATAATATGCGCGCTGTATAGAGCAAAAGAACTGAAAAGAGCGAATAAGATAAAAAGCACATAAGTCTCTTTCGCGCACCCCTTGGCTTTTGTAAACATTCCATACATGCGTATATGTATGTATGTATAGTACCCCAAGTTAGCTCGCACGTCATTTCCATTTTCACTGACAAAGCAATTCTCGAAAAAGACCGGCAGCGAGCGAATTCACGAATAATTCTGCCTTACTCTTGTCCTCTTCTAAACTTCCTCATCTTTTAGGGACATATATACGCTTGTATAGCTATGTATAGGTATATATATATATATATATGTAGATATATAGGTGATTCTCTGACAGATTGATTGGTTAAGTATTTCTCAAGTGTTTTTCAATGGTATTTTATGCGTTAAATAGGTACCATGCAAAATTACGTCATTAAGTATGACTAGTGCGATTTATTGCATCGACTATGTTGACTTAAGGGGATTAGACACATTTGAAATAAAAGGACTAAATTCAAGATTTAAAATATTTATAGCAATGTGATTATTAATTTTACATTCAATTTGAAAGGTCTAGCTGTTCTATAACTAGACCCTTCCATAGCTAGTTACAGTAGATAGTTGAAAATTCATTCATCGTTGGATTCAAAGTCAACCGATAGATGGATTTTATTGAATTTAGCATCAGATGACAAATATTTTAAAAACACTGAACTGAGTCGTAAATCCCCAAATAATTGTACAAGTTATCCATAAATTGATGCTGTACACAAAAAATGATTTTATTATATCAACGTAATATTCAATTATATTACTTGGGTCTGTATTAATAATAATCAATTCTTTGAGACACGTAAAAAAAAGTTTTCACCTCGTTATGACAAAATATGCCATATTCTTTAATGAATAACGAACCTTTCATCGCATTAATACTAAATAAACTGTTACATAAAAACCCTTTAATGCCGAGTCCCTATCTGTTATTTATCCAAAAATCCAAATTCTCTCGCCAGTCGATATGTCGGAGAATCACCCATATATATACATATAATACACACGAATATACGTATATATATGTATACAGTCGCGAGTATATATTATAGAGAAGAGTGTGCGTTCGCCGCGGGCGACTAAAAATCCAGTGCGCGACTCCTCGCGCTTGCGATTCCTATCTGTTGGTACGGCACCCCCCTATGGTGTCTCGCGCCCGCCGGCACAGATCTCGCGCCATTACTCAGCCTGTCTCTTCTTCTTCTTCTCCTTCTATATATCTATAGGTACATATATTACTTATGCGTTCGCGAGACTATGACGATACTCGGTTGCTGCCACTGCGGGAAGGAGCGTAAAAATGACTTGTGTCAACGTATGGCCGATGGAGAGCGGACCCCCCGCGGCAGCTGCGGGTGGGCCAAAAGCGCAGGTACCGAGCTACGCTAACGTATTGTTTTCTAAAATTTTTTTTTTGTTTTTTTTTTTTGACTTTTATTTTATCGCGGAAGCCAGCTGAAGAGGAATATACGGGTTCGCGATGAAACTTCGATATACGCGTACGTTGTAAATGGAATATTTGGAAATTTCTTTCTTCGCAATGAATTTCGTGGCCTTCGAGCAGCTGCGAGTGTACAGCTTGTAGCGTTAGTTTTATCTTGTACATCTAAAATAATTTTCGTTTTCACTTTTAGTCTCGTTGGCTGTGGAAGTGTTGTTTTCTATTTTATACTTCTAAGGATGTTCGCTTGGTTATGAGGGTACGTTTGCAAATTTGGAGTGAAAATTTCCCTGTAAGAGAATGTTCTTAATGATTGTGTAAGAAGTTTTCTTAAAGTTGTGTAGATTTAATTGTTAAGCACTTCTCGATAGGTTTCTAGAGTGAAACAATGTAGATAAGACGCACTTTATTCATTTATAATATCAAATAGTGCGCAATAAAGATTTAAATCTCTTTTAAGAATTTTATTTGAAAATTAAAATAAACAAATTATGCAGAAGAAATGAGATAATGCATTATTTGAATTGAAAGCTCTTTCTTCTAATAAGCTCAAGAGTAAATAATCACTCTGGATTTTAGAGTGATCAGTTTACTTGGATGTTATTACTCTAATGTTAGATTAATATATCAATCAGTTTATAAGCTAAGGAGTAAAAAATCATTCTAAGTTGCGAAGTGGACAAATTTCACTCTTAAAATTCACTCTTAAAATTCACTCGGATATTCAGTGGTTGAGAAGACGTTGAATATAGTATCCCAACGGAAATGGCTTGGATCGTTTGCCACATAGTAATATGACTCAACGCTTTCTGAAAGATCAATCTCGCTCGTAGTTACATATTTGTAAACGGGAAGCTTAATTCTTCCAACATTTCTCCCGATCGATCCGGACCATCGATAGCAGGATTTTCATATACTTATGCGTATATAAGTATATACATATATACATATATACATATATATACATTCAAGAGTTATTATCAGTTCTCTACGAGCATCTTCAAACTTCCATTCAAAGAATCTCAAGTTCGTCATAAGCTCTCAGTCACACGCGTACCGCATCTTTGGAATGAAGGATCTGCTGCAGCAGCAGTAGCAGCAGCGACGAGCACTTGACATCTTTTTTCAACCCTACAATCTGGAACGTTTCACGGAGAGTCAGAGACAATTTCTACTCCTGTTTTTATCTCGTGACGTGTGCGCATGCGCAGTCATCTTACCGGGGTGTGGAGCGCGACCCTCGTCCTATGCCGGATTAAGAACAAAACGATAGCTTCTTTCTCCGTATTCTCACTTGCTGCCTACAGCAGCATTCTTCGTTTATGTAACATCTTCGATGGCGATATTCCAATTCGAACGCGTTGTAGGTGATTTCTTCGATGCTTATTGATAGCGGGTCGTATCGATTGTACTGCATGAGTTTTTTTTTTTTGAATATTTTATTTAGATTCGTATGTCGTATCGCAGGTATTAGCGATACGTATCGTTAATTACATGGAGTTACGTGTGTATATGGTTTTGCATTGATGGGGTAAAATATAAAGTTTATTATTAAGTTTACGCCGTTGGATTGAGTCGTATACAGTTATTGGATACAATTTACATCTTATTGTTTAGATACGCGATTGTTTGTATATACTAAAATATTTATCAAATGTTAAAAAGAGTTTGAGAAATTACTAATTGTAAAAAAGAACTCGCCGATATTAGAGTGAAAATCCACTGTCTTAAACAATAATTATTAATTTCACACTTTCTCCAACAGTGAACACGTACACTACCATTAAAGCGTTTTCAATAACTAAATTGTATTCACTTTAATCAAAAAGTTACTACTATTTACAAGACTGAAAACCCTTAAAAATACCCAACCAAACAGTGAAATTTCACCTTTTCAATTACAAACCGTATCCGTATCCTTGATAATATTATTGCTTCGCTTCATTTGAACTGGTTTTCTCAAACTGTGTCACAGTCTTGTACACTCAGCCCAATCGTTTTGAAATTTACTGTATTCCATTTTCCATTGATTATTTAAACGGTATATTGCTTACGTTTAATTCGCGAATTTAAATACCGTAGAATATTATAAATTTTTCTTTTTTTTTTTTGCGATCTTTTTACGTCCCACGGTTTTAAAAGAAGCAGGTACTTGTAGGCTAAAGGTTCGCTGGTGGAAGGGAAGATAAACGACGAATAAAGATATTCATGAGAAGTGCTCGCGTACACAGCTATGGCTTTTATCTTCAAAGCGAGCTCGTGGAGTACATAAGCGAGCAAGTACGTGTACATATAGGGTAGAAAAAGAAAGCGATGCTAAGTGCACGTATTCTACGTTGTTTTGCGCGCATTTCAGGAAAATATAAGATACGGAGACGCATGCCGAGTGGCTTTTCAGGTCTCTGGATCCATTTTCGAGTTATCTGTTCTGACTACTCGTGATAGTAATATTGTAGTGATAGATGAAAGTTCACCGGTTCTCTAGTGTAAGTTTTTATATTTGTTTGTTTTGTGTTTTTTTTTTAATATATAGACGCCTACATTTTTAGAGCGAAAATTAGTATGTAAGAGTGCATTCTCACTCTCAGGATGGGGTAATGGTGAAATTAGCTGTACAGAGTTTCTAGTCGCCCTGATAACGCATGGCACACCTTTCGGTGTTACCATTCCGTTTTGGTCTATTATTATAAGTATAACAGTAATTATTAGTGTGAAACATTTAGATAAATTGTTAGAGTATATTTTTTCATTTTAATGAACGAGATAAAAATGTCTTCTTTTTAAGAGATTGAGCATTTTTACAAGCTAGCCTTGGACTAAGCATGAAAAAAAATCTAAAAATCCCTCCATTAGTATCGAAGTTGTAAAATTCACTCGAAAATAGAGTTAATCGAAGGCTGTAAAACTGTCGAGTCTACGAAAACATTTTTTCCCTCTATACCATCGCAGTATCTATGTCTATTAGACAAGTACCAGATGCAAGAAAGCACCGACGACTTATCAATTAGCCAGACAGCCGTCGGTCAGGAACAGAGAAAATGAGAGATGAGCAGTAGCCTCTTCTGAAAGCCTCTTTGCCACGATACTCTCTAGTGCGGGTGGTTGATGCTGCCACTGCTCTGTGCGCAAGAGAGTGAAAAGCAGGAGCTGGAGCCGCCGAAAGAAAGAAGGTAAGAGGGTATATTATCCAGTATACCGAGCGATAAGACAAGGCTGCGAGTGTGGCACGTGCGCACTGGCCTCCCTCTTATATAAGCATCGGAGCACGTTAGTGCCCATCAAGATATCGCCCTAGTCCTTTGATCCAACGTTTGCCCTCCCACTCGCTTTCAGTTCCCTCTCTCTCTCTCTCTCTCTCTCTCTCTCTCTCTCTCGCTCTATCTCTCTCTTTCTGTGTATAATATAGTGGCATCGATTGGAGATGATTTTTTCTGCTCCTTCGCCGAGCGTGCGGGTTTTCTCCCGCGGGGACGTTTTCCACGTATTTATACATCTACGTGTGCGGAGGGTGAGAGCAGAAAAGCGAGAGAGAGAGAGAGAGAGAAAGAGAGAAGCTGGGTTATCTTGGAGTCCGGCGCTCGGCGAATTGGAGTCGCAGCGATTTACGAGAATCGTGCCGACGGTGCCCGGTTAACTTTTGCCCGCCCGGGTCTCTTTTAATAAATTTATCGGGGGACAGCTGTGGGAGTACGCGAGCTCTCGAATTACCCGCTGTCGTTTTGACTCCTCCTTTTGGTACAAAAACGACTTTGGAGTTTCGTTTAATTTTCTGCTTAAGAGTCTGTTTTATTATAATAAATTGAACGTTATAAGCGTATAAACGTTCTCGAAATATTAGACTGAAATTTACAATATTAATGGAGTTTAATGGGGAGATATTTAGTGTTCGAGAGGACGTTCAGAGTGAAAAATTTTCACTCCGGTATTCGGAGTGATTTTTCACTCTACAACTTAGAGTACAATCTAATTAATATATTACTCTTAAGTTAGAACAGAAATAATTGAGATCTTTGAGTGAATTTAAAAAGCGACGGGCATCCCAGTAAACATTGAACTCTGAAATTATATTTAATAAATACATTTTCTTACAATATACCAAACCTTTATTCAGTGTATATTTATTTTTTAGCGTAAAATGTTTCATTCAATTAATAAATAAATAAAATTGAAAATGGACGTGTTATTGTCAGTGTATAGCTAATCTAGGACTGCAGTGATGATATTCCAATGAATTTTCCACTCGAAAAATCATAGCGATTGCATACTATGAAGCTTAAAGGAAAAAAACTTACAGCTGGAGTAATAGAAAAAGTAATCGAAAAAATTCTTGTTATTATATTCATTTCTGAGTAAAATTTTTCTTTATTTTTATATATAATAAATAATGTAGAATTTTTCACTGTACTAGTAATGATGTTACATACTTTAGAAATTTGAACTTGCAGTACAGTGTCATCAATTACAAAAGTATGTAAATACTCTGTAACATAGCGATCTTGACCATTAACCCTTTCCGAGAGTAACAATCCACTCTTACAGTCTAATTTTCCCTCCAAAAATGTAATCATCAAGAAACCCAGTAAAAAAGTCAAGATTCAATCCGCAATACTTCTCGTGGTAACAATTTGTTTCCTAACGCGGCACAGCAGCTATCCAAAGCGTTATCAGTAACGAGACATCAGCTTATGGAGGGAGTCAGATATTGTCATTCTCATCTCGGCATTGCACACCTTATTGACATGCCAGGGGAGAGACAAAGGGCCAGGAGCTGCTACACGAGACACGAGTCATCTGAGTACGAATACACATACACAGACACACACATGCGAACACCATCAGGTATACAACATGCCCACCGGCAACATCGTGGGTGGTAACAATAGGTCTTGCGGCTGACCAGATACTGGTGGTCGGTCCCATTGTCAATCCTAGAGAGAGAGCGAGAGAGAGAGAGAGAGAGAGCGACGATGATCGATCATCTCTGCGATGCAACGACTTACGTAGTTCGTGCTCGCACCAACTCCCGTCAACATTATCGGCTAACGATGATCCGACAGCGGCGATGCTGCTTTTTCCTTCTCGACTCTTCCTCTTCTTTTCGTAGACAAGATCGAGATCACAATCGATTGGTAGCCTAGATTCCTTCTCAGCGACTCCTTTCGACGATCACACGTGTATGGAACTTTCGATCATTGACATCTGTTATATGGATATGGTGTACAGAGGCGAAGCACTTTGTAGGAGTGAGCGGCTATACGCGTCACGCTTATTATCCAATTAGGTCGAGCCCTACTGTTCATTCCCACTAGACTCTGACTCTCACTCAGTCTCTATCGTGTGGTAGAATGTATAGGAAGTTATGGATATTGATGGTATGTGCGCGGTTGTAAGCGCGAGATTTGATGAATCGTATTGACAATGACGAGGTTTGTCGTCTCCTGGGTATATGGGCGAGGAAGAGCGAGGGATTCGATGAGTTATAGCGCGCATTGGCTCATATATATATACACGTACACATGTGTAGTTCAAGATAGGGTCACGGGATTAAGGATCAAATATTACCAAGACGATTTAGATAAGTATTGCAGTAACTCGATTATAAAGCTAGATTTGTAATCTGGAATTTATACTTTCGTTCCCTACACGTATTTCTTTTATTTTTACACAACTTCGTGTGAATCATTGCTATCCTTTGCACTCGCATTCGATAGAAATCTTTCTGAAATATACGTCATTCTCAGTTGCGTATAAATAGATGGTTAAAAGAAGAAGAAAAAAATGTATAATGGGAGGCAGTGAAGCTACAGGGTCAATAGGAATTATTAGAGCGAGGGAGCAGGAACTTGTGCGTCAGTTTTATAATTTTAGACCGTTCGATTCACTTTTCGTTCGAGTGGATGAAGACATTTGTAACGTTAATTGTATAAAGACTCTCTCTCTCTCTGTTTAGTCTAATACTATTTTTTAAATTTCATTCATCACCCGATTGTACGTTCTCTATTCGAAAATTCAGTTCTTACGTTAGCGTGTATGTTTGCGTGCGTCAGACTATGCACAGGTAAACGCTTTTATCTCTGTAAGATATACTTTGTAAACTTTTCTGGTCGTAAATAAATAAATGTTTATAATTTCTATTAAATTTTTAAATAAAATTCAAACTACAGGCGTTGATATTCGTAAGAGAGAGTTCATAAAAATCCTAGAGAAAATATTACTTAGAGAGACGTGCTATGTTCCATAAGTATTGAGAAACGAATAAACACAAATTATAGCCGAGAAAAGTACTATTATTTTAAAGAAAAGTTCTTTTTTAAAGATGAATTTTCACTCCACAAATTAAGGTCGCAAATTACTAAATTCAAAATTTTAATATTTATTTATCTCAATCAGTGAAGATAGATTTACCTATAATTTGAAAGGTCAAGCCCTTCTTAAGTCCCTTCGATAGTTCGATAGTCGAAGAGCACGACCTTTCAAATTCAAGGTAAAACTGTCTTCTATTAGTCGAATAAGTGTAAACTATAATTGCATTGTTATAAATATTATAGAATTTTTGAATTTAGCAATTTGCATTTCAAAGGTGTCTTACCCCCTTAAAGAGCCGCGTTAAAATAAATTGCGTCAAGATAAAGGATACTCGCTCACCGATTCTCCAGTAAGGGGGTGTGGACGAATAGCCTTTCAAAGATAGAAGAGTAAGCACGTTGCTGGAGTACTTTATTCGCAGTATCAGTAACGTGCATTGAGCTCGTTCAATTAGGCAAACTCTCGAGGTGTCACGATATAGAAAGGCAATAGGAAAGTTCGACGCAAAACATGCTTCGAACTGCTTGCTTCATCACTAAAACCAGCAATTACCCGACGCAAGCGCTCCGGTCAATCGCATGCAAAGCACCGATTGCTCCCGCTCGCACACATTGTATCAAATCGTCACGAGCCATCCTCCTAATAACAAGAATTTCCAATCCACTCACGTGCAGCGCGCAACACGCGCCGTATGGGATTCCCAAAATTAGCCTCGATACTTAGGCTGCACGCGATCGATTCGTTGCCGCGAACAGCCACGCGGATCATCTGTCGGTATACGTACACGAGTAAATCTACAAAGTACAGCAAGCGATTCGATACCTCAGAATCCAAAAATTACTCCCCATAGTACATCATTTGGTCTGTTCTTTTTTATTTCTGGGCGTCTACTGAGTTAAAAGAGCTGTTATTCCGAGGTTTTTGTTTTGTTTAATTCTCTGAATGATACTAAAATTGTTTTTTTTTCTATTTCAAAATGAGCGAGATTAACGTTGAATTATAGAGTTTTTATTTGAAAAAAGAATCATTAAAGTTGGGCGTTTGAGTGCAAAGTTGTGAGAATTTGGAAAAAGACTTCTTAGTAGTCGATAGATTTCTTAAAAATCGGGCTACTTTAGACATTAAATTGATCATAACTATTTAAAGAGCTAAATAACTTTATTAATATTAAAAATTTTTAGTCACTAATAGGAATTGACTAATAATTGACCCAGTATTGGGCCAGTACTATAAACCTGTATCGGCCCTTGCATACTTGAAAACCAGTAATGTATCAACATTACGCCTGTATTGGGTCAGTCTTGTACCGGTAGTTCTTATCATCTCAATATTAAACCAAACTTGGTCCAGTACTGACCCGTTGAGCATAAATGACTGATTCGAAAAACTTTAATTTCCTAAAAAAATCATTAAAAAAACCTCTTGGACCAAAAGAAAAAAAAATTGAACTTAAACTGTCATTTCCAAAAAAGGACGCACTATTTCTATTTTATTATACTTCTTTTACGTTTTTTCACTAGTCTAAGCTTAATATTTTTTTTCAATTATAAGCTGAACAATTCAGCTAAATACAACCGATGAGCCAAATAACACTTCACTGGATGAAAATGATCAAAACGCGCGGACCTAAAAAGTCTTAAAAAATCGTTAGCAACTTTTTTATCCCATAAAAACCGAGTAGTAATCTCAAACTAACGTATAAACAACTCAGTCTAACTCGTAATTCTTCGATTTTCAAGTACCTCATTATTTCCAGTATTTTATGGATTTAATCCTATACACAAGCGTACGTACATCAACCGATCAATGTCGTCCACAATCGCGTAACACAATTTCCGAATAAGCGAAAACAACTCAACAAGACAAATAAGAAAGTCCAACGTACACACGTACACGCACACACCCATTCATATATATATATATATATATATATATATATATAAACAGTCGAAATAAGCCAGTAGTATATACCGTTATGCACAGCCCGTGTGCACCACTCATTTTAATACAAATTGTTTCGGTTAGCAATGCCGTGGCCACATGTCGCGTATACGCGCTTTCGTCATTAACTATAGTAGCGGCAACGGCAGTAATATAGCAGAGTAGCAGAGATGGGACAAAAAGCGTATGTACAACATAGAGAATGAGAGAGAGAGAGAGAGAGAGAGAGAGAGAGGTTGGGGAATGGTTTCTCATAAATTCCAATTCGATTTCGCGCACACCTGCATAAATACGTGAATTCGATGCCCGTCTCGTCGTTTCCGTTTTTAATTAATTAATCCACTCGCGCGACTCGTTGCAAAGATGCGTTATACGAGAGATTCCATTTCATATTTAACGTACGGTATTATTTTATTTAGCCGTCGATGGAATTTAACCCGAGGCTACGTTAATGACGGCACGAGCTGAGTCGATGAATTACGAAGTTTTTGATGAAAAATGTCTGCTATTCGCAATTTTTATCGACTACCGCTGCTTATACGCGTTGCGAATTGACAGATCGATCGGTGAAATGACGCGGTACTTGACTGAGCATGAAATAACGATTTCATTTTCCTCCAAATATGCTTCGAACGTACGCGTTGATTACCCTTTTTATTATTCTCTCTCTCTCTCTCTCCCTCTCTCTCTCTCTCTGTTGAAATCTGAAAAATTGTAATTTTTTTCCTATACATTATTAGATATAGCCCGATTATAGTATATGTTAATCGAATTTTCTTTTATACATATGTATAAGCGTTTATGCCGTGCCGGCATTTTCCGAATTTAAAAATGCTCGTGTATTAAACGTTGATGAATATGTATTGCATTTTAGCGCTGTAATTATTCAGATGATATGTGCATTTAATGCGGAAAGCTATAAATCCGTACGGATGATCAACATTTCAGAGCATTGAAATATTAATCCGATATCCGCGCGCTCTTCTGTCGTATACACACACACACACATTTATACGAACATGTATATATCGGCACGTTTTCTGATCCACTTTGTCAAACTCGCATATCCGCGTGAATAATCAAGAATAAATTTTCATAGCAATGGCCTATCTAGCGCGTATAGTTATATCTAATCAAGAAATGTAAGAGACTCACGTGTGGTCATGTAAAAAAAAAAGTACTCGCGGAGAAGGAAAAAGGCGTCATACCTCTCTACATAATTCAACGCTCGCGAACCGCGCAATACGCTTTATCCATATAAAAAGTAGCAGCGCCGGCGGTAGCACACTATATACTCTGCATACGAGCATTTTCCATTATTATCATCCTTACTGCCGCTGTATACTTTCTCCACTGCGTCTATGTATATATTTACGGATACATATAGATATAGCCAGAGAGAGAGAGAGAGAGAGAGAGAGAGAGAGAGAGAGAGAGCCTCCGCTAGGCTACTTAAGTAATTTATAAGAAAAAATTTCCAGTATACACAGCTGAAGTTCGTGTCTTCGTGTATGTGTATACGCGTATACAGAGAGTATAGGGGAGGCGAACGAAGCGAAGCCGGGAGCGTTTTCGCGCGTAGCCTTTTTACGCGCTCGTAAACGCGCGTGCGGCGGCGCTCACGTCGACATCCGACGGCGGTGGTGGCGGCGAGTATAAACCCGCTATGCCTCCGATAAACCGGCCACCCCTCCTCGATATCGTACCCGCCCTCTCGGTGACGCTCGCTATAGAGGCTTGCCCTTTCCGCCCCTCATCACTGTCTATAGAAGAGGGAGGAGAGTCTCGCGCTTTCATCCGGCTGATAAAGCCCCGAGCGCAGGAGGAGGACGAGTAGAGTCGGCCACTCACAGTGATTGCCGACGCGATCTACTTCCGCCGCAGTATGAACGTTCAGATGTGTGTGTGCGTGTGTGTGTGTGTGTGTATATGTGTGCGCGTGTTTGTAGCTTTTGCAGCTTTGCAGATGTCTCAGTAGCGCTTTGGCTCTTTGTCCTCTTCGTGTATACCTATGGACTATGCGAGCGTAGTTTTGGAGCTTTTGATGCTTTTGAGAATGGATAGTATCACTCTTCAAACGAAAGAGTGTTCGATTCCCTCTTTGTTCGAGTGAATTATGAAATTTGCCATATTGGGTGTCATGTAGGGAACTTTTAGAGTGAGATTTTTACTTTAGACTGAGACTATCTATATATATATATTTTCTTTATTCTTACAGAGTAAACATTTTTCACTCATAATTTCGAGTATAGCTTTTCACTCTGAATAATATATAAAGTATTTTGAATTTTATATAACTCTAATGAATAACCTGAATAATAAGTACCTCTAATAAATAATAAAAAAAAAAATGAAAATATTTTAATCGCTTTTAATTTTGTTATTTATTATTGAAAATATGATTCTTCAAAGATACCAATCTACCTATAGATTTTTCACTCTAAAAGTTCCTATATATGCATTAGATTAGAGTGAAATACCATTCTTCAAGTAGTCAATATATACATACCCTCACTCTAACATTCTATTCTCGTAACCTCCCCATAATTAAATTAAAATGAAAAACTACTCTATAACTTGCTGTAGCGTATCAATAATTACACATAAGCAAACATAAACTCGAGTTAAAACACGCGTTTCAAGAAGTTGACCATCGCCCTTTCCCAAGAACGAAAATCCACTCTCGTGTACAGTAGCTTT
Source organism: Apocrypta bakeri (assembly GCA_018906985.1). Taxonomy (NCBI): domain Eukaryota; kingdom Metazoa; phylum Arthropoda; class Insecta; order Hymenoptera; family Pteromalidae; genus Apocrypta; species Apocrypta bakeri. The sequence goes on from JACCIA010000002.1 coordinate 4,085,126, forward strand.
CACTCGAAAATTCTAAAATTGTAGCTAATATGCATTTTCCTTTATTTCTTCGCGTTCCAATTTCTGAATTCGAAACGTTCGTTGTAAAGAAGTCTGAAATGCATGTAAAAGCTTTCGTTTCGTTCTCATCGGTCTCTACGCAGAGGTGGATCTACTTTTCCTGCAGCTTTATCTCTCGACGCTTCTGGCGTTCAACCTCGAAGCACACACACACACACACACACACACACACAGACATACATACATACATATATACGCGTGGGTGTGTCGCGATATATATATGTGTGTGTGTGTATAGCAGTCGCTAGTATAGTCATAGCAGTGTGTAGCTAGCAGCTCACGAAACAGTCTCTCGCGTTCCCGCTTTTACTACTGAGCTTCCAGTATGCTCCATCCGACGCTATCTCTCTTAGCATCGTCGACTTCTCTCGATATATATCCCCGGCCCAGGCGCCGCAGCCAGTGCGCTATAAACTCTTCCGCTCTTTCGCTCTTCGCATTATCGGCTCTTCCTTTTTCAGCTCTCTCGACAGAAAGGAGCAGCCGTTGCTTCTAGCTTCGCATTCGGAAGCTGGATCTGGTGCTCGATTCTCTTCTTTGTTTCGGGGATTAGTTTCGTTATACTCTCTTTCTTTATCGTCGCATCGTTGATTAGTCTGTAACTTCGACCAATCTATGCATCGTCGGTTCGAAGTACACGCGCGTACGTATACATGGGTGATTATCTGACGGATCGATAGGCGAAAGATTCTTTGCATATTTCGCTTGTAAGTGATAGAGAGTCGAAGGTGGCAAGACGCACCGTTGAAATGCAAATTACTTAATTCAAAATTTTAAATATTTATAGCAATGTAATTTATAATTTTACATTTAATTTGAAAGGTCTAGCACTTGTCCCTTCGATAGCTATAGTTACAGTGGAAAGTTGAAAACTCATTCACCGTAGGATTCAAAGTCAACCGATGAATGGATTGAGCTCAACATTGCTAGTAATACTCTTTGTCGTGGTCCTTTCAATATTAATGAATACAAATAATGACTTTATAAACTTTATATTAATTTGTTTCATTAAAAAACCAAATACTATAAAATGTGTTTTAATAAATTATGTTTTACAAAATTTTGATTTCAAAATATTTTTTAACTGCTGTTTGGATTTTATTTCGTAAAAGTTCTATTAAGTTACAGAATGTCAAAGTTAGCATATTTACCAATTTTGGCATTGTATGCCAATTTTCAAAAAATTCTTATTTCTCAGGAAGCACTTCCCACTGAAAACACAATAAGTCAAACTTTACAAATAGAATACTTGAATATGAAGTCATCAAATCTTCATATTCAATTTTGAGAAGGTTCGATCACGAGTCTCATGTTAACAAAATGAAGATGACTTTTATTAATACAAAAGTGACTAAGGTCCAAAGTTGGGAATCATGTTATGTTTCTAACTGTAAATCTGGACCAATGTTTAGAAACTCATAGTATATGACATGATAGTCTGGCCAATTTGTCAGAGAATGACCCATATATATATATATATATATATATATATATATATATACATATGTATTACAGCTTGATGCGTCAAGTTTGATTCGATTAGATTAGAATGCAATGACCCGACTGTTGCGATCGATAGGACTACCTTCCCCCGTGTCGTATACGAATATTTTCTAAGTGTATAAGCATAGCTGCGTTAACTACGACGATGAGCTACGATGTAAGGCTATGGCTATTTAATTGGCATATTACTGCTATCGTCCCATTCAATTGAGTAAGCAAATTAAAGCTTGGCGCGTTCGAGGGAAAAAGTAATCGATGTAAATTTCGGTGCTTTTTCGGTGATTATTCCCTAAGCTTGTTAGCGTGCGCAGAGTCGATTGCGACCATTACACGCGCACACTTTATTGAAAGCGGACTTCTGTTGAACTCGCTGAGCTAACGACTCGGAGACATGCCTGACTAATAGGGGAAAACTTTTCGTAATAGGACTTCTTTACGGGAGTGACTTACTTTTTCTATAGTATATGCTTCGACTATTATTGTCACGATACTATTACAAGTAATAAAGTAGTTGCTGAGAATTTCTATAATCATTTTGCGTTTATTTGTATAACTACGAATTAGCATTTGATAGCGTTTTTAAATTTATTAACGATACATCTTCTGCAATGTCTAAATGATCGATTTGTTAAAATTGTAAGTGTACTTGACGTATTTGAAAATGTAATGATAGTTCGCTGGCATAGACTAAAGAAAATTATTCTTAACATTTTTATGTAATCAAAATGGAATATTAATAACACAAATGTAATACTACCGGTTGATAGATTTAATGATACAAAGGTAACAGCGATATTTTTAACAGTTTCTAATTTTTAATTAATTTTTCGAGGCTTTTAAAATTACAGCTTTTACCAGTAAATCTCAATGTTTTATTTCGAAAAACACCATTTGTCGTCGTTAGCTTTCCTCAACCCCTCTATATCCAAACCTCGCAATTTTGCCACATATTGTCAGCTTAACCTTAGAAGAAGTTATCTACGATTAAAAAAATTCTTGTACTTTTCGAATCACATTTAGTGACAACAATGAAAAAAAAACTTTAATCGACACATTATACTACCCACTTTAATAGGTCTCATAGACTCTACATAACTTTGTCAATCCGAAATTATGAATTTAAAAATATAATTCGACTAAAAAATCGTTCATATTTTTTGAAGCCAAATTCAAAAAGTCCAAGAAGTTTTACATGGGTTTGAATGTTTTTCCCGCAGACGACTATCTCTAAACCAAAGTTAAAAATATGCGTGTCAAAATTGCGAAATTCGGGTGTTAAATCGTCGTGTGCGAAAATATTTCTTTTCGTAACATTACATGAACTTGTTATATACACGTTTTTTTTTTGAAATTATAAATTCAATTTTACGATTGAATTATATGTTATATTTCGTTTATTGTCCGATACCATATATATTGAGCAAACAAAGATAGAATTGAAATAAGTGGCAAGATCTGAAAATAGGTATTAAAGTTATCACAGCTAATTTTTTAAGCTTTATGTAGCCGCTTATCGATTCGATAACTTTCGAAAGTAAAATCTCCGCGCTTAATGATTGTATATACATGTATAATGTTATCCACGTTGTGTAATACGTTTATACAATATTGACAATCCAATCGTTATGTATAACTATACTTAAAGCTAGAGCCGACCAGTCGACAAAAGGCACATACGGAACTTTAAGCCTCTCTTTCTCTGTGCGGTCTTTATGGCTCTCGTAATATTCCGGACACGTTTATACGCGCGGAAAGTTAGAGCGGCGCGAGTGACAAGCATTGCCCGATTATTTCGGTCGTCGCTATCGATTCTTTTGTTTATTGTCGATTTTATTTAAACAATAAATGCACTAGTAACCTTGTTATTGTCGTTTGGGAGGCGAACAAACAGGAACTTAAACGAATATTCTTTGATTGTAATTTAGAATTTAGGAGAGGTGTATCTAAAAATACATCAAAGATTATGTATATACTTTTGTATATATACAGTGTATTAAGTGTTAAGCGATAAAAATAGTTACACCAAATTAGTTGCACTTCTAATAAACGATGTATTGAAAATAAAATAAAATGCGTATTAGTTTGGGAGTTAGAAACGTTTTTTATTTTTTTCCGTATACATTAGAAACTTAAAGTCTCTATATATATATATTTCACGACTGTTAGCCTATCTACAGGTACAACTGCTGATTTACTTATGTATTTTCTATTTGGTCGATCGAATAAATAAATAAAGAAAGAATTTTTATTTTTATTCGGTTATTTTTAATGGTACAAGGAAGGAAAAAAATATATCGCGAGATTGATCCAAGTGATATATAATTTTCCAGTGGAAATCGTCGATTTAATAAAATACAGAGATACATTCAATTAGCCTCGGATTTATTACGGCTTTATGAGCGCTATACTCGCGATGCAAATTTTATCGAGATTGCGTTATAAACTGCCTCTTTCCCATCGTTAAATAACGATTGGGATTCGAGATAAAAAAAAATCGGTAATATTTTTAATCGCTTCCTTAGCAATACACTTGCAAAGTCTTCTTTTTTTCGAGCGGCTCATTGAAAAAACGAAAACATTAACGGAAAATTATCTTCATTGAGCGAAAACCGTAATGTTAACGTTTGAGATTCGAGATGAAACAAAATCGGCAATATTTAGCCGGTTTCTTTTTCAATATCTCTATAAAGTCTTCATTTTTCAAGTAGCTCTTGAAAAATACGAAAACATTTTGGGGAAATAATCTCGATAGAGCGAAAACCGCTGAAATGTAAAAAGGAAGAAAGCTCTTCCAAAAAAGAAGAAAATCATCGCAAAGCCGAGGAAACGCCAGAGTCAGGGCGAGTAGCGCTAGTAGATAAAGTTTCGAATCTAAAATATCGAAAACAGTTTTCCTACATATCGCGCGCCATAACTTACTTCGCGCCGTATTGCAGGGAAACGGCGGACAACAAGTTCCCCGACTCTATCTGCCGCTATAACTTGTGATTCTTTTCCTCTATTTCCTTATACATACGAAAATCGATCGATTCCCTTTTTTTTTTACTTTTCTCCGATGAGAGTTTTTCCCCATTTTGGTTTCTACACGTATAGGGGAAAAGGAAGCTACGCGCATTCTTTCACCCTTTGTGGATATTTCACCGGGATATTATAGCAGTCGCTCTGCGCTACGGATCGTAAGTTATTTTAAGTGCAAACGCGCTGTTCGAATGTTTGGGTGAGTCAACGTTTTTCGGCTGGCATTACGACGCTTTGTGCTGGAAATTAATAATCGATTTACGTCGTAAAAGTATCGGAGAAAGACGTTGGGAGCTGACTTGTAGTTTTTATTGCGGATGCTAATGTGCTCTATACATAGTGTTTTTTTTTATTATCTGACCAGAAGTTATGGTTACAATATCAATTTGTTTTTATAGCGCAATCTCATAAAGTATTCGTGTATATGTGTGTATATGTTTGTCGGTTTGTCGTTCATCAGGCCTCGATTACTGTGTACAGTCAGAAGGTATAATAATAAGCTTTTCTGTCGTTAATTTGTACGTTAACGATATTGTTATTTTTTCAATTATTACTACGAATGCAAAGTGAAAGCAAACTGGGGGAAAAATTTGTTTAAGGGCGTATTTCAACGTGATGGGCTTTGCATTTTTGCACCTGCCGCAGGTGATTTTAAAAAGTGAGAGGACGGATCGACTTGAAATTTTAACGCGATATCCTGCACTATCGTGTCTATTGTCTAAACATGTAAATTGTTGATATTTTTATTTTAACTAATGATTTCATCTGGTTTGCGGTGGAACAACGAGTTTTTGTTAATATTGATGAAAAAAAAAAATTAAATGGAGATAAATATAAAAAATTCGAAAAAAAAATAGAAAAGGATAATAGTGGAAAAAAATGGAAGATTATGAACCAATTATCTAAATGAAAAAATATACGTTTTAAATCTTATAATTATAATAAATTATCTATTGACAGGAAACTACATTTTATTAATCCAACACACATTTTTTTTATTTATCAATAAACATTTATCTATATCCAAAGTAACACGAGTGTTATCAGTAAATGTACAAAAAAATCTTAATTCCATCGAAATATTTTTTAAAACTAAAAAATCATTTTTAAATAAGGAAATTGCTGTATATCAGAATAAACACCGCAAAGTATAAACCCAGGAATAAGGTAAATTAAAAAATTATTGAAAAATGACCGAGCATACATGTGTTATGTACGAACGCAGTGATTTGAAACGAATCACTATATCAGTCCAGAGCAATTCCAGTAGACTAATGATCCAGAATTAGCTTCTCTGTCGAAACAAATAACCGCGAGCATACTCTCGTAATTACGGGATATTTTGAAAAAAAAATCTCGATTATTTTTGATGCCGCAATGAAAGACAGAGGCTGTCGTGACTAATGCGGCGTAGACACCTTGGATGTAGCAAATCGCGAAGGCTATTGTAATGGCTCTCGATCGGGATCGTGCGTGCGCAATAGGAGTGAGTGGGGTTTAATTAACGAATTGGCGTCATCTGAGCATGAAGCGCAAATAGGAGACCGCGTATCGGTCGATACGTCGACTGGATGGTATACATGCATAACACGCATGTACAATGTACATCGGTAAAAACGAGCGACAATAGGGGAAAGGACGACAGAGTCGGAGTCGTTCTCGGCAAAGTGTCCAATAGATACGTTGACCTCCTACTCTTTTGCTCCCGTCTAATCGCGTTGGTAAAACGGCCAGAAGGCAATTTTCGTTATGTCGGGCGATCGATCGGGAAAAATAGAAAAACCATTATATTACCGGTCTATCTGAGAAGAAAGAGGAAATGCGAGTGTATATTATAATATATACGAGTAAATCCGCGAAATATAGGAATATAGGAGCAAATGGGGTATCTGAACAGCGAAAAATTAGAAGTCGATTGGATACGATTTTGTTTATTCTGGGTATCTTTGCAGTAAAATGAGATATTTACGCGAAGTTTGAGCTTGAATAAAGCAGAGAAAGTTGCGAACGATTTTTAACACTTTCTACTCTGAGGATTTGGCCCATGTTCATCGGACGAAGCGTTATCTCGCTATAAGTGGATATCTATTGCTGAAAAGTATAGTAAAAAAGCTTCGATTAAAAAAAAATACTGGAAACAAAGAGGCACCTGAAAATCGAAAAATTACGAGCAGATAGAGCCATTCGTATGTTAGTTTGAGCTTACCACTTTGTTTTATGGTTGAAATCCGCAAAAACAGTTGCTAACGATTTTTTAAGACTTTTGAGTCGGCGAGTTTGATCATTTTCGTCGAGTGAATATACCTAGTGCTAAGGGATTGAATATACCTGAAAAGTATGTTAAAATCAGAAAAAATAAGGATCGGTATATATCCTCGCGAATGATTTTTCCATTCTCAACTATACCTCATTGTTTCCTATATTTTGTACGGATTTACTCATATATACATACGCGCCAGGAGGTATACAGACGGCGATCTGTTTGTTTTAGCCCCTCTGCGGTTTCTTTCTGCTTTTTATTTGACCGGTTGCTCGCGAGACTTGCCGCAGCTATAAATTTCGTCGTCGTGCTTTGTGTGATCGTGTAATAAAAGAGTTGATATCGGCGAGCGCTTCCGAAGCCTTTTTTCGCGCGGGTACAGAAGCTGCTTTCAAAGAATTTATGTATTTATTTTTCACGGATCACCGTGTCGGAGTGCACTTTTTTTTTCTTTTTTTTTTTTTCCTTTTTTTGCTCTTTACGCCGTTTTTGTATTTCCTGCAGATACGCCCGAACGCGATAAATTTTTCATTTCTAGGACAAAGTATTTTTGGACAAAAGATTTATATATTACGAACGGCTCGTATACGTATAGACACAGACACAGCGAGTTGTATTTTAAGTTATACGCATAAAAGCCGAGGACATTATTATTATTTATCATTCGATCGTTATCAGCTAGCGGGAATTTTTTGAAAAAATATTTCCGGAGAACACGGACTGCGGATCGTAATGAGAAACGCGTATAGACGTGAATATTTATAAAGGTAGACTATTTCATGTATAATTCGAAGTAGCCACTTAAAAAATACGTTTTCGAAGCCACCGAACTCTTTGACTCGTCGTACGTATAGAAAAAGATTATAAGCACGCGTGTCTCCGACGAGTCTCGAGTGTCATCTGTCAATCACCTTAAATGTCGTACATCATTTCGTGCTTTCCCATTCCAAACAACAACAATAACGACGATACACGCGCGGAGGCTCTCGCAAGGTGTGTCTGTGTGTGTGTGCGCGCGCGCGCGCTATTTGCCGTGGAGGAATATTAAAATTAGCTCGCCACGAACGCGATAAATGATCGTATTAAACGACTTGGCGCTGCGCATTCGTCTTCCGTAAGTGCCGATTATCTCGAGGAGCTCATATCTTTCTCGCGCAGCGCCGCGTCTCGCGTCCTGGAAAAAAAACAGCGGGCGCACTTCTGTCTGCTGCTCTGGTCGTCGGCTGCTTTTTTTTCTCTTGTTTTTTTGTTCTTCATCTCTTGTGCTGCTTCTGCTGCTGCTGCTGCTGCTGCTGCTGCTGTTACTCTGTAGGGGAATCGGTTATCTCTGTAGTATCTGGCAGTGCGGAACAAGCAGCGGCTATTAATATGTTCTAGATCGTTTTTCATAATTTCGAGCTGCTCGCGCTGCTGTCGTTGTCGCTACAACTAACTTCTTTATAATTTGTATAATGATAGAAGGAATAATCCGAAGGAATCCTCTTGGGTAATTTATTCTGCTTGTGTAGCATATTTTCGAGTAGTTTTTTGACTAACAATGATAGATTGGGAATGATGGTATGGTTCTGCTGTATACGAGTAAATCCATAAAGCATAAGGAACAATAAGGTGGAACTTGATAATGAAAAAATTATTTTGCTTCGGATCGTTGGTGTGCTCTTGAGATGTAAGTGATAAAAGATGATTGTGTGTGTTTTTTTGGCTTGATTTCGTAATGCGATTCAATTTTTTTTTTAATTTTACAAGCTTATATACTTCTCGGACGTGAATTTAAACAGTTTATTTACTTGGAATATTTTACTCTGTTGTTTGTTTTATATACTTTTTGTTGTGTGAAAAAGGGATAGTTTACCTCTATTTTAGTGTATTATGATGATCTAGATACCCATTTGCCCCTATATTTCGCAGATCTTTTTAATCGATCTTTTTTTTTACTATTCTTTTCAGCTGTACATATTCGATTATAGCGAGATAAAGCTTCTGTCGATGCTAGTTGGCCAAATCCTTGGACTGAAAGGCGTTAAAAAGTCGTTTGCAACTCAACCTCAATGTAAACATCTCATTTTAAAGACACCGAAAAATAAATAAAAATCGACATTTCCCTCTCGACTAATTTTTCGATTTCCAGGTACCAACATCGTATCCTATATTTTCCGGATTTACTCATATACATAACATCCAGAATTTTATTTCATTTTTGTTTTATAGACGCGCAGAACTTTCGAAGCTGTAAATTCGATTATGTCCCTTTCATAAAAATCTGAAGAAGAAAAGGCACCCTTCCAGCGAAAGTTGCCATGGCGTAACGAGGAAGAGAAAAAAGTGGAAAAAGGATCAAGACGCTGAAATTTCGAGGTCGATAAATTCATACTTAGGGCGAGGCGAGGGTATATATATTCTCGTCCAGAGAAAGAGAGAGAACCGCCCTCTAGAAAATAATAAAACGAACGTCGCGGGAAACTCATCGCAGTCGAAAGAGAGACGGAAACGTAGAGATCGAGAAAGGGGCGATAAAAAAGGGGTAAAAAGCTGAGCTTCCTCTCTCTCCCTCTCTCTTCTTCTATACACATACACACACACACACATACATACATATATACACGGACAGGTCGCATCTCGACACGGTGAAGCGCGAAGGAGCGAGAAAGACAGAGTCGAAACGTAAGGGAGTTAAAACGCGATCTAATTTCTCAGGCCATTGAGTGCGGCCGACTGCCATCTGTCTAACGTGCCTGGAGCTCGCTCGCTCGGCTTTTTATAGACGAAGCGTGAAATGCGCAAACAGAAGGTCGCTAGTCTACGCTACTACTATTCGCTCGCTCCTTTACATTTTAATCAAATCATTTCTCTATTACGAGCATCAGCACGAACGGAGACGCGACGAGTCGTTTTCTCTCGACGCTTGGCTTTCGCGTCTCGTGATCGTGTGGCTGTTACTACTGTGCCGCGCGCTGGCGTTTACTATTCGGGCTCGGTCTCCCGGGATGTGCCGAGGGAAGAGTCAACTATAGATCGAAGGGGTTTAATCTTGTTGAGTTGTCTTTGGTGCCGAAAGTTTCGTCTTTTTTTTTTTTTTTTTTTGAAAATTCTTCTCTAGATGGCGAGCGCGATCTTGAATTTGGGTGAAAATTCAGTTTTATCGCTGAACACCTTTCTCGTCCTCGGTAGACGAATTATTTATGCGCGAGAAAAATTGAAATAGCGAATTTTTGCCTTTTTTAAGTCTGATAAGTATACTGAAAATTTGTGTGGTTGGAGTAAACAAAATTTATTTTGTACTCTGGAAAATAAATCAATACAAACATAAACAAGTGAACATACTACATTTAAATAAATATACACTTTTTGGTATTTTAAAAAATTATTTAATACATGTAATTTTCTTATATATCGTGAACTATTGTTTCAGTGTATGCGATTGCGAAATAACGGGTATTAACTTTTTCATGAAGTGCAAAAAATCCATTTTTTTAAGTGCTATGAACTGTTTAATAATCGTCATGTACACTGATTAAAAAAGTGAATATTCATCATTCCGTATTTAATAAAAAGCCAGTATTTCGAAATGTAATTTTTCAAAAAGTAATTAAATCACTGTTTTAAATAGAGAATTCTCACTATGTATTCGAAGTGGTATCATCATTTTCCGCAATTTTACACTTTGTAATTACCGAATAAAATCGTTAAACATAAAAATCATCATGAAAAGATCATTAACTACTGGTGGATAATGATTTCCCTGTTTTTGAAGTGAAATGACGGGTTATCAGCAATGAATAGAAATTAATATTGTAATTATAACTCGATGTGACTAACGATATATCTCCCTAATACCTGTAATAGAGGATGCGACCCGAAATGAAGTATCTAAAAAAACGATATCAATAATTTCAAGATTCACAAATTTAACGAACACTCCATAGCTAATTATCATTAAAATTCAATATACAGAGAAAAAAGGTGTTTACGACTCTAAACATTAAAAAAAAAAACAAAATAATAAACAAACATTCACTAAACCCAAAAAATCACCAATTCCTACTGTACCTCTCCCATAAAATAAAACCTCGCCATCTAAAATAAAAATACAATCCTCAGCTAAAAATCACCAATTCCTCTTGTATCTCTTTCACGCCATCTAAAGTAAAGATACAGTCCACAGCTAAACATCATTAAAAAACATAGCACATATATACTGAAAAAACGTAGTCACGACGCTAAACAATACATAAAAGAAAGAAAATAAATAAACATTTACTAAACCCAAAAATCTCGGTAAAGAAATTCACAAATTCCCACTGTCTTTACACCCTGTATAATGAATATCGAGGCATCTCACACTCCGTGAAAAATAAAAATCCAACCCACATGAAAAAAACATTAAAATCCTCACTATTTGAAAATCCAAGATTGCCACTACCCCTTCTCCAAAAATACATCGCGTGCGTCGGAGACATCGAGCTTATGCGTCGCACAGCATCCCGTACATAGTCGCATATACTCTAACACACGCACGCGATGCTTGGCTCGACGATATCTGTACAGAGAGCAAAAGAGAGAGAGAGAGAGAGAGAGAGAGGGAGAACTAGAGGATGAAGTCTGCCGTGAGGGGAGGGTGCTTGCGAGGGCGGGTCGGCCGGTCGATAAAGTAGCGATCGCGCGGGGGTGGCCGAGGGACGAGGCGGCACGGGACTCAATTACACGCTCTGCCGCTCGATTGCTACTCTCGGCAGCCTCTCTTCCCCCGTTTTCCATTTCTCTCTCTCTCTCTCTCTCTCTCTCTCTCTCTTACTCGCTCGGCTTGTGATATTGTCTCTCTATCCGCGTCCGCGCGCGTACAGCATCAGTAGTTCAGAGATGAAACGGTCTCTCTTTATCTCTCCACTCGGTTTCGCGCGCCGCACACCGAGAGACGAAAGCTTTCTCCCGCTCGCTTGCGGGTTCTCTCTGCTTCTGGCTTCTCCTCTCGTTCTACACGGTTTCTCTTGGGGATAGGTCGAGCGCGCGTCTGTTCTGGCATTTTCTAACTCGACTCGAGGATATAGCTCCGCACCAGACACGTATAAGAGTGCGTATAAAACGTGCCGGATCGCGTATTCTACTTGCTGCTGTCAGGCTGATCCTTTTTTTTTATTGCTTTGTTTAGGGTTTGTCAATGATAGAGATCGTAATTTACCTTTTTTTGTTGGTGGAATTATTAGCATTCGATTGCTTAAGGGGTTTGTTTCTGGGAAGATGTCGTTCGATACTTGGGAAATACAACGAGTTGTGGACAATTAAGGTATGCTCGAATTTTCTATGAATGGGTAAAGTTTGAAATCGAATGTTTTTGTTCATCGCTACGAAAAACATCGATTTTGGAAGATCCTATGAAAATATGTACTTGAATCTAATCGTTTATTTGTTTGATTTTAAGATATGGATATTTATTTTGATAAATTTTATATTGAAAGAAAATTACTTTTTATCAAAACAACAAATTAGGTCAATTAATATTTATCTGTATTACACAAATAATACGATTATTATGAGTAAATGCGATTACTTTTTAAATATACTTATTCGTTATCCATGAGAAATTTTCGGCTTCGCATTAACATTTATTGAATTTAAATACAAATTTTAGATTGACAAAAAATTATTTTCTATATACTTGAGTATCGATTTTGTTTTTCAAAAAATTACCAAACTTATTCAAGTAATTTTTCATTTACAAACACGAGGAAATAACATTTCACAGAAAATGCTTTAATAGTTTCAAATAAAAAAAAAATTTAATTCAAATAAATATTTGTTTAATTAAGAAAAGCAATTTTTTAATATGTATAAATTATCTTAAACATAGAAAAAAAATCGCATTCAAAATCGCATTAACAATCACACACACACACACACACATATGTGAGTATACTGTATGATTCAGATTTCTCGCTACGATCTTTTCTGTCGCGTCTTTCAAGCGCTAAGACAAAGAGGCAAATCTAAAGAGAAAATCACTAGAGATAAGAGCAGCGGAGAAAGAAAGAAACATTCGGAGGGTCGACTGGCGCTACTTGTTCTCGGCCCCACGGGAGTCATGCGACACTTCCGCCTACCTCGGCTCTCTGTACATGACGCTGATCTTGATGAGTATACGAGAACGGAAGTTTCAACTTATATAAGCGATGTTTCAACAGCTGTACATAACAAAACTTTGTTGTTTCATTTAATTAGAAAGTAACCTAAACTGTGTTATTTTACATATCTATTTACGTATACTACTGAAAAAATAGTTATTAGAATAAAGAAAAAAATTTCTTTGATTTTTTTTAATACTCTACTAATACTATTTTTACATAAATCCTATTACCTGATTAAAAAAGTCTCCAGGGCCCAAAAATATTTTTCCCGTGAAGTTCTGATCCATTAATTAATTTACTGCAAATCTTACAAAAAATGATGTTAATGTAAAATCTTCAATTTTACGTAGCCTCACTCACAGCTGTCTTATCCCTTTAAAGTAAAATTTTACTGAAAATATATTGAAAAAAAAAACATCTTTTAATACACAAATCATCTCACAATGTAATAAACGAAAAAAAATCATCGACTATATACATCCCTGTAAAATGAAGTACTTAAGCAGCAAACGGATCATAATTTCATTGTATTCAAGGATAATTTCATCAAATAGAAAAGACTTATCGATAATTCACAATCAATTTCCAATAATCTATTTAATTGAAGAATGAAATCCACTGAGCTAATGAATCGCTATTATACAATCAAGTCTCCAACCCCTCAGTTCAATTGCGACTAATATTCCAATATCCGGCATTGATAATCAATGTGATTGAGATGACTATAACGTCGAATAAGGGCATGCAGGAAGCGAAAAGAAAATCAACCGTCCTGAATTATAGAGTCGCCAAGCGGTAGCGAGTGAATCTTGAAACCGATGACCGGAAGTACCGCACTCGCACTTGCGCGAATTCAAAAGCTTTTGCTCATAATTGATATTCCCGTCGACTAATCGAAAGGTAAATTGCATATATAAGCGACGTTCTATGCACGCCAGCTCATCCGCCTCCATCTCCTCCTCTGAATAATCGAACGAATTTTCTCGTTCGCCGTTCGGCAGGGATATCAGGGAAAATTAATACCCGCAGCTGCTGCGCTTGGAAAGAGACTGGCTACAGTAGTTATTAATTGAGTATACGGTGCTCCTTCGCGCGCGCGCGCGCGAACTCCACCGAACGTATGTAAACTAAATGAAGGATCTATGTTTAATTTGCATAATAAATAATACATGCTCAGTTCGCGCTTAAGAACATTCCTATAATCCGATAAGTCTTGAAATCTTGAAATTTTAAGGTATGCATAAGCTATATTTTTCGAAAATCTCTTTTCGATTTAATTTTGTTACAAGTCACATGTATGTGTCGAGCGAACGTGAAGTTTGATGTATAGGATTGGTTAGATAGGGTTTGATTGAATTAGTAAAAATTGCGGATTTAAAGTAAATTTAGTAAATTGTGTGGAATAAGAAGAAATCGTATAATTAAGTTTTTTCTTATAACTTGACAAATGAAGTGTAACGTTTGTTGTCGAATGAAAGGTGTATATTAAAAATGAAATAACGAAAACAGAGATATTTATTTATAATATAAATGTTTATACGGCGATCAGAGATTAAAAATACTCATTGAACAATTCGCACGAGGTAATAACTTCTGGTACGTCTTACTAAGTAGCTTTGAAATAAAATAACATTTTTTGTTATAAACATTGAAAATGCAAGTAAAACCACCTTAGTATTACAACTAAATTTACAACGATATACTTCTAAATTTCACATTTACATTATACTCAAAATTATTATAAAAACCATTATTATACTATTTCACCATCCCATAATCCAAACTGCCGAAATAAACACTCACCCCAGCGAAAATAAAGAAAAAAGCTCCTCATATATCTCCAGAATGATTTTGGGTTATAGCGGAATCGATATCCGCGGTGGTCAACAAGGTATCAAGTGCTTTACAAAGTATACATAAATAATAAAGTATTTAATTAAATTACTCTCAACCACAATGGCATTACGAATAATTTCATTACTATAAAGTAACCCGCTTTTAAATGGAAAATAAATCCGACGATTTTTCCACGTACGGCGGTAGCGAGTTGTTTGTACGAGGTCCACCTATTACAGCAGCCGTAACACGCGGATTTTATCATCGCGCCATCGTCTTTCATTTCTCGGACTGGTTGCAAAAAAAAAATCGAGCTTTCGCGTACGAACACTGCATGCGGCGCGATATTTCACATACCGCGAGGTTAATTGAATGCTACCACGTTAGGCTGTATAAGTATGCTCCTGCTGTTGGTTTCGAACGCCGCATCGTTTCTGATCCAACGAGTAAAAAGAAAAAAAAGAGCGAAAATTAAAGCGAAGAGAAATCGTCGAATTTTTAAGGGCTAAAGGTAATTTTTGAGCCCGTCTGCTTCCGGGCGGCCGTAAAGTGCGCTGAAACGCGATTAATAATGAAAGTATTTATAATGCGCGTAATAATTTTTCTCGAGAAATGATACTCCAGTGAAATCTCGACATTCCCTTATATATACACACAGACACAGAAACAAACGCACGAAAAAAGAAAATTTATACGAATCCGTAAAGCTGACTGAGTCTCTCAATCTATCGGACATATTATATACATTTACACGCGACGGCGCACGCATATAACGAAGAAGAGAACTTTCAAATTTCTCCGACGACTCTACAGTTGACTCGAGGGGAATAAAAATGTTAGCTGCATAAATAGCGAGAATGCAAGACGAGTAAAAGAATCCGAAAACTGAAACTTTGCATTCCCACAGATGACTCGCAAAATGTAGAAATGCTCAGACTCTCTCTCTCTCTCACTCTCTCTCTCTCTCTCTCTCGTTTTGGACGCGAGAGAAAAAGATAGAGGGACAATAATTAACCGGCGGTTAGTTTACCGTGGCGCCCCGCGGACCCGACTCGAATGCGCATAAAGATCTCGACGCTCTCTCGCGAGCGCGCAGCCCTCTATAACACCTCCTTATAATTATCGAGGCGACAAATGAGCCTGAGCTCTCGCGCAGCAGCGCCGGATTATTTATCTCGGGGATTATAATCCGCGCTTCCGAGACGGCTGCTACTAGCGAGAGATATTCTCGGAACACAGCGTCGAGTGAGGGGGCGAGAAGGGTATCTTTGCATGTGAGATGCTGGAGCCTTTTTTTTTTTTATTTTTTGAATATATATTCTCCAGCCGACTCGTTTGGGATATTTTGACTCTTTTTAATGAGCTTGTTGATATGAAAAATGCACTGATTGTCCTTGTGGGAATTCTGGATTCGAGTTGTTGATGTTTGTGTATACGAGTAAATCCGTAAAATGCAGGTATCGAGTGGACTATTTTTTTTCTGGTTTTTCGGTCTTTCTTGGGGAAATCGTGAATTTACACTTGGGTTTAATGGATGAATGTGGTGAAAAAGTTGCCAACGATTTTTGAACATTGTTCATGCCAAGGATTTTGTTGATCTTCGTTGAGTGAGTCGTTACTTCGCTTATAGGATTTGCGTAACTGAAAAGTGTAAAAGATTGACCGGATCGGACAATTGAAAATGAAGTTATAGTTGAAGAAGTGCTGGGTTTTCTGGTTTTCATTCAAATGTTTATAACTTTTCGACTGAGAGATATTTTTTAATAATTCTTTTTGCAAATTGAAACTTATACAGTTTACTTTCCATATTAATAATTTTTGTTAATATTGTGTTCTGTAGCAAACTATTTATATACTTAATAAATATGATGAAAAATCAGGTTTGGTGTATAAGTTTACATATGGTTTTCAAATAGGAATACAAATTAAACGCACAATTTTTTTTTAAATCAAAGGTCTCGAATTGGACTTTGAAATAAAATTTGAGTTAAACACCGTACTCCAGTACATATTTAAAAGACATTTTACAGCCATAAAAATCAATTTGCAAGCTCAAACGACCGTAGATCCGACGTACGGAGTTGTTCTCCGTATTTTCTGGATTTACACCTACATACACGTACAGAAAATACAGAGTGTACAAATATTGTTGAAACAGTTTTGCAAGGTATAAGTTCAAAATTCATATTTCAAATGCATTGGAGTTGTAGTTCGCTTTCGCGCTCGCAATCGTTTTCACATAATCGAGGAATAATTTGCCAACCCCCAGCAGTCTCATCTCATCTCGACTAAAAATAAAGGAATATTTCAGCGATCGGTTATAGCCCGTGCACGCACAGGCACGTCGGTAATAAATTCGTCGAGAGCGTATACGTGTAATCGTACGAGAGCCACCGCACCGACGGAATAAAATAATATCCTCGCTTCTTCGGCGACGTAATAATTTTACTCTCAGCCCGTCATCCTCGTCTTCCAACGCAAGATACAGGTGGCAGCTTTTCATCGTATAGCCAAGCCAAACGACTGAAAGAGAGAACCTTCTCTCGCGCGATCGCATCGCATCTCAGCAAACGGAAGAAAGCCCACTGCTGCCGTAACGGCGGCAGATATGCTTCTGGACAAGCGCGAATGAGAGGAGAATTTCAATTAACGCATTTGCATCGC
Organism: Apocrypta bakeri; assembly: GCA_018906985.1. Taxonomy (NCBI): domain Eukaryota; kingdom Metazoa; phylum Arthropoda; class Insecta; order Hymenoptera; family Pteromalidae; genus Apocrypta; species Apocrypta bakeri. The sequence goes on from JACCIA010000002.1 coordinate 4,102,586, forward strand.
GACCCCCCGCCTGCTCATTACAGGGTCCAACCTCCTTCTCCTCCTCCTGATGGATAGGTCGATTACCCTGGCGAAGCTGCACAGAGAGCCTAGAGAGAGAGGGAGAGCTGTATTTATTGGAAACGTTCGCGTATTAATTGCACGTCCGCACGGGCGCCATACGGCAGGATTGGGAAGGAAACGCTTTACGAGGAGATGGATTTTTACGTTACTCTTGCGAGCCTCGTGATTGCGTTGCTGATTCCAGAATTTTCCACGAGAGCCGTTCATGCCGTCAGCTTCTACGCTTGATTATATGATTGCTCGCTACTTTCCTCAGCTTTATTTGCGTTTATTATCGGATTGTAACGGTATGTTATATCCGAGCAAGAATGGACCAACGGACCAGTACTGAAATACGGTCAGCAGTACTGTGAGTCAGAGCTTGTTCAGAATTTATAAGAACTGGATTTAGCTTGGTACCAGTACTGTATTCTGTTGTTATTCTACTTATAAGCAAGTTTAGGCATTGTGAAACTCGAATTACTCCAGTAGGAATGGACTCGTGGATTAGTAATAGTACCGAAATCTGGCGAACAGTACGTACGCAGTAGCGTGCGAACTAGAGCTTATCTCGAATTGAACCAATATTGGAATGATAAGAACTGGATGTAGTTTGGAACTAGTACTGACAAAAGGACTAGTACTGTGATAGTACCGAAATCAGGTGAGCAGTACTGTGAGCTAGTGTTTGTCCAGAATTGAACCAATGCTGGAATGATAAGAATTGGTATAATACTACCTGGTAAAAATACCACCAAAATTTGGTAATTGTGCTATAAATATGTTTGGTTGGCCAGTGGTTGGTACATTTCTGATAATATGTTTACAAGAGCTGTACCTACGTAATATCCAGAAATTGTATAAGCATCATATTTATGTCACAGTTTATTTGAAGTTCAAAATAAAAAAACATTACCTTTTAAACTTGACTTCTCTCTTGTAAGAGCTTTTAATTATTATGAAAATTAAAATGCTAAATGATGTGACATACACTGAAAAAAATGTCATTTAATGTAAATGTATAAACTTACAAAAGTTCAAGTAGTGAATGTAACATTTTTATAGGGATACGAAGTATCTTTTTTCATTATTTATTTGGGAAACATTTATTTTAGTGGTAGTAAAATTTTATTTCTCGAAACAAATATTATCCACTGAATTCAGAAAGAATATGGTTGATTCAACGCGGTTTTCCACACTAATCAAAATTATTTCTTTTTGCTGTTGAAGGATATTGTGTACCATTATCTACAGTAAATTCGTACTCAAATGATTACGGTCTATGTGTAAACATATAACATTTACATAAAATGCTCGTAAGATGAAGATTACACACGCTCCTCGTAACCTTTGAATCCTTGTAACGCAAGGACACTTTTTCGGAGTCCTCATTTCACGGGTTACTTACAAATTGATATATTTACAAATTTTTGGAGGACTTCGAAAAAGTGTCGTTTGAATGTTAAAGGATTATACTGATATAGGGTTCAAAATCGGCTTAAGTTTAGCCAAATTTATTATCCCAGTACTGACGTATGTTATTCAACCACTTGACAGTTTTAATTCTGGTTCAAATCTGGTCAAACAATATTGAGAGGCTTCTATTAGTGTACATTATTCAGCTGCTGCACAGTTTTGATTGGCTACTATTCTGTCTCGATTTTATCATCCGTTTATCGAAACAATGCTCTGTCAGTACTGGTAACCAGTATACTGCGTACCAGTAAACAACCAGTACTGACCCGTTCGTTCCGTCTCGATATCGAACTATTCAAATAATTTAGAATTATTACAATTAAACATCCTCCTGCCAGTAAATAACCAGTATTAGTCCTCACTTCCAGTCTCAGATCAGATATTGAAAATTTCAAGATCTTCAATGACGAAGCCTGGATCTGATCCGTTAATATAACTCGTTCTTATCATTCCTATATCGAATAAAAACTTGACCAGTACTGTTAATGTACAAAATCTTCCATTAAAGAATCAAGTCTAGCCCATAATTTCAATACCAGCAATCCTTACCAGGTCGAACAAGCTGTTAAAAATATCTACTAGCAGATCTTCACGCATCTTCGTTTCTTCAACCCAATCAATCCTTAGCTCAGGTTCACACGCATCCGTCAATCATCATCCCTCGAGCAAGAACCAACCTCGCCTCCGTTCTCGCACTATCCCAGAAAACAAAAGATCAGCCTTGAGAAAAAAGCGTCACGAATCTAAACATATACGCGGGCATTCTCGTTCTCATCCATACATACACACCTAGAAACGCGCTTATTCCAAGAACGTCCTTGAATAAATTCTTCACCATCGAGCCGTTGCAGCTATAGCGCAGTTATCGGGATCGCAGTCGCAAAGCGCCCACATGCTCTGACAAATCGGCATCCTCCATCGAGTTGTATCTGGGGGTAGTGGTCGCGGACACAATAGCTCTGGGGAACCGCGCAGCAGCCTCATTGATTGATTCGTGGACAGTGAAGTATTACAAGCCGGTATAGAAGCTTATCGCCGATGGAAATCGCGCGAGAAACATCCTTCGCCTCAGACCACTCGCTGCGCTTGCACCGACTTTTTTCTCAGACACCTGCGCGCTACTACAGCGTCTCCTTCGTATTAGCTCTTTCCTTTTTCTCTCTTTTTTGTAATATGCTCGCGTGCATTCGATACACAAGCAAATAAAGGCACTCTCATCTCTTTTTTACGGCTAAAGTCAAGCGCGAGCAGTGCAGTCGAGGAATTAATTATCGCCAGAGCAAGCGAACGAGCTAAGGTCGCACATCATCCACTTTATTACGGGTTAGGCGATATTATTTCATCTGACGCGCGGTCTCCGGAGGCACAGGTATGCGCGCGTTCACCGGGAATGAAAAAGAAGGTGCAAGCGCGACGACGAATCGACTCGTGGCGAGAATCGTAAATTCCATCGTTTTATAAAGTGCGAATGCGGTTTTTCCCGAAAGGCTCGAATTTTTAATGAGGACTTTTTTTTTCTTCTTTTCGCCACGGCTTAGCGCTCGGTTACTTATTTATGAGATGATTCGCACTCGAAGCAAAGCGTTGGACCGGGTGTTTATTATGACAATTTTTTAACATAATACTGTCAGTGAGTAAGAAAGAGTTCCTCGCTTGAATCTTTACGTAATACCAATTGCATCTTACTAATATTGGATTACGAGTAAAACACCGCTCGTGATTGCTGTGTACAATATAAAAACAAAACAACGAGAAAAAATATACAGATATACACGTATATATACATGTATAAATGTAGATATAAAATCGAAATAGCCTATAAAATATTCATATTATGTTAAAAGGGAAAAACAGCTGTAAAAAATATATATAATTTGTTAAAACATCTTATTAGCCCAAAGAATCAATACCGTTCGTCATTTTGAGACAATTTGATATTCTCTTAATTCGATTCGGCTATACTATGTTTAAATCGTTCATCATGATTCGACTTTAAATATGCGCGAGATTCTGTAGAATATCAGATTTCACATTGGATAAAGCAGCGCATAATTAAATGAGTAACAAAAAGCTTCGTATAAATTCTCAAATATTTAACGATTGACACGATTTATTTGTGCATCGAGTGAGATATTAATGATGGTCCTTTTATTTAAATAAAATACTACTTTTGTGTCGATAATATTTTTCAAATTTTTTAATGCTCCTACTTAATTTGTTCCAATGAAATGAGATATTGAAAATAGTTAGTTGTATTTATGAAAATATATTGACTCGAATGAAAAAACAATATGTTGGCTTTACAAAATATCTTCAGTAAAACATCAATTACTGTCTGTAAATGAAACTTTGTTTCGATACATTGAATGGACTTTTTAATAAAATATTTTTTTAACTACGTTTAGTAAATAATTGTTTTAAATTATCCACTATATTTTCCAAATAGTCCAATATATTTTATATATTTAAATTATATCATTTAAACTGAATTTACATACAACGAAGCAAATTGATTTATGAAAAAAAATATTTATTTCGAAGTGAAATTAGTTTGAACAAACCGTTACTTACTATATACAAATAAAACTGCGCATGAACGCATACATTAAAACAAAATTATTTACTAATTAATAATCATCACATAATTGCACTTTTTAGATTTTTAAAATAGTATTTTATCGTCTACAACAATTGTCACTGTAAAATGTCATATAAATCACGAATTAGTACACATCAAATAAACATTTACTTTAATTTAAATTAATATTAAAACTATGATTAAATTTACATTCAAATAAACAACAACTATCAGATCGAAGTAAACATTTTCCTGTAACAATCCAGAGAGATAATATTTTTAGAACAAAACCAAAGACGGTTTTTGTTTCAACACTCGACTCGGTGAACGCAATATCTGACGCATTGATCGATATTATACAAACTATAGCTGGTCTTTGATCACGCATTAAAAAATTGTCGAAAAATTCACGAGGCAATAATACGGCGATAATCCGCAAAATACAACCACACCGATAAATAAAAAATATCCTCCCGTATTCCCGCATTTATACACTATAATTTTACGACGCATAATTCACCGCGCTCAACGACGGCTCTGCCGAAGCTGTGATTTCACTGCGCGCGTCGCTTTATAATTCCAAGGACCAAAAGAGCGAATTTTCGATGCGAGAATTTTTCATCGAGTATTAAAAAAAAACGAAAACAAAAAAAAAACAAGATAGAAAGAAAGAAAAAGGTCCCGAGTCGTCTTTATGCCTCGCGAGAATCGTCAATAAAAATCAAAAATCCCGCAGCATCGACGGAGGAGTCGTTAGGCACAATATTTAGAGGAGGCGACGAAACTCGACTTCGGGGAAAGAACCTTGTTTTTATGTTCGGTCGATTATAATTGTAAACGCTACTATATAGACAGTTTGAGAGAGGAAGAGGGAACGAGAGAAAAAGAGAGTCCGCGGGGGGCGATTCGAGAATGCGTGTTGTGAGAGGAACCTGAGGAATAGTGGCTCTAGGGCTCCGCCGCTAAATCATCGTTGCTGTCAACGGCTTCGTTATCTCACGGAGAGGAGCTGGCATTCGATATTGTGAGAGAGAAGATACTGCTTGGCCGTTTTTCGAGCTTTATGGGTGGGTCGAGCGAGTCTTTAACGAGATGTACTTGCTTCTGGTTTGTATTGAAGCTACGCACGTGAACGTTGCTCGTTTGTCTTTTTTTTTTACTTTTTTTTTCTTAATGTAGATTATGTTGCGATGTGCACGAGTTATTTTGACATCGTTCGTGTACATATTTTCCATTGTATTCGAGCAATTAAATATACACCGTTGCTTGTTGCTCTGATTTTTCTAATGTAGTTATCTTATCACTGTTTATAAACATTTTTTATTGTATTAAATGCAGTAAATAATCTTACATTTTTCATCGAATATAGATAGATATGTGTAACTCTTCATTTTTGCTTGTTGCTCTAATTTTTCTGTTTTTTTTTTTATGTAGTATAGCTAGAATGTGTGCGAGTCATTTTAACAGTTTTTAATCATTGCTGTTGTAAGGACTGAAAAATCATAGTTACAATGAAGTAAAAATATTTGTATTCCACAAACCGATTTGTTTGGATAATTGTTAATAAAAACATATATTTTTAGAAACACATTTGAATAATAAATTTTTTAATAGAAAAAAATATGTATCTGTATTGCATAAACAATATAACTTTTTAATTAATATTTATAGAATTAAAAAAAATTATTATATTTAAAATACCTTTTTTAGAACTTTAAAACGTGATTTAATGGATTTCAATAATTTATACGAACACACTTACAAATGTAAATTTCTTATTCAATTGCTGAAGATAAAATTTTCTTCTGTAAAAAGAAAGAAAATGCAGCAATTTTTTAATCGCTAAATATTCGTGAATATAGTAAGCTTTCTTTTCAGTGTATACGTAACTCTCGATTATTGCTCTCGAAGTAGCTTTTTACGAAATCACATTGGTTTAACTTTCGCAAGAAAGGAACTCTTTAGTTGGCATTATTGATATCTAATGAATTCCAACATGTATAGATATACGCAATCAGTACTTTATTGCAGTTGGAATATATCGGTATTCTTCACTCTCTATAAGATTACTAAGTAGTGCATGTATAAAGCTTATTTAATCGAGTTGATCTGATTTTTACTGGTTAAATGAAAATGTCAAGCGGGATTCCATTTAAAAGGATTATATACGTATATCTACAAGTATAATCGAACGCGCGCATAATTCGAAGTTCCATTTATTAAAATAAATATTTTTCAAAGGATTACGTGACGGCATATCGACGAATACTTCAGAGGATCGGCATAAGGCATAAGCAATTTGTGAAATCAGAAAATCAATAGGAACACGTATACAAAAGGCTTTTATTTTCAAGGTGTGGCTAAAGTTGTCGGAGCACGAATCTTTAGATCTTCGGCGTTTAAGATTGTCTGATGACCCTTGGATACGACCTAAAGACATGCTGACGTCCAAAGATAAAATCATAAAGTATTTCACGACGAGTCTCCTCGCTATTTCCAGACGTTTTCTAAGTATACGCCTCGAATTTCCTTGGATATGAATGTTTATATTAAAAATTAACGCTCCAGGGAAGAATATTTCGAGTTATTTGCGTTTAAGAAGAAAAGATGACATTTTGAATTTATTTATTTAAATTTCCTAAGAAATAATCTTAAGTCGATCGTAACAGAAAGATTATAGTTCCGAGACTTTCCGTCCGAAATCTTGTTAATTATGCGCTGAAAAGAGGCAGTAGCAGCCGTCCGCTTAAGCGCGTATTAAGCCATAATTCACGCAATAATAAGCCGCAATAAATATAATCATTAATTCGTTTCGTAGTGCCAACCGCGAATGCTCGCGCGTATGTGTGCGTCTTGTCAAATACAGCGCTTTGGTTTTTTCTGCTTCTCTCTCCGCAGGTGCCTCCCGATATAGCTCGTCGCGCGCACGGTCCTTTCCATAAAATCTCGCATAACATAAAACAGCAGATGAGTTAGGGCGCGCGAATACGGCTGTGTACCCTAGCTGGTCCAAAGTGATTTTTTGTACTCTTCTCATGAGAGAAGAGGGAGAAAGAAAGAGACAGAGACAGACTCTCGGCCGGTCGGTTTATCCTTAGCGAGCGATAAAATACGTTACAGCCCGATGAACATCGCTGGGCAAGGTGAGGACGAATAAAGAGTGTGTGTGTGTGAGAGAGAGCGAGAGAGCGAGAGAGAGAGAGAGAGTGGCCTGGTCCTCCAGCACATGGTCTCTTTATGTTTTCTCGACTTTTGTAATGGTAGCGAGCTTCTGCTGCTGTTGCTGCTACTGCTGTCTTGCGTATATAAGGCTCTCATAAATACGGCATATAAATACGCTTCTTCTGATGTACATGGGTTCGGCCGTCCGCACATGCACATTTATGTGCTTCTAAATGCACATTTGCGAGCCTAGCAGGCTTAAAGTTCGTTTCACATTGTTATATCCTGAGAAGAAAATTCGAATGAATCGATTACCTTTTAAATAGGGCTTTAATCGAGACCTAAGATGATTCTCTGTATTGTCTTGGTTTTGACTTGTTATGCAAGAGCCAATGGATAGACGATCCGAAATCAAACGTTTTTAATAGGAGACGAGGTTTTTTAGTAAGATCATGCAATATTTTTGGCGTTGTTTTGCGATTTAAGGCCAATGGCAAGACAATCTTAAACCGAACATTTTTAAGACAAGATTCAGATTTTTAGTACAATCTTGCAATGTTCTTGGTCTTGTCTCGAAAAACAATCGATCATTTCAGCGCGTCATCGGATACGTATGTCAGAAAGTGGCGCCACAACAAAGTCTGTTAAATCTTTTCGTTGTTTCAATGTTTGCTTCCCATTGAAGGATACTTTCTGACAAAAACTGACCCAATATTTGCATCCACTGCCATGAAAGAATTAAATCAAGCTCTACGAATCACTAGTCAGTGCTAATGTTGATACCACAGATCAACAGTCACTTTTAGAACCTCAAATTACTTAGCCCTAATGCAGAAAGCTAAATCCGTATTATTCGATTGAAATCATAAGTTAATCCTACGGGACATTTCACTACCAAAGCAATTTTTTTTCACGAACGATAGTATTGTCATCGTATCGCTTATCATTCGGAATTTAACGATTTCCCTAATGAAACGTTTCAATCTATATTATACATATATATATACACAAGGGAATAAAATAAGGCGTTACTAATTTTCAGGTGTACATACGAGAGTGGCGAACGTTTGAGCTCCACTGCCGGTCGAGAAAAAGCAAAAAGTTTTAAAAAGCACAGGTATAGCTCATGCGCTCCCGGTGCCGCTTATGCACACACGTATCATATGTATATACATATATAGATACACAGAGCCTCGCTCGAGGCTCACACAGTCACGAGTAAATTAACGCGCTGAACTCCGCGGGGGGCCGCGTCACTGTCCCCTGCTAAGGCCGTCCTGCCTTTACCTATACGCTCTCACAGGTACACCTATAGGTTTACACACTCGTGAAGAGAGAATACGCCTGACGGTCACCGCATTCCTGCGCCACTGCTGTTGCTGCTGCGCCCTCTTCTTCTTTCCTTTTCACCATCGTGTCTTTCGTCGTTTTTCTTTTATTTTTATTTTTCGAAGGAGAGGATTTCGAGAGAGAGAGAGAGAGAGAGAGAGAGAGACTCCTCCAACTCTGTCACTCCGCGGGCGCGCGCGAGCGCAAGCCTTTAGCCCTTTTATTCGTATGCGGCCTATACGGACATCTGCGGAGATAAGATCGCGAGATTTCTCGCTCACTCTCCAAGTAATCGTCAGTCTGTCTCTTTCTTACCTTTTCTCGCTACTTTACTCTCCTTTTCATTTTTCTCGCTCCTGCATTCTTATGGCTTTGTACTTTGCATCTGGAAGCACCGTTCTTTACATTTTTAACGCGTGTTGCATTTTTTTTTTACTTTCCTTTTGGATCATATGATTTTTGGACTGACAATTCAGTCTAAAAATTACATTTTCACTCTTAATGAGTGATGTGTCATTCGTTAATTAAACGTTCACTCTTAAAGAGTGAAGAGCTACTCAAATATTAAATGTTTACTCTTGCGGAGTGAAGTGTCACTTCGAAACGGATATTTTCACTCTTATCGTAAATTTAAGAGTCAATTTTCACTCGAGAAAAAAGGCAATGGCCAACTTCACTCTATAAAGATAAGCACTTGTCTAGGCTGGAGTTTGTATTTGTTTGCACAGCACACGATAATGTACGATGAAAAGGAATTTCGCTCTAATCTAAGTAACAAAATTACTTTTAAAGTGAAGGTATGTATATAAATTGATAGCCTTTGCAAGCTTTTTTCAATTAACTAATATTTATTATTTTTGATAAAATAATTGTAATTTAACGATAATGATAATGAAATTTTTTTTTAAATGTTGTTACAAATAGCTGTGTATTTTGAATTTTATTTGTATTGATTGAAAGGGAGAGTTCACGTAAGAAAGATAAATATGAAAATTATACAAAGAAAGGATATTACATATAAAAAGATAATAACCCAAATTTTTTCTATTTCTCCATTTTTGAGCTTTTATTCTAAGCTTCAGAGTGACATACACAAAATTAATCACTCCAAATATTCAAAAACGTATCCATCCTAAAGTTTCATCTATATTTTTCACTCTTAAATTTTTAGAGTGTATTGTACTCCATAACGGTGTATTTTCACTCACGGAAAATGGCAATGGTCAACAATTTTAAATAGAGCTAAGCGCATATCTAAACCACTTTAAGAGTGAGGAGTTCTGACTGACCATAAGAAAAAAATTAAACTATTTTTTATCGCATTTTATTAAAAATTTACGGGTTCAAAATTGTCAAATACCTGTAGCGGAATGAAACTAAATAAATTTTTTAATTTCTTAAAAAAATTGCAATTCAATATATCAATTCGCACCTAAGAGTGATATAATCGAATTTACTCGAATCTAAGGAGGGAAATATTCCAGAATCAAAACGTCACTCAAAAGCTCGAAAAATCACTCTATTAAAGTTAACATAGGACATTTACCGATTCACTCGAGCTTGGAGCGATTCAACGAAAAGCGATAAACAATGAAATAAAATAATCCCTCCGAACAACATCAGTACCATAAATACAGTGTCACGCGGATTGTCTTCAATCCAAGCCACTCTTGACATCTCTAATCTTGCTCCGCCAATTCTGCAGCTATCCGTCGTACAGCAAGAGAAAGACAGCTAAGAGGGACCCCACCGAGTGCTGCGTATACGCGGCGGTGGGTACAACCTGCCACTCGTCAGCCCACCCTAAGTGCTTTCGCGCAATGCAGTATGTTTCCCTTCAGCTCGTTCCATCTCTCTCTATCGCGCGCAGTGCGTTGCGCGCAGAGAGTGGCGCTGTTCACTCGCCGTTTCGCGCCGATTGGTCCGACTCGACGGCAAGGCTCGCCCCCGCCGTCCTTACCCGTGCGGCAACTCTTCTTCGTACGTTATATACATATCTATCTATCCATCTGTATATGTGTATGTATACCTGTATATGCACGTACACATATATCTGAATATACCTACGCACAGAGCACGAAGAAAGAAAAGGACAGAAGTACACATAGCATATATGGAGTGCCACCGGTGCATACACATCGGCAGAGAGGGAGATCATCGGCTGATGGATCGAGGTGGGAGTCGTTGTACGAGGGTTTCTCGTTTTATTTTTTTGAAGGATGGACCATCGAAGCTCGGAGAGATGGAAGAGCCAGAGTGACGTGTATTCTAATAGGTTGTAGCTCCGCCACGAGCTTTCGCGGCGAGGCTTTGATTGTTTTCTGCGCGATCGAACGGCCGATCTGAAGCCGGAATGGAAAAAGGTTATTTGTGAAGGATTGTATTGTGTTCGCGTGGCTATCTACCGCGTTGGATCGGAAAATTATTTGCGGCTGCCGGTTACTCCTTTTTTTTTATGTATCTTTTATTTATTTCTTTTTGTTTTTTTTTTTGTTTTTCGTTCGAGGGTGAACACAACGACGCGTAATTAATTAAGATCCATCCGATCGAAATCTCTGTACAACCGAGAGATTGTAATATCCGCGACGCGTCTAATGACCTAATCCGATGTAACGCGAACGTGGAATTTCAGAATAGGAGTTAATTTACCGCTAACGAGGAAAGGCACTTCATATTTCTTTGTTACGTCGTGCTCGAGTCTCATGAATTTTACAACAGGCTTAAACTGCAAATGGTTTCACGTAGAGAATAAATAACTTCGATAATAATCGCGAACGGTTGCACGAAATCAATTTAAGTGAATCAATAAAAATAGCTTCTCAACGGGAAAAAAAAAAAAAAATAAAAAGCCGTCTAGTCATTGGGTGGAGTCGTCAGGCAGACAGTCAGGCACTCTCGGGGCGCCTTTTGTCCACTTGTACAAAGCTAACAAGATGTTTCACGGATCAGCATAGTGCCAAGAGATCAGATATAACAGGCTTATACGGAGGTCCTCGTTCGCTCGCGCGCGCGCCCAGTTTCTCTCTTGCTCCTCTTCGTGTATACATCTTTCCATATATATATATACCAATATGTATGTGTATATAAATATATATATATATATAGATGTGTGACGAGCGGTGTGGCAGGCAGAAACTCTGCATAACATTAATAATTCCCCGGAGGCTTTCGCTCGCTCGCAGCGGGCCGCAGCTCCGGGCATGAATTTCAGGAAAGCAAATCACCACGTTGCTACCTACTCCTGCGCTCGCATCGACTGCGCGCGTCTTGATCTTTTTTCATCTTCCTCTTTGCATGCCTCTGCCTTCTCTCTCTCTCTCTCTCTCTCTCTCTCACTCTGCTGCCGACTATACCTTCTTTAGGATCTCTCTCGGCTTTATTCCCTGCTTTCTTTTTTTAAGAGCCGTCAAATTTCTCTGGGTGTGCGTGGCAAAGAGAAAGAGAGAACGAAATTAAATTCCATTTATTTGTTGTCACTCGTTCACGCGCGCGCCCCTGACGCGCGCAGTGAGTGAAAGAGAGAGAGAGAGAGAGGAGGTTATCTAATCGGACGGAATTTGTATCTCTCGTTCTTTGTGCCTATGACGGATACACTCAATTATTAATAAAAAAAAAGTACACGAGGAGATATAAATAAGAAAGATGAATGAGGATGAAAAATATGTCTCTTGTAGGAATGGAGCAACGGCCCAGTACTCATGTCCTGTCAGCGGTATTGTAAGCCAGTACTGAAGTGATAAGAATGGGTCGGACTTTGAAGCTAGTTATTTCTACTGTAAACAGTATTTTAGTTCTAGTCTGATTATATTTTGTATAAATAAATTTTATTTCTGTATTATTACAGCGTTTAAAGATATAAAATATATTATGTCAGTAATTTGATCGTATGTACTTTTTCAAATTTTACTTTAACTGTAATCGTTTTTCTTTTTAGTATACTGACCATTGTCGAGTAGCTAACTAACTTTTGACTAGAGATGTTTATCTTATATAGTTTTAATTTTGTGTTTAATTTCAGGGCTTGAAGAGGTCCCTATAAAGGACGAAACGTTGCCATATTAAGTGTTGTTGTTTTAACACGGTTATTTCTAACCGAGGGTTGCCTCCCACAATTTGTTTATTTTATTAATGTAATTTTTTTCTTTTGAGATCGTACTTTAACTCTGGTTCTAATCTAATTAGGCCAGTACGGTGGGCCAGTATTGGTATACATTTGTAGCACTGGTTCTAATCTGACACGCCAGTATTGGGCCAGAACAGTATTACAACCCTGTTCTGTTCTTATCATCCCAATATCGGACCAAGAATGGGCCAGTAAAGGACGAATACTGGTCAGTAGTTCCAGAACCAGCAGTAGCTAAGTAAAAGAATCTACTTGTCGATCGAAATATCAATTTTCCTATTTCGTCGTCTAACGAGCTTCCGGTGTTCAGCGTTTAATCTTCCATTCGTGTTTTCAAAACCCCTCGTTTATAATCTCGATAAACCCGAAAAAAAAGAAAAAAAGAATCGACATGGTCGATATCTCCAAGATACAAAAAATTGTCGTCACCGTAAAGGTACCTCGCGAAAAAAAAAATCGCTTATCGAATTCAGTAGCCATTAACATGTTTCTTCTATATCTCGTCCAGTACCGCACATAACAGATACATTCAATTATCGATGAAAAAAAGAGCATCGAAGAAGCTGAATCAGCTCTCGCTTGGCGCGCGAGAAATAAATAGAATAAAGAAGTGAAGTAGGAAGCGAACACTCGAGGCGCGAGGTCGTGAGCAAAAAAAAAAGAAAAAAGAATGAAATACTCGAAGGAAAGAGAGAAAGACGTTTAAATACGATTCGGAACTCGTTCTCTCTTGATTCTCTCTTTTTTTTTCTTCTGCCGCAGCAGCTCACGCTCGTAAAAAGCTGCGAAGGCGCGCGAAGCTAGGCTAGCCGCTGCAGGCTGGAGATGCGGATTTACGAGTGGCCCAGCTCGCCGCTCGTGATTAATATCGCGAGCTCGCGGAGACGAGAACTCGCGCGAATGAAAGCAGAAACAAAAATCGCTGACAAGAATTCGAGACGCGGGTATACGTTCTCTGAAGTAGCTCTATAAGAGCGAGAATCAAGTCCGAGGAATAACATAAGCTAAAGCTGCGCGTATATGCTAATCGTCGCTGCTGCGGTTAAGTGCGTCGATGAACTTTTATTCCACTTCCCGCTGGGAGACGAAATTTCTCGAGATTCGTTTTCTCCGAGAGAGAAAGAGAGAAGAGGGCGCCTTAAACGCCTCTTTCGTCGTCGTTATTTATCGGTGTAATGATTCATTTCTTCGTTTGCGCCCTTCTTTTTTTCCCCCTCTCTCTCTCTCTATCTACTTTCGCTTTCTTGAATAAAAATCATATTTGTTGTCGGAGCAGCTCGTAACGTTAATTTTCGTAATATTTCCCCGTCTTTTTTATATAGGCACGCGCTTGCGTACTGGCCGAGTCGCCTGCCTATCTCTCACTTTGTTTATACGCTTCGTCGAGTTGGAGCTTGGTCTTTTAAATACCTTGGGACTTTTCATTTTTTATTCTCATCAAATAAGTCGCTTATTTTCACGTTCTTTCTGCGCAGGCGTTGCTGAATCGCTCGAATAAGGAGGAGGAGGAGACGGAGGAGGGGAAGCCTGGAGCCAGGTCTTGACTTGTAAATTTTTCGCTTTATACTGGCTTTGCATGTGTATGTAAGAGAGGTGAGAGGGACTGAGAAGCCTTTAATGCTTTCAGACTCGGCCGTATCACTTTCGATTATGTGGTTGACTGATCGCTGGTAGAAAATAAACGAGTTCTACTTTGATTACTTTCCTAATTTTCTGCCAAGTTTCATAGCTAATGTCCATACATGTGGATTTTAATTTGGTAAAAATTTGGAAAAAGACTCGTTGAGACAAACGAAAATGTAAGAAAAAGATGTAATATCCATTGGATAGTTATACTTTCAGTATATAAGTAGTGCATCGGTGCAATAATAGAGGGAGTCAGTCAATGAGAACACGGCAATCGTTACACAGAAATAAAGCTGTCATAACAGAAAATACGCGTTTGTTAAGATTGGTCCAGATTTCCAGTTAGAAATACACGTCTTGTCATATCGGAGAAAACTTGCATTTACAGCGGACGCTCGAAAAAAGGAGGAACACCTCAACATACAATCTATCAACTACCAACAACGTTTCTGTCTCTCTATTCAACTCTTGAATACTCTGTTCTCATTCAACACACACACACATATACACATACTTGTCCATCGGATCTTTCAACACTTTCCATCATGGAAAACTGTCGGACTGGCGGAGTTGCACATTCGATCACAAATTGATTCGAATTAGTTCCCAATGGCGTGTAATCGAGCGTTCCTTCGACCGCCCACTCTCGCGCTCCTTCCTGACAGCGTATCCCGGGCAGCAGCGGCAGCAGCACCCCGGCATTAAAGGCTTCGAGCTCATTACGCTCGATGCTCGCCGCCTAATACTTAGAGCGGACGAGGGCGGCCCGCGATATTACGCGCAATAGCGCATTATGCGGCACCGGAGGCGTCGTCGATCATCGCTGTTCACCACCACTCTCGCATCACGTGTGAAAGTAAATCGAGGCGCTCTCGCGATATTGAGTCATTTAGGCGTACGCGAGCTCGCTGTGCGGCTATGTGATTTTTGCGCACGTCAATTTGCCCCGCGATGGATACATGAGTGTGTGTGTGTGTGTGTGTGAGTGTGTGCACACTCGCGGTGAGAGTCTAATATGCGTGTACAGCGCACGCGTTAGCTTGGGTAATTGAGAGGAGCCTTACCGCGAATGTAGCGAAGGCTTCCCTATAAAGGCAGATCGACGCCTCTCGTTTTCTATACGCGGAATGCATGCCTGTACGCGAGTCTAATCCGACAATTTTCTACGCTATGTCGAGTTTAACTTTGTTTACACGGACTACCTGGGTGAACAGCTGTCTTTCTTTAATGGAGCTCGGGATTCACGACACGAAGACAATGCGATGCTTGTGAATAATATTGTCTTGCTATTGAACGATGTCGGTGATTGGAAATTTTGTCTTGGTCCTTGGTAAGGAAATGTTGGCCTTGAATTGAAATTCTAATTCGGTGTAATGAGATGATAAATATGATTTGAAATGAGAATAATTATCGATGTGATTTAAAAATTAGGTAATTATAGCTTGTAAGACCTATATAATAATTATAGATCGTTTAATTGTAATAAAAAATAGAATAGGATTTGTTGTTATTCCATACTGTTGGTATTCGTATCCAATGACGCGATGAAACGATCAATTGTTTTTCGAAGTCACATTTGATTGTCTATTCTTTATTTTCAGTTTATCAAGATATATGTGTATAAAACTGTTTAGTTTAAAAGTGTCCAGGTATCGGGCTTCAATCACACGACAAAATCAAAACTATTTCAAGACTGGATTAAAATGTCTTAATCTTAAAGCATAAGACAGAAATAACCAACAATAATGCACGATAATACTGAAACATCTTAATCTTATCTAGAAAATGTTGAGTTTAAGATTCTCTTCGTATTGTTCTTAAATTACAAGACAAGTCAAGCTGATATAAAGAATAATCTTGTGTCTAGGTGAAGCTCTAGAGTTAGCAAAACAACATATACACATATAGGAATAAATTGTAGGCGGATCGAGTTGAGGCAAAATTAACTGCGTGTGCCACGAATGACGCGAACGCTCGCACGTGCTGTAAAGTCGCAGTGACACGTGCAAATGTTACGAACGAGTACGTGCGTTTACTCGTCCGGTTTTACGCGCATAGTTGCACTGGCCAGGCTGTATGCGGGATCTGGTGCGTATGTACCATAAATGCGATGTGTGCCGTTGATCCATTCGAATTTACACCGCGAGCGCACGCGTCCGGAAGCGTCAATTCGCCGAGTGACCCTTTCGCTTTTTGAACAAAGTGCAAGCGGTTCGCTAGTAGGCTTTTATCGGAGTAAGTAAACTTTCCTCGGGTACTTTGATTTTTTACTACGGAAACTTCATATATATTTACTTACATATATATATACGCTTGTATAAAAGATGAACTACAGTGAAATTTAAGAGTGAACATTTTTTTGTTCCGATATTTAGAGTGGTTTTTCACTCTGGCTTTTCAGCTTGGAGTACATATAGCGATGAATATGTTACTCTAAGGTTAGAGTCTATAAAACTGACATCTAAGTTCATCATTAATGTATCTAAAATGTAAGCGATGTCATTAGTGAGTAGTGTGTCATTAGGTTGAAATTGCCATTAGTTATATATATTATATACTTGCTATCTAAGTGGACGTTAAGGACCGATGATTTTTCTGTAATTCTTCTATGCTAAAATATGGGCACTTTTATATTCTCACATATAAGTAGTAATTTTTTTCTCAACAATTCTTACTATTAAAATAAAAAAAACGTTTGCTGCATTCAAAAATACAATAAATTTTCTTAAATATCGCAAACTATTTTTCTTGGCATAATTATATAACACAATATATAGATATAATAATACATTAATTAATTGACTAAATTTTAAAACCCAATCGATCGAAATAATTCAGTCTATCAGTAGGTTTGTTACTCAGACCACGGTGGAAAAAAAGTGACGTGGAAAAAATTGCGAAAATGACATCGACTGCGCAATGTTTTTTTGTTCATTCAATTTGTCTTCGTAACTATAAGTCACACAGTGACTCAAACAGGTATTAAAAAATAATATATTCGCTCTATTAGTATAATATCGGTCATTCAGCTGCAAGAGAATGCGCGTCAATATTTTTCACAGCGGCAGCGGCCCCTCTCCGAAGCGAAGCTTTTAATCCGCCAGCGAGTTGTGTGCACCGGGATTGGTTTATAGGGCGTTTGAAAAATTGCGTAGCGATTTCATTAAATTCGCCACGCTTCTCTCCCCTTCGGCTACCGCTGTACAGTACTGGTAGCAGCAGCAGCAGCAGCAGCAGCAGCAGCGGCGCGTGTATGCGCTTCGTTCTTTCGCTCGGTAAATCGCGCCGTATAAATCCCACGATCGTATGAAATTTACTGCCGTGAATCGACGCTTTTCTATTGCGGACCGAGCCGTGTCCAACTTATCGAGCTCTAGAGCGTCAAAGTACTTCGCTGCTGCATTTCGATTCGTGGCTCGTTGTTGTTACTACATTGTGCGGGCGTATATATATATATATGTAAAAAAGGGTTTCATGCTTTTTCGTGCTTTTTCGAAGTATATTTATAGCGTCGCTTTTTATTTCATACCGCGTTATACTGGATGTTTAGATAGGCGTAGGTTAAAAGCTCCCGGAGTGAAAATTAATATTAAGAGTGAATTTTCAGTCTAGGGAAATCGCGATGGTCGAGTTCACTGTAGAGCGTTGAGCTTCTTCAACCCTTTAAGGGGGCATGACACTTTTTAAATGGAAATTACTGAGTTTTAAATTTTAAATATTTATAACAATGCAGTTATGATGTACGCTTACAGCTAGTTGTAAGTTACTTAATCATGCGACGTTGGATAAAATAATGATGATGAAAATGTTTTTTTTAAGCGACATCGCGTGTGTATTTTGGGTTTTAGGAATAAATTGAAAGGAAAATAGTTGCTATTGGCATAATAATTGTACTTATAAATTGAAAGTTTATTGAAAAAGGGATTATTACTTGAAAATAAAAAAAGTCCAATTTTGTTGTCTTTAGCTCCAATTTCTTTTTGAAATCACTGTATATCCTAGACTGTAAAGTTTTCACTTTTAATACTAGAGTGCAGAGTTCACGCGTCCAACGAGTGATTAAAGAATTACTAAAAGCTTCGGAGTAAAAGCCACATTAAATTTACAAGTGCAACGTTCTTACTCTAAATTTTAGAGCGAAAAGTTCATTCGGCTGACGATGTAAATTAAAAAATTAGTATGTCACACTGTATTGTAATCATTTTACTCTCTACAAGCTGCAGAGCGAAAATTCACCCAGAATCTCGGAGGGAAAAATTCCCACTCTCAAACTTCGCCATCTCAAACTATCTAAAAATCTCTCAATTGGACATAGCGTTGAAAATATTCACTCCGACGCAGAGTGAATCGAAGACTCGCCAAAGAAAAGGCCAAAAACAGTGGATGCTTGACTTTCCGCGCTCTCTTATATAAAGAAATTTTGACAATCGCGAAGCGCAATAACGTTGATTTAATTATTCCAGGGGCATTTTCCAAGCTCACGGCTTACGACCCCCCACGATCCCTCCTTGCCTGTAAACATAATCGCCCGGCAGCCGCACGATGTCGAATGCAAACTGCAATCAGTGCAGCTATATATATATATATAGGTGCATATACAAATCGAGCCGCATAAATTAAAGTAGTCCTCCGCAGACGTAAGAGCGCTACGAGCCACGCGCTCAGCGCGTTCAGCGCGCCCAGAGAGTAACGAGCGTTTTACAGCGCCGCAGAGACACAACGAGTGGCCGAACTATATGCACACGCAGCATTTACAACCCCTCCGTTCCTTGTACATATAGATATACATACATATATAAATACCTATGTGTGTATATATATATATATATATATACACTCATGTACGTAATACAAAGTTTCATTCGCCACGGGGATCGGCGCGCATACTTTCTTATGTGCGCATGTATATATATAATTTATATATATATATATAGTATACCTATGCGTGCGTCTGTATACCCGCGTGTATACAGCCCAAGTGCAGTGTTCGTAAATCAGGGATTACGAAGCGAAGTAGGGGGACGACTGCAGCCGTAAACAGTTTAATCTCGCTGTAGTGGTGCGCTGCGGCGGCGGCGACGGCAGATCGAGCGGCCGATCAGTCAAAACAAGAGATTCTTCACGCTACGAGCATGAGCTCGAGATTTATTGGCCCAACTATTATCATTTTACAGCGCGGCGCCTTCTCCCCCTCTTTAGCTATGTGTCCTGTGTGTATATGTGGCGTGTATACCTATATATATATATACATGAACCCTTTAACTCTCTCGCAGGGAGAAATTTTTTAGTTACCCGTGACGACAGATAGACTGCTCGCGCGTGTACGGGCGCCTGGTCAGAGAGACCGTTGCAAGCGAGTTATTGATCTTTGTACGATGGGATTAAAATTTGAGGGTAAAATTAATCAATAAATTTATACACTTTTTAAAAAGTGATGTACTTAATAATAGAAGTGAAAATTCTTGCGAAATCAAGTGATCAAATTGTATTAAAAAGAAAATATCAAACTAATTTCGCATTATTTAACGGAGATATTAAGTACTTAGGATTGAATTATGCTGTATTTTATTTGGACAGAGGCTACTGGGGTAACTAGCGATTTTAATAAATTTCTTACATAATTTCTTTTTGTAAATTATGTTTAAATGCGTGTTTGTAGCAACCAGTATAGAGAGACGTTCTCGGAGTACGGAGTTACTTGTACTGGTGGAGTCACATGCCCTAAAGGTAGAAAAAAGACACAATTTAACGCAGAGAAATGATAAGCTATGCTAACAACCGCTAAATCTATGCCATTCGAGCTTTAAACTGACGTATTATTCAGATTGCACTCTAAGCTCTCGAGTGAAAAATCACTCTAAATTTTCATCTGCAAAATTCTCTCGTTTTCAAAATTTCACGGTAACTCCGAGAATCCCTTCTCTAGAGTTAATGTTGAAAATTTCATCATTTACTCGAACAGAGAATGAATCGATCAAAATCTCAAGAGTGTAGAGAGGGAAGGCACGGCCGAAGCGTCTAATGGCCTGTTTTAAGTATGTTGACGAGAGTCATTTAACATTTTTGAGGCGATGCAACGAATAGTTGAGCACACAAACTATTAGCTTGATGGAGTAGATTTTGAGTATTAATTTGTAAGGAGGAGGTCGGGCGGACGAGTTAAAAAATGTTACTCGATCGGTTATACGATTAGCTGGATGTTTCTCTTTTTCTTTCTTATTTTTTTTTTTTTTAAATTCTTGCCTGAATATTTAAGGCTAGGATTATTAATTTACCGAGTGAATGTGCTCGCGGGTGTAGGGATAATAATTTCAGGACAAAAATGTCGGTGGCTCGGGAAAAATTATGCTCCGCTGAAATAAACACCGTAATAACGTAAATCAGCCAGAAGCTACCGTGCAATAAACTTGCAGTTCTCGCGGGTGGCTAGACTTTTCCCGCTCGAACTCTCGAGGCAGAAAAAAAAGAAGCGACACTATACGCCGCGGGTAAAGGTATATACGCCAAGTCGCTCATTACAAGCGATCGCGAAATATTTATATGTTTATGTATAAATGCCGGAGGAGCTGGTATAAATCTTGGAACTGTGTTGCATCGAAGGCTGGAAGGTATTGACACGATGGCAGGAAGTATAATGAGACGTGTATCTTTCAAAATTTTTTCTCTCTCTCTCACTATATACTTTAATAATTTGTCTTTCGTACGGAATTACCGATTACAGGTTGTGGGAAGGATCTTGCTTTTTTGTACGCTTATATTTTTAGAGTGTAGTTTCACTCTTAGGAAAGCAAGGTACTGATCTTCGCACTGGAGAGTCTAAGAAAATATTTAAGTATTTATGGATTTGAATATTGATTGTGTTTATTAGAATGAAAAAATATACGTTTACTCAAAAGAATATTGGTTTAAATCAAAAAGAAAATTGTAGATTTAATTAAATTGATTTAATAGATTCGACTTGACAGTAAAAAGTCACTCCGAGTGAAAGTTCACTGAAATGTCATACCTCTTCGGGTTCACTTGGATAACGAATATTTTAACTAATAATGTACGACTAGACGATTCTGTATGAGCCTGTGGGCGACATTGCACTTAGATAACGAGTGTTTTAAGAAATAATGCATAAACTTACTCCAGAATGAAGAATAAATCACTCGAAATTCATGAGTGAAAAAATCCTATGTCTTATACTTCAGCGTAGTATTAAACATCCATTCATCCGTGTAAACATGGTAAATTTCGAGTATAGAGTGAATCGAAGATTTTTAATTTAAAAACAGTGTAAGCAATTTGGTCTCTGAGCTAGTACTTTGATTTTTTACGACGAAAACTTTATACACGTTTGCCTATACAGGTTTTTATAAAAATGTTGAGTGTTCGGTTCACTCTATGAACTATAGTGAGGTTTAAAAGTGAAAATTATTTTATTCCGAAATTTCGAGTGAGTTTTCACTCTAAAGCTTATATCGTACAGTATTATCTGATGAATACGTTACTGCAACGATACAATGACGGAAAAACGCCATCTAAGCTTATAATATTTCTTAAATCATTCGCTACGCTAGTGAACTTTTCGCTCGAAAAGTGGGAGTGAGAGCTTTTCATTTGGAAATTTAAAGTGGTTTTTCACTCTTGAGCTCAGGGTACTAAGTTGACATTAGTTGAGAGACAATATCTCTGTAATTTTCAACTGTAAAATGGGGCTATTATTTTCTTTATAAACTTCATAAAGTAGCTACTCAATAAATGATTCTTATTATTATAAACTACAAAAAGTTTGCTGTATCGAATACATAAATTTTTTTTCTGTTGCTCGTACGCAAAAAAATCTTTTGCGTAGTAAATATCCTGTCGCCATTATCAAACGCAACGTGAATAATTCTAAATTAACTAATTAACCACAGACCACCGAAGTACATTAAAATTTCAGCATTCACTCGAGCATAGAGTGAATCGAAGAGTTTAAATTTAAAAACCGTAGTGTAAGCAAGTTGATCTATGCGCTCGATAAATTTCAGCCAAACCGTAAACCGTCGGCGCTCACTCGGCGACGGTTGTTATCGCAGAGACAAAGAGAAAAAGTGCCTCAGGCGCAGGTGACTCTCTTCGGAACTTTTTTAAAATTGTCAATTCACCCCGCGGCCTCCTTAACGTCCTCATTAAGGATGCCGGGTATGAAATTACCGTAGAACTGAATCATGCGTCTCTCGAAATGGCCACAGGCTGTATTTGAAGAAGCTCGTCCTGTCGCCCCTGTCGGACTTTTATAATATTCTTCAACTTTTTCTCTTCGTCTTCTCCCCTATTCGGTACCGCCTGCCGCCCCCTCTTTATATCTGTAATTCTTTTCGAAACTTACCATATACGAAAGACGTGTATTATTTGGTCGCTCCTATTACGGTAAATTCTTTAATATCATAATTCGCGTTTCACACGAGCAAAACTGACCTCTTTATCGATATAAATAAAAGTCTCCTCTCTCGATCGGTGTCTCATGGGTGGAAACCATTCATTACGCACGTGCTGGTATTTTGCCCATTTATTTCTTGGAAATTATTTCCGAAAGAGAATTTAGAGTACATACATACGCACATTTATAACATACATCCACACATGTCAAGTCGACGAAAAAGCTTTTGTACGAAAGATCGAAAAAAAAATACACATATGTCGCAAGTCGTTATTGGCAGGCTGTACGTCCAATCGTGAAAGAAGGATGGACGCGGGCCAGTCGCCCGTGCCTTTTTTCCCCGCGAACTTTCAAAACAGACTTTTGAATGCGGAGCGACAGATTTTTTTTATCGCTTCTACGTTTGGGGTTCTTAGATTTTATTGGATCGGTGTATATAGTCAAGACGGCTTATGAATAATGCGCGTAATGCGCTTTCGCTCGCGATGGCCGTCGCGAGTAGCCTTGGATGACTCCCGTAGGGAAATTTTTATAGGAGTTTGGGATTATAGGTACAGTTATTTCTAGCGTTTCGATCGTTCGAGCGGCTGTTGTTATAGTTAAAGTAAAGACTATTTTCATGAGACTACAATTTTGTCGGGTAAACCGCACTACGGTCTCGCAAACTCGATCACGTTTCACTTTTCTTTATACGCGAACTTTGGTCAGTGTTGCGGATGTAAATGTTATACGCGAAAAATTTCGTATATTTATGACAATTTACTTATTGCAAAATTGCTTTTTGCGAAAGGAAAAATTATTCTTTGTTTGAATTATGCTGATAAGCTACAAAAATAGTCATATTGTAGGAATTCCAGTTTTTACGACATGCCTGTAAATCATTTTTTTCTAATTCTCTAAATAATTATTGAGAATTCAATAAATTTTATATGAATAATGTATTCGTGTATTCAAATTACAAATTGAAAAATGTAGTTGAAGGGTAAGATATTTATTTCTATACAAGTTAAAAACATAACAAACTTTGACTACTAATATAGTTTACAAAAAGATCAAGTTTATTTGATTAATTTAGTTACATTCTAGACTTAATATTCTAAGGTAAGAATAATCATCTCCTGTAAGTTTTACTGATAAAATTTTGGCTTAAAAAATATTTGTTTGCGTATAAAGTTAATATTTTCAGTTAAAATGTTACTCACTGTATACAAATAAAAATAGTAAATGTACCTATTTAATAAATAAATCAAATTTTTTTAAATATGATATAAATATCGAATTGGCATATATTTATACATAATTCCTTTCGATTAATATAATGTATTAAAACATGCGATTATAATTAGGGCATTCCGATACACTTAAAAAACGCACAATATTTAAACAAATATTTCCTGCAATTTACTTTTGAATAAAAATAATAATTAAATCCAAGTAAATATTTTCCTCGTCCAACAAATTTGATTTCATCGCATATAAATCATCGTAAATATCAATATGCTATTTATTGCAAAACAAGTGCTAGAAATTTTTCAAATTGAACTCGGTTTCGATGTTTAAATCGACCACACATTGTCCGTCGAAGGAAGCGCTAGCTCAATATAAACTTCTCTCGCGCCAGTTGGCAATAAAAATGCCCGGAAAATCCGTTCAACCCTCTGACTCAAGATATCTCTATCCACATGAACTTTCCAACTGTGTAGCTCTCACAGTTTCGTAGGTCAAAATCAAAAAAATCCTTGCACACATGCCGCATACTGCCACGTTGACGAAAACTCTCGAGCCGTCCAAGTGACGCATATATTGAAAAGCACAGATACACAGCGCGCGTACAGCAGCAGTAACAAAGCACTGCCAGCAATGGAGGAGAATATGGAAAGTCGAAAGGACGGAGACAGCGGACGTGAGCGAATATAACGCAGTAAGAGAGAGAGAGAGAGAGAGAGAGAGAGAGAGAGGAAGGGTCCAGCACAGCAGAAACACAGCTTGCGGGTATAATATGGCGAAAGCCAAGCGAGAGGCCGAGCTACACCCCACGAATGTTAACGCGCGGCATTAGCCCCGCGGTGTATTGGTCGGGCGGTAGGAGTGCCGTCGCAATAATTCTGATAACGCAGCATGTTGTCATGTCGACCGGCATACGAAATGTCCTCTCCCTTTCGCCTTGCTTTCTCTCTGTCTCTCTCTCTCTCTCTCTCTCTTGTTCTTTCTGGTCGCCTGTGTGCGTTACTCTGTCGCGCGCTTGTTGAATTCTGAGGGGTTGGATCCGCGTGAGAACGGCAAGATGGAGAAATTCAGTTCCGGCTCTCTGGCTTTTAAGTGAAACGTGCGGGACGGAAAGCTACGCGCTGCTAGGAGCTTTCCCCGAGCATTTTGAGATTACAAGTTTTTGTCGCTTTGTCTATCTTGATTCTGCTTCATCTGAGACTACTGTCGCGTTATGTTTTCAGCAAAGAGCGTTGAAAATTTCCTGTTTCATGGGCTGCAGCAATCTTGTTTATACGTGAGATTTGGATTCTTGGATGTTAGAAGTAAAGTTTGTTGTTTGGATGAGATTTTTGTGGATATTCTGGTAAGGTCTGTACTATAGCAGATAAGATTTTGGTTCGATATTGGGATTGTGAGAGCTGGTGTGCTAGATTTTATACCCTGGATAGAACGGCTAGGTCATTGGGAGACAGTGCATTGGTTACCAGAATTGGTGAAACCTTGGTTTGATGTTGGGATGATAAGAACAAGCCAGGATTCTTGGAAGTCACTTGCCTAATGTTGGTAAACCAGTTGAGAACCAGAGTTAAAACTAATTAGTTGTTAAATAACGTACGCCAATTCCAGTTCAGTATAATTTACTGATCACAAGCTGGTTTTGAAGCATTTACCTACTTAATCTTTATCTTATAAGAACTTTATGTATATTTTATACATATACGTAGTTTGACATCATTTAAGCATCAGCTTAATGTAGCCATTAGTTTACAAACATTATTGTAAAATCATTTCTAAATGGTCTTGTGTAGTAAGGAGAAATCAAATTTAAAAGCATATGCTCTTGGTACAGTTCTGGAACAATACTATTGTTAAGTACTAGCCCAGTATTGGTTCAATACTCAAATGCTGACTTACAGGACTTCTATTTCCATCTTTCGTATATTGAATCAATATCAGCCAAATACTGGTCTTACGCAACCTCTGACAAGCTATCAGTACTGGTAGTGCACCAGGTCCTTAGTCCATTAATGCTATATAGATATCCTAGTCCTTTATTTTATTTCCTTCAAACATCTTTCCCTATTATTCCCCTCCATTATCCACATCCCTTCTAGCTCGTCCCCTTGAATAGCGTCAACTGTGGCGATTCTCTCTTTCTCTCTTTCTCTCTTTCTCTCTTACTCTCTCGTTATATTTACCCGTACTCGAACTCATCCTCTGTTGCGCACAAGTGTTTCCGCAAAACGCGATACATACGATGAAACACACGCCCCTTTCCGCAGCTCTCTTGACGCGTAGCATTCCCTGTACACTATACTGGCGTATATGTGCGGGAGAAAATGGTCTCTAGCCAGAGTTTCCATCGCCACCCCGAGAGCGTAGCGGTCGAGTGAAACGACTGTATCCACTGAAAAATTGCGAGCGCCTGCACTTTTTTGCCGCTCTCTGTATGCGCGCAGCTGCGAGTAGTGCGAGGCTGATGTATTGCGCTCGCCGGCGCGTTTTCGAGCGATTTTTATTTCCCCTTTTTCGCGGGTTATTGCTCGCACTGCTGCTGCTGCTGCTTCTGCTGCCGTTGTTGCGGGAGTGCTATCATTATGAAAATTTTGTATGCCACATGTCGTGACGAATTGCGCTGTTTATATATATGAAAGGATGCTCTTTCCTACGGCTTTATATAATAACGTGATCGTTTCTTTTCTCTACTTGGATAGACAATGTTTTTGTGCTGTTATTTTAATGCGTAGTATATAAGTTTTATCGATTTGTATTTCTTTTCTTGATATGATAAGCTTTTATGTTCTTTCAAGCGGTGGATTATTTATTTATTTATCTCTATTTATTATAATTTAGTGTGGGAAATATATTGCAAACTGTACGGAAAAAGGCGGAGAAGAAGAATTCGACGAGTTGTAACTGTTGAATTAACAGCGAAATTTGCTTTTCGAAATAATTAAGTATAATATATATGTTGTAATAATAATAAAAATTGTTATTCAATAGCGTTTGAAATTTCTCGATGAATTTTCCATCGACGTTGTTTCTTAGATAAGTTATCAGTGATACCAAAAAAGATTTTGCTACATTTTCTTAAATGTATATACCTATATATGTAATCTACAGATATATAAGTTCATCGCTGTCATCAAGCGTATACTAGAATTACTTCCTCAGCCACCACGTAGCAGAGAGTCTAGTATTCATCGGTCGCGAGATCGTCTTCAGCTCAGCCTTTCATCCGATCCCGCTTCATTACAACTCCTAATCGAAAAATATCACGAGTAAGATCCGCCCGTTGCAGAGCTGCGAAGCTCTTGCGCGAGAACTCATATCACGTGGGCATACATGTACGCGAGTGCAGACAGCGGCAATTACTACAGACGTGTAATCATCGAGACGATACGCTTTTGCCCCAGCAGCAGCAGCAGCAGCAGCAGCAGCAGCAGCGGCAGTTGTAGCATTCGTTGTAGGTGGGCTTTGCGTTACTCGCGTGTTCGACGACAGCCCACTCGTGGCTTGATTTTTAATTTTCCACCTTTTCGAAATTCTTGAGAACGGAAATTCGTTCCTTAATACGCTTTTACCGTAGAACGGGATTTATTTATCTTGACATAAAAGAATATGATTTAGACGCGACTGCTCCTTCTGTGTATACTAATTTGCATTAACGATTTTCTCTATATACTTTAACGACTCTCTATATAACTTATGGAAGTGAGAAAGGAGCAGACGTTAGGAAAGCCTAAATTACATCTCGACGTTCAAATTATAGTCCATAGAAATTACTCTCCTACTTTTATTTTATCGTAAATCATAATTTTCCATAAACACATCCAGGCCACGAGCTCCTGTAATCTTCATTCAGATATATATATATATATATATATGTATACATAAAACGATGATTCTGTACCTATATATATATGCTTGTGCGTGAAAAAGGACCAATGCTGTCTCAAATTCGATGAGCCTGTATTGTTATTAAACTTTGGAATAAAATTTTTGTTTCGATTCGAAAATGTTATTTATTTATAAATAGTGACATAAACAGTGTATATTTGTTTGATTATAGTTATTCGTTATTATTCAGAAGTTTTTTGATTGTAAATGATTATTTTTATAGAATTCATTACATTTTGCTAAATATGTTTTATTCCAATAAATATTAATTTGTTTCATATAAATTATATGATTATATATTTGAAAGTAAATATTAATAGTTCTTATTGATTAAGGATACAAATAAAATTAAAAAAAAAATTATTTATTAAAGCTATTTATAGTGTACACGAATATCTACTTTTTGATGCTTTGCACTGAATGAAGACAAATTTTTATTTATATACAATAAGTAACAGTTTTACTTTCAAATAAATATTTTTTAAGCTAATACAGTCTTTATTGTTTACTTACATTTAATGCAAAAAATAATTACATTAGTAAAACCTATAGGAGATAAACGTAGTATCCTAATCATATAACTAATACATTTTCCTGTTTCAAAAAATCAGCTTTCCCAAACATGCCTTTTCTAGTCTCTACGAATCCAACCAAATTCAGCTTATCCGTCATCGTACGAAGAATAGCCTAACAATTTGGTGTATCAATAGAAACGATCTCCCCGTATATACGAAAGTATACAGCGGCAGTACAGTGACCATCGGCTAAACGAAGACAATCATTTACAAGATCGATCTCCGTGCAGTTTAAAAAGCACCTTATAGCCATCGTCATTATCTATAGATATCGACATTAGAGCATCTTTTTGTACTTTATAGAAAGAACTCGCACATATAGACTCAGGCATGAGCTGCTGGCCATAAGGAGGTAGCCACACATAGGAGTAGCCAATCTATCCTTTTCTCCCCCAACTCCCTTTTCTCTCTCTCTCTCTCTCTCTCTCTCTCTCTCTGACTGACTTGAAATCGCCGCCGCTACGACTTTAGTCTCACCGCCCTGTAATCATCGCCGAGTCAGTGGCGGCGCTCTCGCTCGCTAATTATGTTTCATAACACTTCTTACCCCCGCGTGCTCTCTCTCTCTCTCTCTCGCGCGCGCGCGCGCCTAATGTCTACTCCCTTAAGGGCACCTCATCATTTATTTACATCATATTCATTCTCTCGAAGCAGGATATACACACGTGTATATGTGAGAGAAGCGTGAATTTCTGTACTTTCAGACATACGCGCGCGCTATACAGTCCTTACATATATATATATATATATATCGATACGAGTGTAGATAAATATAATTCTCTCTCTCTTCGATTTTTCGAGCATCCGGTCGATGCGCAGCATCTGCAGCAACGTTTTTCTTCTCGCCGTATATACATACGGACGCATGCATTATATTACCGCGCAATTATTGTCCTCATTAGGTACAAGCGGGAGAGAAGCTGATCTGTATTCTGCGGGTGTTGCGCAGGTTGCTTTCTTCGCTTCTTCTTCTTCTTCTTCTTCTTCTTCTTCTTCTTTTCGTTTTTTTTTTCTTTCTTCTTTTGAAAACCGAATTATTGCCGACTGTGCGTTCAGTGCATGCAAACGCGCGCGTGTGCTTATTTCCCGCAAAGTCGAAGTAGTCCGGGGGATAATTAGTCGGGAAGGACACGCTTGCGGAGGTAAGGAGTGAGGTCAGTGAGGATTTGAAGTAATGGCTGTAAAAGACCGTTACATCTGATGGCTCTGGGTTTGAAGTTTATATTCGCGTGTGCGAAGATTATTCTCGTAATTATGCACGGCGTGTACAGTTTGAGGTGACTCGAACAAATTAATATCAGCCGGTATTGTTGCGATAACAATGGAGCTATTTTCTGGGTCTACTTAGCCAGAGCTGTGTCTGAAGTGTTCCGAAGTGTGCGTGCCTGTAATAATTATGCATTTATGGGAGAGTTTATGGTGAATCGTCGGTTTCGATTGAGTTTTTTTATTTTGGATTTTGGTAATGTGTCGTGTGTACTGATTTATTTGGTTTTTGGATGTGCTACGTTACGTTGTATATGGTACACTTAGTAGGAATTGTCCTTGTCATATTCAGTATCCCTTACTGGCAGTCAGTTCACTGGCTGCTAGTACTGGCCCAACCGTGAACAATCGCAGAACAAGTTTTCTTGAGTTAAAAAACAATGTATAGTGTATATTGTATAATAGTAAAATTACGTTCAGTAATACGTTTCTTGAGTCATTCAAGACATAAAATAAAAGTTTAAATATCAACAAGTGCCTCTCCTTAAATGCAATAAGCAACCATTAAGTAAACAATTCGTTTAAATCTAAAGTTTTCCTTTTCAAAATCTCGAAACAAAGAAATTTGTTCCAACAATTACTATTAACTGTAATTAAAATTGCCATTTGAAACAAAATTGACATTCCGATAGATCCCTTAGAAAAAAGTCCAAAGACATACATTTTCTTTTCCACCGAACCAGATTTTTCCCCCCAAAGCACACGTACCAGGTACACGCGAACATGCGTGTCTGAAAATCAGCATCGACGGGTTCAATTTCCTCGCGCAAATCCGCGTCTCAGTCCAGTCTACGAGTAGCAGCGGCAGGTTTCTCCGCGAAATCGCCTAAAACCACTTAATCGCTCGGCCGCAGAAGTGCTAGCAATTTGCCGGTGCGGGCCCGGTTGGAATGGGTAAACGACGTCCATTCGGAGAGAGAGAGCGAGAGAGAGAGAGAGAGAGAGACGAGGGATTCCCAGGAGATACGGACACTCGCTCGCGCTCGCGATCACAGTTGGCACTCGGAGCTGCGAACCCCGAGCAGCTAATCCGACCGACGGAGTCAATCGAGGATGGAGGACGCCGGAGACAATGAGCAAGGAGACAGCTACTCGTGTGCCACTGTTGGTAGGGGGAGGATTCCGACTATGCAGGGAACCGACTAAGTCGAGCTCGAATAACTACCGAATCTCGCGCCAGACTTTCTCTGCCCTCCGAGAGCTTAATCCCACCAATTACTGCAGTCGCGAGCACGTCTCTTCGGCTCAAGGGAGAAACAGAGAGAGAGAGAGATAGAGAGAGAGAGAGAGAGAGAGAGAGAGCTATATACTCTTTGTCTGTATCTACGGATACTTGTGCTTCGACTGACTCTCTGACTCTTTTAACCCCAGCTAAGATAACAGCTCTTCGTGTATACGACTGCTCGGCATGGGTTGAGCAGTAGCAGTAAGCTGCTATTCGAGTACTACAGCTTTTTCTCGCAGTCCCCCTTTGGAAGGCCAAGCGCGTGCGCGCTTCTTTGCTCCGTTACTACTGCGACGCGTGTTTACTTTAGGGGGGATTAGTATATTTACGCATTAGATTCCCATTAGACATGGTTTAAGCGAGAATTACTGCCGGTCTCATTGCGCGTCGATCCGAAAGAAAAACAAATCTTGCGAGCGGATTCTCAACGCACTTGTATTTATATACTATTTCCATTGCTTTTTATATACCTTTTAGTCTATTCTTTTATTCTTAGGTACTTTTTGTGTTTATTTTTTTTAATTGCCATTTCACAAAGTTTCTTTTGCAATAATGTAAGGTATACTTCGCATTGCATTTATTTTGAAAAGGCCGAGTATTATGCTTTTGTACCAAAAAGGTAAAAGGTAAAGTTCATTTTGGAATCGGATGTGGTTTCATATCTTAAAGGGGGCAAGACACTTCCGAAATAAAAAAAAAACTAAAATCAAAATAATAAAAGTAGAAAATGATCGTAGGATTCAAAGTCAACCAATTGATACATTGAGTTCAAACTTGATAGTAATACATTTTGTTCTAGTCCTTTCAGTATGAATGTAGGGATTTTGAATTGTGTGAATTTTGTTGAATAATTAACGTTAATTGATTATTTTTTTGACTCATTGAAAAATAACAGTCCACTTTTTATTTTTAATAATTTTTTTGGGGCTACAACATAGAGTTTAACTATCAATTTTGAGCTCAATCCATCCATCCGTTGACTTTGAATCCTACGGTGAGTGAACCCGGGGTACGAATTTTCGACTTTCTGTTGTAACTAGTTATCGAAGATACTAATAGAACAGCTAGAGCGCCTCTTAAATTCAGGGTAAAACTATCTTCTTTAATTAAAATAAGTATAAATTATAACTGCATTGTTATAAATTTAAAAAATTTTGCATTTAATAATATGCATTTCAAAGGTGTCTTGCCCCTTAATTCGTCGAAACTCCATCACAAGTTACCTTTTACGCATAAATGTGTAAGTATCGCCATACGAAATCCCACTCCCGTTCGTTAATTCGACCTGCAGTCATCATTGAGCGAGACATGCCGGGTTAGTACAGCAATGATAGTCGCCCCAATTGTCATTTCCTAATCTGTCGCTTTCACAGGCTACTAAAGCACGACATGTGCAATCGCCACTGGTCATTAGATTTCACTGCTATGTACAAAATCAAAGGTCGCGCGAACCTATATACACACAGAAAATCACGCCCGACATTATTATTATTATTACTTATCCATAGGAAATCACGTATACAGTAACAACTATAGGACTACGTCACAGATTTTCGTACGATTCGCTACGGCGAGTTACCTTTGCGAATCGAAACGGCGCTTTTGTCAATAATACCGATAAACTTGATCAAATTTAATGTTTACTGAGATTTTTTTGCTTTTATTCGTCAGATGCAAACAGAGGCTGGAAATTAAGGCGAAAAAAAGAAATAAAGAAAGAAAAACAGAACACTCAGATTTACGACGATTTTATAACGGCTAAATGCGGCTCGTCGACCTAAGGCGCTAAGCCGCGCGGCTAATGGTCGATCCATCATTGGCGTTTTGACAGAGGCAACAGCGGTAGTGGCGGCGGTATAACAGCGATTCGTAAGTCGATCGTTTTCTTCAGTCTTGCCGCCCGCGAAGAGAGACCGGACTCGGTCATTTTTGCGGGGCACACGGGGCGTAATAATCGTCTCGCAATCTGCGTGTTCGATTTCATCGGAAATATGTTTACTATCCCTTCCGGCGTATATATATATATATATTAATACACTATTGGAAGAAATTGTTGATGTAATAAAAGGAAACATTTATTTGACGCCGAAAAAGGATTTTTTTTAATATATTTCTCATTTTTTTTAGGGCTTTTGGAAGTGAAATGGTCACACGAAGTAAATAATTTATTTTTGTGACTCGTTCAAAAATAAAACGAAAAATGTGTGTTTCTAATGATAAATTAATAATGATCATACTAATTTATAAACCGTGGAAAGTATTTTGATTCTCAAAAAATAGGTACAGAGGAAAAATTATTTATAGCTACATTATATTACATTTAACTAAGTACACTTTTCGACGTTCAATTGTAGTAAGTTTTTATTGAATTTAGTAAAAGTAATGCTAATAATGTACAATGTAAATAATTACAGTTTTAATAAAATATTTTTTAAAACTAAAGAGCATAATCTTTGTTTGAATATATTATTCGCATAGAAAATTTACCAGCCACAGATAAATAAAACTCTAGCAAATTTTACATCATCCAAACATTAATTTTTTATCGTTTTTAATTGAAAAGGGTGATTTTGTAACCAATCAATATTTGTAAGCTCATCAAACATTTTTTTAGCGTACACGCACGTAAATCCAAAAAAAAAATCGCATTTATCTACACTAACTCTAAGAAAGGAAAATCGCGCTCAGCACCACATCTTTAACGATCGGTTAGATATTTCTTCAGCTGAATAAAGTTGTGTAGCTATATTCGCGTATACCTATATATGGATTCGTAGGCGTATGCTGTGGAAATACTCGATTCTCAATGGGGCAATGCTGTTATATGGAATGAAAATAGATGAAAGCTTGAAACGAAAGGGGCAATTTTATCGATTTCAGAGAGCGATCAAACTATTATTGAGGACAAAAATATACAGGCTTTTATAATATAAATCATATATATTCGGTATATGATTTATCGGTTCACATTGTTTTCAGTAGGAGTTGGATGTATCATTTCGAAGCGGAGAAGCATGTCGTTGTTCCTGTATTAAATCTTCATGAATTCCCGAAAGGTACGCTATTAATCAGAAAATATTAAATAGCGCTCATTTATACAATCTTATATATGAGTTATTCTTTGATAGATTGACGGAACAAAAAACAATTTGTTTTTAAACAATTTTAAACTTTATTTACGGCATGTCAAAGTTGGACGCTGCCAGAACATGCATTTTTACCAATTTTTTTGGTATTTTAAATCAATTTTCAAAA
Organism: Apocrypta bakeri; assembly: GCA_018906985.1. Lineage (NCBI taxonomy): Eukaryota > Metazoa > Arthropoda > Insecta > Hymenoptera > Pteromalidae > Apocrypta > Apocrypta bakeri. Next base: position 4,136,762 of record JACCIA010000002.1, read on the forward strand.
ATTCTAACTTGAAAGGGAAGTATTTCTCTCGCTAAAAACACAAAAGAGACTCGGGCACGTAAGTTGCATTTCTAATTAGAAATGAAGCTATCGCATGAACTATCGTGTCACATAACGTGAGTTGCTCAACATTAGTCCAGAGTTCCAGTTAGAAAGAAATATAACATGATAAGTTTGGTTCATCGTCAACCTGGAATAACTTAGAAAAGTCTTACTAGTGTATTTAGCGCAGTTTAAGTCATTACGTATGATGTGAGGACATTTTATTATACATATTAGGGAAATTGCTAGATAACTTTAAAATTGTTTTAAAAAATTGTTTGTTTGGTCAATCTGCCAAAGAATGACTCATATACAATATCTCAGGCAATATCAATCTCTAAAATCGAGTAATTTCGTATATATATATATCGAGTAATTCCAATGACATTTTTACTGAATTCTGCCTTTCGGAGTATATATGGGGACTAAACCGGCTGTTGCCCAGTAGCCGCTCATTATAAGCTTGAAAAGTGTAATTGGCAAAAAATGAATATTCGATTCAGGCGGGTCGTGACTTTATAATCTTAGCGGTTCGGTGCCAGGTCAACAGAAAAAGTGGGGACAAAATACTTGAAAAGCAGTCGAAAGAAATCGGAAAGACGATAAGTATAAGGAAAGAGCTTCCTCGAGCGCTTTTTGCGCACGAGATGCCAAAACCTGTATTTAGAGGGGTTTCGGGTAAATTGTTCGAATGTGTGTGTGTGTGTGTGTGTGTGTGAGTACATTTGGGGGTCTTGATAATTATGGTTTTTGTTGGGACGATCTTTATTACGGCGATTATTCTGTGACAGTTTTTGTCTCGTGAGATGGTTGGGAAAAAGTATTGCAATTCGCTAATCGTAAAGGTGGAATATTGTTTTTTAAATAGATTTTTTTACGATTCAGACAAGTAACGTCGTTTAATTCACTTATGTGTGGAGAAGGAGAGTATAATGGATGCGAAGGATTATACCGTGTGGTAATAGCGCAATTCTCGAAATATAATAGCGAAAAAATTGGTTGTTTTTTTTTAACGTTTTACCAGTACAGAAATTCTTTAGGAATATATTGTTAAAAACTGACTTTTAATTTACGAAATGTGTAGATTTTACGTGATTTAAGATTTTACAAAATTTGTAGATATTAACCTCGCTAGAAATTAGCCAATGGTTGGCCAAATTATAGCGTAAATTTTCTTAATACAAATTTTTCCTCCATGATTTATCATCTATTTTTATTAATTGTTTATTAAAAAATTGTAAGAAATCAGTTTTTTTACTGCACTCTGTTGCGGGGCTTTAGTACGGCGTAATTTTTTATGATACACTTCGACTGGTGCTTCAAGATTGCAAACTTTTTATCATTATTATAGCAAATTTTAAATTTTGTAAAATGTACTAATCGTAAAAATCGGATAATATTAATTGGATTTCCTTTATCCGATTTTTATCATTAAAATTTAATTCCGCTCAGTATTTTTCATACATTATAAATAGCACAATTATTACATATCTACTTTACGATATTTTTTTATCAAACCGTTATAATTTAACGAAGCCTTTAGACTCTTCTTCAATTCTTTGAATTTGCACTCGCGGCATCTAAACTGCTTTATTAAAAAAAAAAAATTAAAACATGCACTCGCTCCATTGAATGAGTAAATAACAAATTTCTTACATCCCCATATCCAGAACCCTCGGTAAAAGTAACAAAATTCCAAAAAAAGAAGATCCCCCACTCTCGCGTCGTAATTTTAACGTGAAAAGCCAAATTTTTTTTTCTAACCATATCCACCACAATACGCCGAGCATTTCACCGCGAACACAGGGTATATCGCAGGCGAAGAAACCAGCACATGCTTCGTATCGTCCTTTCTCCCTTTGTTTCTTAAACCAGCTTGTCGCGCACGCAACTGCTTGGCTGCTAAGGAACCGCGTGTGCACATGTGCCCGTAGCTCAGTCGGGTCCTCGAAAAACACATGATTGACGGTCTCCTTGTTCGGTGTCGTTTCGCGCATTGTGTTGCGACGGCGTGCCAAGGCACCGGCTGAAAATCCCTTGAGAAACGTTAAACGCTTGCGCGCACGCCTTGTTATTTGTAACATTTGCGAGCGCGTGCGGCGCGAGAGAGTACTGCGCTGAGCTCCGTGGCCCAAGTATTTGCTGCAAAGGAGTCGAGAGTCGACAATGACTGCTAAGCAGACTCGCGTGACGAGCTGTATTTCTTTTTTTCTTTCGCTTCGCCTTCTTACACATCCGAAAAGTCCATTGAGAACTACACACGTCGAGTGCCTTTGACGAGAGCCGCTTTCTGCTCTTTCGTATCACCGAGTCACTTATATTGGCTTACTTTTTTCAAAATCAGGTTATGCGCGAAGTAGAACTTCAACGAATCTCATTCATATATGTGGGTTAAGTGTTTGTACGGAATCGAATTGTGTATGGAATGGATGGAAGGGATGCAAGGGAATCAAATGAAATTGCGCCGTTTTGCTAATGTGGCCAGATGTCGTTTTAACAAATTTGAAGTTTGCCTTGTTATATTTAGGTGCGAATATGAATTGTTAACTTTTATTTGGTTAGTTATTACAATGTTAAGCTTTCGAAGTTCTGTAAAATGATGTGATGGATAATTTAGACAATGGAGTAGTTACTAACTTGATTCTAGTTCGTCATTACAAATGGAATAATTTCTTTCGGCTGTTATACGTTGCGGCGCGAAATTTGAATTTTTAATCCATCTAATTTCGCTTGTTTTTTTTATTAGGAGACGTAAAAGATGAGTATTTCATTCGATTACGGTAGTTATTAGGACTTCGTCATGACGTAAGATTATTTTTCGTATCTTCTCGTCTTGTTATTAAGAAAATTGAAGATGGCATTTTATAACGAATAGGAAAACGATTAAACATCAAAAACTGTCTTTATAACTATTTTTTCAATAGAATTTTTATGCCAAATTTCAGCTCAATTGGTCCATAAATTCACTTGGAATCTTACGGAGAGTGACTTTTCAGTATGCGATAGCTCAATTTAAAGGTATATGTATCTACAACATCAGCTTTAAATATAAAAAAAATATCAAAGTCTGTTCTATTTTTTGTTACTTCGATTTTTGCTCGTAATTAAACGATAATTAACAGACACTCTCAGAACATAAAATTACAATCCTTAATGCTTCATTCATTTAAAATCATCGGTTAATTATTGCGGTTAAATTATCCAACCATTTCAATTCAAGACCATACATTCCAGTTCCAAACATCATTTTTCACGAATACCGCGTTTACTCTGAAACACACACCAAACAAATCTAATATTCGAGACAACAAACAGCAAATATCAAATGAGATGAAATCACGCGATAAGTTCCATTAAATTAACCACCGATAAAGTAGAATTCTCTCTCATCAGAGAAAATGTAACATTTTGATCGGGTGACATTATTAATATGCCGCGTGTAATGAATGCATTAATGCGCGGTTACAAAAAGAGCAGGAAATTGAAAAGGCTCGACAAGCCCGTTCTGTTGGAGTGGCAACTTAAAAGGGGAAATTTAGTAGGGCTTTACGAGCTGTAGTCATGAAAGTCAAAGGTTTTTTTATCTTTGATGTGGTTAGGGACTTTGCTCTGATGTAGCAGTCGTTTACAATGGAGCGCTTTTATCGCATAGGTTTTGCATTGTAACGTAAACTATCTTTCAATGAATCTACTATTCGTCTACACAATGGTTTCACAGATACATCCAAATTGAAAGGTTATTTATGTAAAGACCAGATGAAAGAAAATATTTCGTAAACAGACGTTAAAATATCAGTCCCAAGCTAAAGTTTTTCTTTCCTTCGTCTCGGCGAACGCATTAAAATTCCAATCGGCATGCTTTTGAGACTGGGAAAACCAACGAGTCGAAATTCATTCCATGCGGAAGATTTGTTCAAAACCCAGTTTCTGTAAACAACTTGGCAAAAAACGTATATACATAGACGCGCAGTTTGAAAAATCAGGTCTACTACTGTTTTATAAATAATGCGAGCTTTTTTTTTCTTCTTCTCTCCGAGCGTAAATCGTGTAATTCATCAAACGATTTCCTGGGCACACACACACACACACACACACAAGCACACATACATGCAATGTATACCCCTTGATTTTCTCTTCGCTTATACACACTCGGAGCTCTCGTGTGTGCTCCGAACTTCCCGTAACACTAAAATATGTAAACCACACGTTCGCAGCGAGCGAAGAGTAGAGGCAAGCCCCCGTCGAATGCAAAAATAGTAAAGAAAATCGTTAAAAACGCGAAATCTTGCAAATACGTTCACGGTCAGTGTGTACGCACACACGAACTGTACCGCGAAATTGAAGCCCTCGCGCGAGTTTTCTCAAAGCGTAATACCTTCATAATAATTTATGCCCCATTTCCCGCGGCCTTAGCCTCGCGCCGCCGAAAGAAAAATGATGCCGCTGTTGTGGAATCGCTCGGAGTATGCAGCGGCACGCTTAAACTTTAATAATGACACCACTCGTGCTATCCCTGTGCACACATATACACACATACACTCACTATCTCTCTCTCTCTCTCTCTCTTTGTATATACGTGTATATATGTATACTTAAGTGTATATATATACATAAATATGTATATGTATATACATAGACACATAGACATAATGACGGAGCGCGCGATTATTGCCAAGCCGTTACTTCCTTCGCGCTTTCCCACAATAATCCGTCGAGTTCGTTTACATTATATCGTTGGCTTTGTGCGCGCCAACGCCGTCGGGCTCGATCGCATCGAAGTGCATTCCTTGGATTTTATATACACATCACACGTGAGTGGACTAGCGGAAGCTCTTAATCGCAAACTTCAGAGTCTCCCGCGTGACGAAATATTTTATTGTCCTTCAAGAGAGGCCGAAACGACCGATGATTACGTGCCGTGGATTGGTTTTTAGCTGAATTTCACGAGCGCGTTTCCGACTTTAATTGCCCTCTTAGTCTATGGGAACAGTCGCTGGTGGTGCGTCATACTGTATGGATAGAAACTGATGGATATTTATGCCGACTTCGCATGATCGAACTTTATATACGCGAGCTTGTAAAATTGCCGTGTGGACTGCGGGAACCGAGTAAAAATTCTTCTCTTATGTACTTTGCTACGAGCTGTATAAATAGTTCTTTTTTTATAATTTTTTTTTTTAATTTTTTTTTTTAATTTGAATGGCTGAGAGGGATGACTTGAACGATTGTGGTGTATTGAGCTATCAAAGGTGAGCAAGTGTTATTATGTACTTTTTGTTACTTACTTGGATGAAGAATTTTTCGTATAATTGCTGTGTATTGACTCGTAAAGCGTTATATCTTCGAGTCAATGAATTTAATTGAATGGTTGCTAAATTTGAATGTAAATTATTGTCCGGATACGATTTATATGTATACTGTCGAGGTTGGCGCTATGTCCGTTACTGTGTTTAATTTTTTATACACGAATGTTTGGAAAATATGGAAAACATTTTATGTATCGTTTCTATTGTCAAACTATTTTTATACAACAATCAAACCCTCCTTTTGTAAAAATTCATTCCAATCGCACAGAATCGTTTTTATTTATAAATAATATCCAAATTATTTTACAAACATTTTATTCGATAAATTATTTTCGTGATTTTCTTTAACGTCAATTTAAACGTTTATTACTGAACAACAGGCGAAACATACCATACAAATATATAAGTCCAAACGAAGTGAAGTCTTAAAAAAAAAGAGGAGTAATACATTTTTCGGTATTGCATCTCGAACTTACCCACATAATCGAGATCAACTCACTGACGTATTGGAATGTCTTTTAAAATGCAGTAGCAGCAGAAACAGCCGAACATTGAATGGCTGCAATATATCCAATGGTTGGATACTTGTCATGCGACCGAGTTCGGTAGCATTATATTCCGAAGAAAAAAAAATCACCGTGTACAAAAAAAAAGAAGAAGAGCAAAAAGAATCGAATAAGAAGTAAAGATTCCAGAGGCCGAGAGCGAGAAAATCTCGTGAGCCGGGGATGACAAATCATCTGATAAGGTACTCCGCGGTCCGCATGACGAAAGACTTTTCTGTCGAGAGGCTCGAGACTGAGCTACAATAGTTTCAGATTTTACGTTTCTATACAAAGAAAAAAAGTTTGCTACGTTTAAGAAAAATTATCCATTAAAGAATCATTTTTTGGAAAAAAACAACGTTTACTTTGATTAACGCAAAATATTTTTGCCTATTATGGAAAATAATTATTTGATAGTAAAATTATTTTTAGTAAAATGTTAGTTACTGTGACCAAATACAAGTTAATATTTAAACTTAAATCTTATAAAAAAACATTATAAAAATTAAAGTTTTAAATTAGCGCGTAAGTTCGCGTAAGCATCTGGCAGTTACAATTGCTTTGCAATTTTTCTGGTCAATACATATATAAATAAATATCACAATTAAATACAATGAAAGCATTTCCACACTGAACTATCCAAAGAAACAATTCTTTGTAATGAAAAACGAAATTTTATTTTCAGTTTACACGTGAACGGTTCATTGGCGTTCACCTCAGGTTTCAGCGACACCACTATTTACCTTTAACGAAATCGATTTATCGTACATTTACAAAGTGTATTATACATGTCCATTCAATTCAACGTTTCGGATACGAATCCAAAACGTCTGTACGAACAGATTAATACGAAAATTTGAGTCAAATGAAATTACACCGATCGTATTGGGATTTTCAGTAGGAAACTTTTATTCGATACGTATTGAGATATCGATGCATAATTCACAAGCAGCGCCAAGTCTCCTTCGCAATGAATTTCAGTTTGATTAATAGAATATTGGGTGGTCCGTAAAAGCTTCGCAAATAATAAATAAGACGCGTTTGCGACTTTATTCAATATTCTTAAACGGGTACATTGTTCGATAAAAGAAAATCGAGTTAATCGCAGCTATACATATACATATAGTTTCTTTATACATTCGCTCGGAGCGTCAGGATCTGCGAAGCCGTCAGATGGGAGAATCGATCGTTAGTATCGCGAATCTTCGGGTCCGAGGAGTATACAACAAAGCTAAAGTGCGAAGCGCAGCTTCTGCAGTCGCATAAACGTCTCGCGAAGAAAAAAAAAATTCACGGACGAAGGCTTGATTCTACATCTCCGAGCTAGTGTGCGAGGCGATAAGACGGTCGCAGCGTATAGTTCGCCAGCCGCCGCCGCGTAACCGCGCAGCGATTTGTCCGGATCAGCGTCAGAGCATGTATAAGCAGATTAACGCGCTCCCTCGATATATTCCCGCGCGGCCACACCGCGCGTTTACGCGAGAATGAGCTGTGTGTGTGTGTGTGTGTATATATATATTTAGTGTATGTAATATGTATATGGCATATATAGATACGTACAGTCCTATGGGAGATGAAGCAGCACGTAATTCGGCTCGGGAGCTGATCATTCTCACATATACTTCTTATATACGAAGATACCGGCGACTGATTGACCGATCGCTCGTTCGTAATGTATACCTGTTCCATAGTATAGGTCTCGTGTGTGTCTCTTTTTCTTTTCTTTTTCTTTTTTGTTGTAGGCTTCACGCGAGCCAAGCAAGTTGTATTTTCCTTGCTTTGAGATCGGGGATCGTTATATACCCCATAGGAGTTCATTGGTGTCGACGTTGGACGCGATATCCGCCGGGCTTTGTGTAGCTCGCGTCAAAGGAATTTCGGAGGTCTATGCGCGAGTTGGATGTCTGTGAGATTCGGGAGGCCAATGATTCGGCGATTTGAAATACTGATATTCGTTGTCGGGATCGAGGCTATGGGAAAGAGAGAGCGTACGTATGGTAGCTCGATCAAATTTTGATTTCCGATTGTAGACAGTGTCACACGCTGGGTCTCGCTGGTGTCAGATCCGCTGACGAGGTGAACCGAGAGGTGTGTATAGATGTATGTTTGGGAGGACGTTTTATTATAGAATGTGGTTCTATTCTGTGTGTGTGTGTCTAGGTGAGAATGGCTGGTGCCGGGACTATGGGATCATTGTGCACCTTAGATTCTGACGTGAGGTTTACGAGATACCCTGATGAGAGTCTTTATTGGTAGACAGTGCACTAGGTTGCTAGTTCTGATATAATCTTAGTTACAACAATTAACGGTTCGGTAATTAAGTTTGCAGAACCTCGAACAGATATTCGAACCTCATCTTAAGAGAATTTATCAGTTATGTTTCAATTTGTTGTAGATAATAGTTGTATAGTAATATCTCATTTCGAAATGATCTCCTAATGCAAAAACATCAAAAACCTCCAAAGAGCAACATTGCCATCAAAATTGAGAAGTGAAATGTGAAGTTTATACATGTATATTTGATCCATATTAAAGTCACCTTCGGTTAACTGGTTATTCTTTGACTTATTTACATAAAATACGCGACATAAATATAATATGAATTGCAACTTAGAATTATTAAGTAAGTGGAGTATTGGCATACTTCTGATACAATATCCGCACAGGACTGATACAATTTTGCCCCAATACTGACTCGATCAGAAATGTGATCAAGTACTTGACCAGACCTGGTCCCAAAGTATATGACCCATTCTTATCATCCCAGTATTGCGTTTAACAGTGGCCAAATCCTATCTTATAATACCACTGACGTAACCAACGTTTGAATCAAAGTACATCTCATACTCATCATCCCAAATATCGGTTCAATCGTACAACTGACATATTATCAGATCCTGGCACTGTACTCCATACCAACTGTAAAGCCGCTACTCCTGTACTTCGAGTCGATTATCATTCTGCACATGTTCACTTTTACCACCACCTGTATCGCCGCGAAACTCATGGATGTAAAAGAATTCAGTCGCGTAATTATCGAAAGCCTACCCGACGCATCGCGGCGTATACAGACGAGAGAATCGATCGGTCTCGTACGAAAAATAGCGTAGAAAAGCGACTCTTCGATATTTCACACGCGACGGCAGCAGCCGGCAGGAGCCTCGAGGTATATAAAAATATAAAGTTAGCCGCAGCTATATAGAGGTATACACATATACGAAAAAGAATAAAGAAAGGAAGAAGCCATCGCTACGACCAGAGCGGTAGAACGACGGCGCTTCATCATATAGCTATACATCCGCGTGTGCAAAAGCAGATATAATGGCAGGAGCAAGCCGCGAGCCGCTCATCGGCAGCGCGTTATCTCCCGGGCCTCCATAAAAGCTCTCAAAGAGAAGCCGCTCCGGCCACTTCCGGTCGATCCCACCGCGCTTCGAGCCCCGCGTATTACCGGCTATTTTTCTTGCACGATGTACATCGGCTGTATATATAGCGCCGAAAACCACTTCAAAGGCGCGAGACTCGCGCCAGTAAACGCCTCGGGATCTTTCATCCGAGCCGCCCTCGGCAACTGGGCTTTACCCCTCTCCCTCCCTTCGCCCAACTCGCGGACTGTATACCCTAGTGGGGGAGAGATTCCGTATATTAGCGTTGCTTGTACCGACTCGTGCAAGAAGATAATTGTTCCTCTTCGCTGCCGACGAGACATCAAGTGTGTTCGGACTTTTTCATTGTCCGATAATTGGAAAGTGAATTTCTTGTAATTCCCTCGAGCAAGGGATATGCTACATTAATAATGCATTATATGCGACCGATTTCATTCGTCCTTTTCTTCTCATCAATTTTTCCTAAATATCGCATCGATAAAGTATTATGTCACACGAAATGAGTATTACACGCGGCTTCGCCGTATCATTACAGCTAATTCATCTTGTTATAATTCGCATTTGGAAACTTTAAAACCATAATCGATCTTCGAGTTAAGATTCAAACCGAGTGTCGTACGTATTATGTAAATATATTGTTAGGTAAGCAGAACAGGTACGCTTAGATTGGCAAAAACACTGTACAATTGTATCGCAAGCTCGCGAATATCGCACTCGATGTATCCAGTGATATTCGAGAGACGTTACGAGGACTTTTAGCGATCATTAGGAATTTGTGTCTTTTTTTTTCTTCATACAAATTGAATAAAGCGCTTCATAAATCATCGCCTTGGCCAGTCAAAGCTCCCCTATAATTACCCTTTCTTTAATCGAGTGAGCTTGTTCCTTAAATGGTACAATTAAAAATCTCTGTATATCCTCCCCTTTAATGAAAGATTATGACGTTTACGATTCGATGAGATCTCAAAGATCATGTATTTATGTATATTTGGTCATTTATTTATTCAACAAGAAAAATGACATAAGCCAATTTGTATAATATACATTTGTACACAATACGTTGGTATATAGAGTCTCAAATATAGAAATTTGAATTATTAATGTATCATTAAGTATTTGTTAAAATTGTAACGTTTTTTTATAAATATGATATTCTTCTCCGCTTCCGAAATTATTTCTTTGTAACCCTTTTACCATTTTCCCTCCTATTTGATTTAAACACTTACACATACATATGCAATAACAGTATCCTCAATGTTTGCCACTGATCATTAGCTACTTCTCGCCCGTCCGTGCTGCTTAACAAAAGAGGCATGAAAATATTGTGAGAAATAGCTCGAGGGACATTTGAAAGCTTCCGCGAAGAGTCGGAAATTGCAAATCCACTTGCTGTAGCTGGTGAGCATACGCTTGCGCTTGTTAGCGTTAGTTTACGCCTAACAAACGAGAGAATTGCTCACTGGCATAATTGTTTTTCCAGACTCGAGTGAGCACTTGGCATGAATATTCGTCGATGCGCGTAACTTGCCGTATAAATAATTAGTGGCTAATAAGCCGAGGCTCGAGTATATTGCGCAGACGGCTCGTTTCATTGCGGACGCGAAACATTTCGATAAAGGCGGGACGTTATATATATATCGTTAAGGTGTTTGACGCGGCCGCGCCTATATAATGATCTGTTCGCCTCGTTACTCTCCTTGACTATGGCATTCGCGCCAACCGAGTCGCTTTATAACTTTTTTTTCTGTATATATATATATATGAGTGTGTGTGTGTGTCTGTGTCTATGTGTGTATGTACTACTTTGCGCGAGAAGTATATAACGGCGAGTCGTATTGCGGCTGCGTAATACCCATTTTGCGTTTAGTTTTGCAGGTGTACAGCGTTAAATTGGAAAAATCGATCTGTCGTTATGGCAATCATTACGAGAGATTATACACTGATAGATTGAATAGTTAATGAAGGTGGCTTTAGTTCGAGCCTATTACATGTGTATTTATACAGTTAAGAAATGGTCGGTTAAGGTTGCTATTAAGATACAAGATGCGCGAAGGGTTAATATATATAACGTAATATTGAATTTTTATATGAATTTAATAATGATTTTTTATACGAATATACAATTTTCTATATCAAAGTACGCATCTTTACGGCTTATGACATATTTTCTTTTCTGATGTAATATATATCATTTGATAGGGCGATCCATTTTTTATATTGGAGTCAATTTTCTGTAACTTATCACTCGTATATTTTTTATATGTATATAATATATGGGGATCTATGCATGGACAACACGTTGATAAATATAATTTCAAGAGCTTGTCTAAATAAATAAATTATTTGCAACAGTTTGCACACTTACCTATAGCAATATTTTTCCGCGAGTAGGCGTAAATAATTAGCAATGCTTTATATCATTATTTAAACCTAATTTCTCGAATTTTACATTAATAATTCCGTTACGAAGCTTTTTAACTCCCTTTTCGTCGAGATTGTTATTGTTATTGTTATTATTATTAATTTTATACAAGCTATACTCCACCCTGGGTTTATTTAAACTATGCGATATTTGTACAATCAAGTAGCGCTACTTTTATAATTATGCTCGTTCATTCGTGATTTTTTAAATTTTAATTATTATACGTAAACATTTTCGTTCTTATTTTTTATGCAATACATACATTATAACACGATTTAACGTAGGGACTTTTTACAAATATTGAAAATCTATATACATTGTAATTTAACGACTAAATCGCGGAATCCTTTCTTTACAAGCCGGTTCCTAATAAACAATTGAATTAATTGATAAGAGGCGACAATACTTCACATCTGTATTTAACGAATATTCTTTTATACAATCAAATATTCATTCGTATATTAAATGTCATACCTTAGGGACACTAAAAGCGAATAATAAATAAAAGCGTTCCCGGTAAAGTTCGTTTCCTGCAATACGCAAACAGCTCAATTAAATATAGAGAGGAGTGATTTATTGAAAAAAATTAACAAAGTAGTAAAATGGAATTCTGGAAATAACGAATTAAACCAATATCCTGCAATACTAGAAAAAGATGAAGAATCCATCTGAAATCTTCATTGGAACAGATGAAATAGTAATAACCGGATTGAAAATAGGACATACAGACATTACGAAGCAACGTATGAAAGTATATAATGCAGTAGCAAGAAGCTAATTAAAAATAAAGGACGATCTAGAACACGTGTTAAACAATGTAAATCAAAGTGTCAAAATGTAATAAAATTTACGGATATAACCAACAACAGAAACAACATATATAAATATAAAATCAAAACACATACTATCGTACTAATGCAACATTCTCATATCGTAAATTCTCGATCAAAAAAAGTCATACCCAACAAGGGGGATGTGAATCAAAATAATAAATGAAAAAAAAATCAGACTGATCAGACCTACGATACCAATCGGTCAGGTAAATACACTTGTTTCTAATATCAATAATCAATAAACAATTTCTAATTCCACCAAAAGATTCTTTCTATCAGTGACAGTCCTTTCACAAATATAATCAATAATGTGATTAAGCACTTGCCCACATATACATACCTAAACAACACAACGCGTCTAAGAAAAGACTCATATACATAGCCACTTTGTATAGCCACGTATGATCGAGGGGATGCAGGTCTCCTGTTTATACGAGAAGCACGTCCATCGAAATGCTAGAATGTGCGTAAAAACCAGAAATAGAATACGAGACGATCGATATACCTGACGGGCTGCGTTTGGGAATGGTAAACACGAGCTTTTTCCAAGCGTAAGAAGAAAAAAAAAGGTAAAAAAAGCTCCTCTCGCGATCATCCCCGTTGGCGCGGTAAAACAATAAATTGGAGACGAGAAAGACAAAACGGTGCAGCGCTCCCTGTCAGCGGTCCTGGCGGCACTTCCCTCTCCTCTAGCTCTCTCTCTCTCTCTCTCTCTTCCCTCTCGAAAAAATGGCAGCTGCAGCCGGTGTAGATGGCGCGTACGCGCGTAGACACCTGCCCTTGCTTTTCTCGCGTCTCCGCGCTCGCACACACACACACACAGGGTCGCGGTATCGAGGCGTGGTCGGGCCGCCACCGCGACCAACTCCGAGGTCGACCGGCGGGGCGTGTGCTCGACCGACTCCGCCTCTCTTCTTTCGTCGCTCGCTCTCTTTCGCTTCTTAGCTCGGCGCTGCCGGACTGCTACTCGTCGTCGCTCGCGCCGTCGCGTGGTGGGGGCACCTCCAGAGCCATCCCGCGAGCTCGGCGGAGGGTCAGTCAGTCTGTCAGGCAACCGGTCTGCTGCTACTCGTGCTGCTGCTGCTGCTGCTGCTGCTGCACGTGTATATGCCGTGCGCGAGCTCGGCGCCTCTTCTTCCTTCGCGGCGGCGGCGGCAACTTTGCCCGTCTCTCTATCCCTTCCCTCCGCGTTCTTTGTGCGCCGCTGCTACCCGCCCTCCCGCGCGATTTTTCAAATCGTCGGGGCAATCGTCGCCACCGCCTCCTCTCTCTCTCTCTTTCTCTCTCTCTCTCGCTCTCTCGCTCTCTCTCTCTCTCTCGTTCTCTCTCTCTCTCTCTCTGTAGCTAGCTCCCGACTCACGAACACGCGCTACTCACGCACACGCGCGCGCGCGCCGAGATAATACTTACTCCGCAGTGGATATCGCGCGGCCCAGCCAGACAGTGCTGCTCCGCTCGAGGGAAGACAGTCTCGCGCCGCTGCGACGAGATATACGACATTTTTCGGACTGACGGATCTGTAGGATGTGCAGCTGCGTCGTCGTTGTGAGTGTTATACCCGTGCGTCGGCGGCTACGGACTCTAGTGCTCATTTTCTGACTGTGAATTATGACACCGGGCTCGCAGACCAGCTGACGAGCTTGTGTCGAGTTGTGAGGATCGAGAGAGAGAGAGAGAAAGAGAGAGAGAGAGAGAGGGGGGAGATTACCGGAAGAACAGAGAAAAAAGAAAAGAAAAAGAAATTCCACTCGACTGTGCTCTGTGAACCAGTTACGGCCACGTTGATAATCACACACGTATACGTACACACGCAAATACGAGTTATCAATCGAGCTAGACTACAACTGCGGAAGCGACGGGGTGTGATGTTGCTGGAGTCGCGCGCCCTCGCCGGTAGGAAGCGTAACGGCCTGACCCTGTCCGCGTTCGGCGCTGGATCACCGAGCGAGGAGGACGAGGAGGATTCGTCCTCTTCCCGGCTTCTCCTCGCCGGTAAGATGCAGGCGGAGGCAGCTGCCACTGGACAGACCAGTGGTAATACCACGAAGACGCCTCTGACCACACCTGGCGACGAGCATACCACTACCACCACTACCACCGACAGCTCATCGCCCTCACCCAACAGCAGCCTCCTCAACAATCTCAACAACAACAACAATTGCTCGAATTCCAATAGACAATGCGCGACCGATTTCAGCATAGCTGCGATCATGGCAAGGGACTCGAGGCAGCAAGCGGCAGCCGCGGCTGCCGCTGTTGCCGCCGCTGCCGCCGCTGCACACGCCTCGGCTAGTCTCTCCGTCGCTCACGGATTGCACCATCACAGGGAGCATCTTCTGCAGCAGCAGCACCAGCACCACTCGCAGAGGCACAACAGGGAACAGCAGCCTCCGGCCACCGGAGGAAAGCTGCATCAGCTCGGTGAGTCTCTAATTCATTCGTTACTGTCGCGTCGTCTGTCTGTCTACTGTCTGCGTGTGTGTGTGTGTATGCATTTATTCGCACGCGAACTCGACAGCCGAATAATCGAGGGAAGATGTTTAATCGAGCCGTTCCGTCCCGGTATAATATAGATATAATTTATAACTGCTGTGTACTTATCGGCTAACTCGACTTCGGTGCATGACTTTTAAAACACACGGCTGTACGTATAGTGTGCAGATATGTATATACACATAATATATATCGCCTATAGGTATAGTCTCAAGAGCGAACAATAAAACTATGAAAGCCCATTCAGACACTCGCGAGCGACTGAATGCTTTTGGCAGCGATAAATAATTTCCGCCGGTCTTGTGCTAAATGGACTTTTGCAAATGACATCGCGCTTGCGCCTGGTCACGTGATAGTCCCGCACACAAACGGTCAGACAGACACACGCATTTATCAAAACCGATAAGTTATTCATATCGGAGGGTTCAAGGTCTTTTATCGCGAAATTTACCAGAATCTCGCGAGCTCTCCTGTAATACGTATTTTTCCTTCTAATCGGCATTGTCGCCTGTACAAAAGAGTTTTGTATCGTTACTTCTCTTCTCGCTTAGTTATGATAACTTTCTAATGGTGAATCATGCGCGATTAATTTATCCTCCGCGTCGGAGCTCGGATCTAAGGCTGTCCCGCAAATTAACAAATTGTTCGCGTGCGCGGCATTGTAGAGTATAAAGAGAAAAACTAATGATAACAATAATAATAGCCAAAATAGCTTGTGCAATGCTTCTTACGTAACGCTTGTGTGTGTGTGTGTGTGTGTGTGTGTGTATATACATGCGCGAAATGTACTTCCATTATACCGGCATTTACAAAGCAAGTGCCAGCATAGCGCGTCCTGTAATTGGACATTTATTGACTCTCGCGGGATTCTCACTGTCATAATGAATTAAACTCGGGGCTAGAGGCGTGCCAAAGCGCGGCTAAAAATCGGCAAGCGAACCTCTTTAATGTACCCGCTCGGCGCAACAGCGAATGATCCCGCGAACTTTAACCCTAAATGCTCTACCCTCTCGCGCTTTCTATGTATTTATATATCTGTGTCTGTGCATATATATATATATATGTATATATATAGGTGTATAGAGAGAGAGAGAGAGAGAGAGGATCTGGCAGCAGCGGCTTCGGCGGGTATACAGCAAAGGAGCTCGGGCCCCGTACATAATAACAGGCTCTCTTGAGAATTCTCTCGCAGTTGTGTTTGTGTATGCAACGATTGGTGTGCGTTCGTGCACATATACAGCTATATAGTTGTCTTTCTTTGGTAGAGCGCGCGCACAAAAGGCGATGGCAATCGATAAACGATGACCCTTCGCTTTTTATTCCCGGCGTGCGATTGACACGCGATATCGCGCGCCTTTTCTCTTTAATTCTCTCTATACTGTACCTTTCGCTCCGAGACTCTAGATATATATATATATATATATATATCTGTGTGTGTGTGTGTGTGTGTGTGTGTATGTACATGTATACTTTATGCCATATAACGTCGGGACTCGAGCGATTGTGCGATGTTCGCATACGTATATATATGTAATGTTATGTATACGTGTGAGTGTGCGTGTGTGATGGATAAACAAACGCGAGCTTAGAATACGTAACTTAACGCTCGGAATTTATCATCGGGACGATGAAGTATCGATAGCAGAAGATGCTTGGTATTTTTATCAGATAATAACGCTTTGCTGCTTTGGATTTGCACAAATTTCGATTCGCGATACGAAATTCGTGTAAGATACTGTCTTGGTGTTGGAGAGAAATATTGGTCTCGTATTGAGATTTTGAATTCTGCACGACAATTGGAAAGTAATAAAATGATTGTAATTATATTATACTGGTTTTAATAATAAGCAGCGAATTATTGAAATAAAAAATTGAATAATTCGAATGACAATATCTGAATTAAGATTCAATCTCAAGATTAACTAAGGATTTTAATCGAATAACGAAGCTTTAGTTTTCTTCATTATGGAAAGTAATTTTCAGTTCTAAGAGTATCTGTTAATCTGCAGCATCACAACTTAGCATCGACAAGCGATTCGCAATGCGTGATTTATTTGCCTGACGGCTCTGGATGCAAGGATTGCGTCAATTTAAGTTAGAGTTCGACGTTCAATATCAATCAAAAATCGAAGCAAGAAAATATAGAACATTTCATTGTCTATACTTTCTTTCATTATATCAAAAAAAGAACGAGAATCTCGTAAAATTGTATTAGAAAATGTTGGTCTTGTATTGAACACGTTTAGCTTAAAATTGACTTGGTGTTGTCATGAAAACGGTTTGTTTAAGACTAAGTATTGGTCTGGAATTACAAGACAAGACCAAGAATATAGTAAGATTTCATTAAAAATGTTTAAAATTACAAGATTTTCTTAAAAAAAACTTTACCGTCCGATCAAGCGATGAAAATATTTAGTTTAAGACTGACTCAGTACACATAAAATATCACAAGATTTTATTAAAAAAAATCTTGGTCTTATCTTAAAAATATTTAGTTAAAGATTGACTTGGTATATTGATCTTGATCACAAGTCAAGACAAGATGATATCAAGAATAATCTTAGATCTTGGAGGTGTATGACTCACACATACATGTATATATATACATACTATTTTTATTAATATATAACGAAAGCGTCGTTGATACTCGAGTTTTTTCTTGCATATAAAATGAGAAGATTTCCGTCGAATTGATTATTTCAGCATGATTTTTTAATGGTTTTTCATAGCAGTGCTTGTGCTTGTCCAATCTATTCTTTTGCATACATGAATTATGAATAATGAACGTTTCTACAGCGCGTTATAAATAATAAATTTCCATAGACACAGTTCTAATAGAATTAGTGATGATGAAAGACGATGAACCGCGCATTATTCAATTTTCTCCGTTCGCTGTTTTTATTTACTCGAACCATACCGATAAATTAATTCAGCTCTCGCTGACTTATTGGAATAAATATCGCTGACAAGTATATATAACGTCGGAAGTGTTAAAATGCGGTCACTTGCTTTTAGCTTCATTTACTATGCGAAGAAAAATCTCGAGTGTAATTTACATACGATTTGGTCACGTCGATTTCACGTAGTTTCACCGAGTCAAATGCTCGCTTATCTAGAAATTATGTATCTAACGTGGATGCAATGTCCACACAGTCGTGACTAGCACGGACATTGCAAATATTTTTCTTGCTAAATACGAGATTGAACATTTTCTAAATCAATAATAACATTTATGCAACTGATTGACACCGATGTAGCGGATTCCAAACCTGTACGTTCATCGAACATCTCAGTTCTAGGATTGTTTTAAAAATTCAAGTCAGTCAAATCTCCGATCACCTGCATTTATATTTCGTATCGTCTGGTTCATCTTTGATGTTTTCGTTAATCATCGACTCCTAACTCGTCTCAAAGACTGACGTGATCGAGTCGGCGTTTCGATGTAATAAAATTAATTCCGACAATCGCGCAACGCGATCTAAACAAAATTCCGAATTATTCACGTTAAAGACATTTCGACTCGTGCAGTTTACCAGAGTAAAGCATCCCAGTGCAAATACTATATTTATCACGCGGCTCTTCCAAATTGACTTATTATTCAAGCGTAGCAATCGTAACCGCATCATCGAGCTCATCGTCGTAAATCCCGCGTGAAAGGTGGGGAGGTAGTCGAGAAAAGAAAAAAAAAAGGAAACAAAGACGCGGAAACGAGACGCATTGCAGATGTAAGGACGACGGGCTATGTATATAGGTATATATATATATATATATATATATAGAGGTGTATATACACCTATATACATCCATACAGTAAGCGTTGGGGCGAATAAAAACGACGACGACGGGGCAGCCACTGGTCGTTTCATTAACGTGTCACCTCGGCACGTAATAAATAGCCAATGACTTAGTTCGGGACATGCGGAAAGAGAGAAAGCCGCGACTGGTTCTGGACAAGCTGTTGCCGGTGGAATTTTAAGACCCTATATACTAAAGGAGGCGCAATCTTCAATGAATCAGTTATATACCTGGGCCGCAAGTGTGGGGATTTACAATCCGACGTCGATTTCGCGTGATATGACTTATGGGCTGAATATATTCTGGCCCTGATTGATTAAGATGCTCTCTTAAGGGTCTAAAGCTTTGTAATTGAATTTTTTTTCTTAAGTGGGAGTATATATAGCGGTTGACGTTGTTTTTTCGCTCCCCCCTCTCTCTCTCTCTCTCTCTCTCTCTCTCTCTCTCGCGGTGTTAATTCTTCTCGGGGAGCCACTTACGTAAGTAGATACCGCCCGGGCACGGCAAGACACTCGCTAATATCGTTAAATTTTTAACAGCTCTTCCAAGCAAACTCCGGAGAATAAATATTTACTGTTACGGATTCTTTTGAAATCTATACTCGTTGGCTTTCCCCGCTATTATTCTCGTCGCTCGGACTTTTTCTAATTTAACGATTAGCTAATGATAAACGCTTCGGGAGAAAGTCCCTACAGTGGAATCTGATAAATTATTAAACTACGGTACTAACTTCGCGTCTGGTGTTCGCGCGAACAAACACTCAGCGGGAATGAAAACGAAAAGGAAGCGTCATTCCCGCAACAAAAGACACTGGGCACGCAGGAAAAACAAAAAACACGAGAGTCAGAGAGAGAGGTAGGAAAAAAGTCGACGACTCCTTGGCTCTTGTATTATACAGGAGTCGCGAGGGTGCGGCATCTATGTGCTTTATATATATATATATATGTATATATACAGTCGAGTAGGTATATATGCGTGCAGCCGCGCAGGAAACAGAGGCCAAATGAAGCTCCCCGGACCCGATAAATTAATGGCAGGCTTGTTTATGCTGTTCTCCATCGCCGTTACGCGCGCGCGCGCGTGTGTGTGTGTCTGTGTACGTATACTCCGCGGTTGTGGTTTTCTCGTGCGCAATGCAACGCTTTGTTGCCGGGACCACCTTTTCTTTTGTGCGAACCGTGAATATCGTAGACTACTTCTTGTGCGTCGCAACGAGTTTATGGAGCGAGTTAGGAAGTAAATTATTACACACACGTTGAGTATGCTTGCTTCTATATTCCATTATACGACTTTTACAACTTCAAACGCTGTGAAGTATAATACACTCGAATTGTGCATTAAATTAGGAGTGTCGAATTACAAGTATACTGTCTCAACGACAAGCTATCGGTTGTCTCATTAGCATAAATAGCCTTGGGGCTATGCTGTAGAGAAAAAAAATAGCTTCTATGGAAATTCGCTGCGTGACATTTCATTCGAAGATTCTATATACGCCGATAGAAAGAATCGTTTGTTCCTAAGTCCTCGTTTTGGGCGAATCAAGTTTATGTCAGTATTAAGTATTAAAATTTTAATTCGTTAGATTAAATGCACTATTCATATATTTAATACCGAAGCTGTAAGTATAGTTGTATCTTTCAGTATGAGCTTTCTTTCATTGTGAATGTATGGATTTTTTATCAAGTCAGAAGGAAAGAATTTAGCGTTTGATTGATTTTTAATAATGTTCGTGCGAATAATAACGAACGTTCTTATTAAAAAATAAAATTATTATTTTACAATTAGAAAAATTCGGTTTAAACAATCAATTATTCATACTTGTAAATGAATACTGCCAACTCAGAAAAGAAAATTACATTACAAGATGTGTATCAAAATTGTTTATACACATTTACAAAAGAAAAATCATAAGTTCTAGATTACGCGTTATTAACTCTTTACACATTGTATCTGAATAGTTAAAGAGCAGCGTACAGCAACAGTCGAGGAACCATTTCTTTACTATAAACTCATGTACGTGTACATTTGGCGCAGTTGAGATTAGTCATCTTGACAGATCGCGTTGTACATTTAAAACGATGTTCATACCACATTCGCAAATAAAAAAAAAATAAACAAATAGAAAGCCGTACTCACTAATTCTTAATTCACTGGCTGAACAATAATTTCATCTTTTATCATCGGTATACTATCGCATCTACGTCTATGTAACATATATATCGAATAGGTAAATAAAAAATACCGGTAGCTAATATATAAATAGTGATAAAGCCATATTCGCTAACTGCTTATCGACAAATACATCTTTCTATCAGTGATTAACCGACACTTTTACACGTGTACACGAAGATTCTTCGGAGAAAAAGCTCCGTATGCCCAAAGCGGGGTATAACGTTTTGTAAACAAGCCTCGCCATACCTATAGCATACATACACCTATACATATACATACATGCAGACATCTCTCGCGATCAGAGATAACGAGTGCAGCAGAAGCAAAAGCAGAAGCAGAAGCGACACACGCAGCAGTTGGCAGCACCGAAGCTCCCGGCCAGGTAGTAGTGGTAGTAGAGAATTACAAACACGCGCTCTCGCCGTGGGCGGTTGAAGCGTAGGCGTTCGAGGCGAGAATGAGGGACTCGAGAAGTAAACGGGACGCACACGCAGTTAGCGCCTAGCTCTTCCTCTCTATATATACATGTGTATATATATATGTATTCAAATACTTACACACTCACAGACACACACACACCCATATATATATTTGTACACGAGCCTTGGCGACGAAGGTAGACACCTGGACCGGGCGTACTTAAACGAACGTTGACTTTCTCTCACTCGGCGCGAGACTCATCATCATCTCGGTTGAGCTGTTCTGCGAGGACGGATGATGTTTTCTAAATGTAGATTCGAATATGTGTCTTTCGTTGCTGTGTAGAAGCGCGAACTCGTAATGGGCACGTGTTGTCGTGTATATTTGTGGAAAAGAGGCGTATATAATGGGACGAACGGTGGTTATATACGTGAATGGACCGCGTTTCGGTATTTTGTCAATGAATATGTAGAATGAATCGATGATCCGAGAGAATTTTTTTCTTTTTTTTTCTTTTTTCTCAATGAATACATACACACACACACACACACACACGCGCGTGTGCATGTATACGGAGAAATCGTAGAGGGATAGTGTTAACGGGCTTGTTTAATGGATCTTCGGACGACGAAGGCCTCATTCATAGATTTACGGCAACCGACACGAGGAGATATATAGGCGCGATATTGTGAGCGTAAGTTTATCTAACGTTACTTCCTTCATCCGAGACGCCGTAATGTATTCCTCGCGACTACGGGAATGGACTCGTCTCTCGTTGGTTTCCCAAAACACGAGAAGCTCGTTTCGTCGGTGAATTAATTAATATATGCGCGTGTGTATACGTGCGTTTGTATACACGTATACGCGCGGTAAGATCTCAACGCGATGATGTTCGCGCGCTTGTTAATGGGAATCCGGTGCCCGAGCTATTTGCATTCCGGAAACGGCTAATCGCAGAGGTCAGATTAAAAAGTATAGGAAAGTTAAAAGGTTTTTTCTTTCTTTCTTTCTTTCTGTTTTTTTGTTTCAAAATTAAAAATTACGACTAAAAAAAGCTTGAGCGACGATAAATTATTCGAAAAAGCCTAAAGCTTAGACGTATACGCGAGCATCTCTCTACACAGAAACTATAGCGTTAGGAGCGAGAATTTCTCTCTTCCTCTGTAGAAACATGTCTCATCGTTGTCGTGAAACCGGATTCGTGTACACTTTATGGTCACAGCAAGCGCTTCCCGAGTCGTTCCTTAAAAAAGCTCGCACACGCAGGCGAGTTTCCATCAGACAGCCGTAAACCGCGACGATGACTCTCGATCCGTTCGAGTACCAAAGTTCCTTTGATCTGAGACTGGCAGCACGTGTGTACATTGCGAACACGGATAGTTGCAATCTATTCGTACAACGACTCTCACGCTAGAGTCGTTGCGCTTCTATATTGCCCCTGTGAACTTTTCATCTGCTTCGTAAATTTTCCGCCTTGTCAGTTTTCCTCTTCTTGGACAATTTACATTTTTTTATTCTACTTGTAATTGTACGATAAGATGGATAAGACTCGATAAATTTGCGCGATCGATGTTTCGTAGATTTCGTCGTCTTTATTCTCGACTTTTTTAGATATCTGTACGTATGTGTATAGTGGGTACGATAATTGTTTACCTCGTGTACTGATGCAGGAAAAAAATTTATTTTTAATCGATATAACTATTTTTTTTTGTGTAGTTATAAGATGACATTTACTTCTTTTTGAATTAAATATAAAAAATATTGGATAGACACTGAAATAAAAGTTTTTTCTTTTATAGTCCCAAGAAACTATTTACTTGAATCCATTTAATGCGCTGTATTCATTAAAAATAATATATTTAGTTTCATCAATACTTTATATTTAATATTAGTTGTAAATTAACACACTAATAAAAGTAATCATGAATAATAAATGTTTTAAAAAAAACAAAATATTATTTTCTAAATCGAAATAAGCATCATCCATCATCAAAAAAAAGTCATTGTTTAACAAATAAATTTTCTTAACCATTTTCCTCGGAGATAATCAACGTACATTCAATTTCGAATCCTTGCTCCATCACACACGCCTAAACCCACTGTTCAACCGTCTAAGTACTCTCAACGACACTTTTTACTTCATATTTTCGAAATAAATCCCCGGTATTTCAATGAATTATTAATCAACTTTAAGATCTTTCCTCGTATTTCCGCATAAATTTGTTTTTTTTTTTTCATTTTCATTTTCATCATTCGTATTAACTATTCGCACTCGAGACCTTGAGTGCTAAGTCTTCTTTTTGAAAATAAATCTAAATCTCAACAATTGGACGCGCATAGTTAAAGCAATTAAAATAATGCAACTCGGTTCATCCGCGAGTTTGAAATTTTCCAATCGTCGTGTCTCTCGAGATCTAATGCACGCCTCGAGCGATGCAAAAATACATAATATACCGAGAGCAGAGTAGACCACACGCGCATTCGCGCGAGCAATTAGCGCGCGAATGCAAACGCCTGGCGATGATCCGTTCGAGAGCCGTTGCTCTGGCAAGGCACGCTGACCTCTGCTACGCTTCTCTAAGTAGCGGCCGCCTACCGCGAACGGAGTTGGCACTCGAGTGCCTTGTCGATCAAGGCTTTAGAGGCTTATACGTTACGTGGAACTTCGCTGTAATACTTGCTTTTAAAAAATTTGTAAATTTTGGGTGAAATAATTTTTGTTACATATTTGTATATGTTTTAAATCAGTGTGATAATAATTGTATTGAAATATTATTATAATGCTCGGTAAAGTTATTTAAAAATTGCATTGCTTTAGTTTTCTCCTTTTTTCGTAGAGTTTATGGATTGACAAATTTTCTTGAGATTTATATATCTGTATCAAAGGAAGTTTAATCATTAGTCCTTGGTACAAGGGTATCTTCATAGGTTATTATTTAAAAAATTGTAAAAATATCAAATTACGATTTCGCAAAATATTTTACGTAATTAAATTTTTGTTTATTTAAGCTTTGTCGAGTTTCTGTGTGAGACTTATATAGCTAATGACAAATAATCGATTACCAATAGAAAATAAAAAAAAAATACGAGACAAAAATCTCTAGTCATGCATATTCCACCATGTATTCAATGGTCAGTACATACTATATGTAATACCTATATGGCAAACCAAATATAAATATAGAAATACAGGTACATATTTATAAAAAAGTAATGAGTCGTCGTAACATTTTTTTATTATTTATTATGAGAACGAACATTTTTATAACAAAAATTTAAATAACAAATTCTCAATCCTTAATAGACATGCTTACTTACGCGATTTTCCTTATAGACGTACTAACCAAGATTGTTTTCTTTTACTTTAAAAAGCCATGTCTGTCAGTGTACACGCAAACACACTTCTTGATAAATTATATAAACAACAAACCTTTCGTACAAAAAAATTATTCCAGCGTCAATTCTCGTAAAAAACATATTTCGCGTGCAATATTGTACAGAAATCGTGCGAAAACAATTTAACAAAACTGTCCATTCCAGCGGGAATATAGCGATACTACCCTTCAGTCGTTCAAAATATTAATTATTCATTTTTTCCACAACTTACGTGCCAAGTCGCTCACGCGAATTTTCCATCGGCTTGTGAAAAAACAAGAGCCAACGGCTGAATTTTTAATCCAGTAATAACAATTATCTTTTTCTCCCTCGCATGCATAAATTTTGCTTACATTGAAAAACGCACAGCAAGAGAGAGAGAGAGAGAGCGAGAGAGAGAAGGAAATAAATGTAAAAACGAGCTAAACATAGACATAAAAGCGCATAGAATATAACGTCTCTCCAGTTAGTCATTGAAATATCGCGAAAGTTGGCAAATATTCCCGCACTTCAGCTCGTATAATAGAATTAATTTGCCTGTGAAACAAAACGCGGATAAAGGGAGAAGTACCGATGGGACGAGGTTGTATGTAGTGAGAGACATGTGTATACAACCTTACCACAGAAGCACATTTACGAAGCAGCTCAAGGAATCGGGTAATCACGCTCGAGTAGAGTTACTCGACGGATCCTTACGCTTGTCAGGTAATGCTATTCGCCACGCCGCCTTAGAGTCGTCGGCGTGTTTTATTATTCATCGCTTGTATTATTTTTACTCGTGCTTGTAAGCGCGCGCCAACTGATTCGCGCGTCGCGACAAGAGCCCATCTATAAATGCACGAGTCGGGAATATGTATATTAGGCAAAGGAACGTATGTGTGTCCAGGCTATAATGGCTTTTGCGCACTTACGCTCGTTACGATGCTTAAATTAACGAGATTACTCGAGTGCGCCTGTAAAAGCACGACTCTTTTGATGCGGACATTTTTTATAGATGGCTCTATACGATCGAGGATTCTCCGTCATTGACTGACCAATAGCTTGTGTATGTGAATGTTTATTTGTAAGTTGATATGTATATGTTGTTTATGTTGATATTGACGCGAATAAGATTTCTGCAAAGGGCCAGTATTGGTATGGATGATTTCCAAGACGAAAAATAATATTATACATTTATGGTCAATTCCTACCAGGATAGGGAGTCGGAAACAGTTTTTTTCGTTGATTTTTGTAAAGAATAAATTTAACTATTTTGATCTTCTGCTACATTAAAATCTGTTTCTTTATCCCAAAACAGCGACGATGCCAATATTAAGTGTCGATTTATACATTAGAACAAGCCACTTGTTCGCTGGTCCAGTGAACGCAATTACTGAAAATTCAATTGAAAAAAAATCATTAAGAATGCATTGCAGTAATCTTGATTATTGAGTTTGAGATGTTGAACACTTTCCAGTGTAAACAATTGTTATCACAACCTTAACAAAGAACACTTAGTTTAACCTATTATAATCTTTTTAATAAATTATAAAAATGTAAAATTAAGAAATGACATGACAAACTATTGCTCGTAATGACAAATAATCGATCACCAATAGAAAATTAAAATGTTCGATACATAAATCTCGAGTCATATGTTTTATCTGCATTTAATGGTTAGTACATACCAACTGTAATACGTATATATAAACACGGAAATCCGAATATTCGACATAAGCGCTATTTTCAGAATTCTCAAGAAAAATTATTCTCTTATTATTTTAAATATATAATTTGACTAAGAAAAATCATTTTCGTTCTTCAATATTCTGTTAAATTGTACTTTTTAAATAAATAGTATATTTTTTAACACTACATGGAATAGTACATCATTCCAATAAAAACTACATTTACAGGAGAAAATTTTCCGGAATAATAATATAGACTTATAAGTAAAAAGTAAACATTAAAAAATCAATATAAAAGTAGAAATAGATACACACATAGATACGCCATTCTTACAATCAAAATGTATTTTTCAAAAAATTAACAACGAATTATTCAGTTCTCTATCCCACCTTAATCAACGTATATCCATTGAATTTGGAATCTTAAAAAAGTAACAAAATAAAATACACAACGTTAAAAGACTCATCTAATAGTCTTAGATATCTCAAATAGTCGCATAGATAGAAGTAAGTTGAGTAACGCGTAGAGGAAAAAAATATTCTAACTATTTCAAAAAGTCCAATAATTCTGAGCAGAACAAACCGAGCAGTCGAGTCTGACAAGTGGAACGTATGGTTGTAGGCAGCGCTCAGACAACAATCGCGACACTCGCGCAGCGGCGTTGATGCAGAGCCACTCTTCACGCTCACACTCGCATACTCTTGTGGTTGTAAATTCGTCACACAACTACAGAGCGTGTCAGTCGCGAGAGCTGCTGCTGTTGCTGCTGCCGCAAAATGGCGCTCGATCCACAGGGAAGCCAAGGGCTTTTTTTTTCTTTTTCTACCTCACGGTTCCCGTCTCGACAATGAAAATTTACAGAGATAGGCTACTTTTTATTACACAACTTTTCTGGCGAGAAAAGAAGATATAACGTAAGTTGTATGGAAAATAGTAAATTTTCAATGTATAAGGA
The DNA here is from genome assembly GCA_018906985.1 of Apocrypta bakeri. Classification (NCBI taxonomy): domain Eukaryota; kingdom Metazoa; phylum Arthropoda; class Insecta; order Hymenoptera; family Pteromalidae; genus Apocrypta; species Apocrypta bakeri. Next base: position 4,164,174 of record JACCIA010000002.1, read on the forward strand.
ATTGAAGGGTAACTGTATGTAAATGCGAACGGCGTGAAACGGGAAATATATACATGGATATATTTATAGAATTTACAAAATTATTACGAAAAGGAGTATTTTTAGATATGAGTGTGGGAGATGAAAGTGAAGAAACAATGAAACTGTTTGCTTCAATCTTTATCGTTTTGTTCACTGAATGTGTATATTTAGTTTAAATAATTCTTTGATTAAAAGCTAATGTTGCTCGGAATTCTCGATATGCAATATGAGACACCTTTGGATTTTCAATTAATTATTTCGTTAATGTGTTTTACTGAAGTTTCCAGTAAATATTTTTTAAACCTAATATTGTCTAACACTGATAAAATGTATTTTTTTTTAAAAGAACAAACTACTTAACTGGATTATAAACTTTCTAGTTAATACAAGAAAAACTAAAAAAAAGCTTGCTATACTTGAGAAAAAAAATTAATTAAAAAACGTTATTTCATAAATAAATAATCTGAAATACACGCAACATGCTTTCAAGCTTGGTACGACGAAAAAAACTAGATTTACAACGACAATTACTATAAATTAATTCACATTTAGTTAAAAAGATCATTTGAATAAAATGTATAAAATCATAATTAAAAGTCTCACTTTGTAATCTATCCAGAAAGCCGATGATCAAGATGGGCAACAGTGATTGAATTTCTAAGTAATTTTCTACCGGACCACCTAACGCGAAGCTTATATTCTCCTCTCCTGCATTATACATATAAAAAACATACAACGCAATATTTAATATTCAAAAAAAAATTAAATAAATAAATAAATAAATAAATATTTATCCAATACGAGGCGGTATAAATATTCCAGCTACAAATTACTTTTTCTATGCTCTACTCGCATTACACGCACACCGAGCCAGTATGGCTGCACACGTGCAAATCCGCGTACATATATCTTTCGGGGCGGCGGCGGCGGCGGCGGCGGCGGCCGTAACACGAGGAAACCATAATAAACTTGGTAATGGGCAGTTACGAAGCTCCGGAGCCGCGAAGCTCGCGCGTCAGGTGCCGGCTATCAATTTCGGGCACACGTTGATGCCGCCGCCTCTATATACTTCGCTCGCGCGCGCGCGCGCGCCCGCGTCGAGAGGAATTAATTGTCCGTCTGGCGCGCGAGTGTTATGCGTCCCGATGACTGCGTCCGGGAATGTCGATGCCGCCCATCGACCTTTTCTTCGCCTTTTTCAGCCTTAGACTCTGCTCGACAGCTCTTTTATTTATTTATTCTTTTTTTATTTCTTGTGTTACGCCAAATTTTCGACCGTCGTGTGCCACCCGGGTGCAAAGTAATTATTGGTTGATCAGCCGTGATATTAATCTGGAGGTGTGTGTATATATATATATATATATATATATATATATATATATATATTGACGGTTCGAGATTGGCAGCTTCTACCGGTATATACGCGTCGATAAAGGAGACGCTCGTGGCACTAATTACCCAGTTGTCCAAAATTTTACAAAGTATACACATCCAAACGTTCTAAAACAGAGCACTGATATTAGGTATACTCATATATATGGGTCATTCCCGGAAAAAGTGACCGGAGCAACATTTCATTTCTTCAAAATATTTTTTAACATTGGTTTGGCACTGTATCTACTTTCGTGGATTTTTTTAAGATTTAAATTATAGTATGTTCTAATTCACATTTTTACCAATTTTGGCACTTCATGCCAGTTTAAGTCATTATTTATCACATAAAATATAATAAGTTGTAATAATTTTTACTCAGAAAACAAGAATTTTAACCAATACCGTTTGCAGAAATAACATTTTGATTGATATTTCACTTAGATAACAAGAAATTTACGAAGTAGTAATTTAAGTTTAGATGACTTTTTTTATGTTACTTTAACGTAAGAGTCATATATTAATCAAATACCACTCTAAGCTTAAGAGTGAACAATAATTTTAAATTTCATCTTGAGTGTCTTATTAGTGTTTTCAGTACCGTTTAAGTCATTAAATATGAGGTAAACACATATTTTGATACAAATATTGGGGAAATTGCTACTCTGGTAGAATAATTAATCAACGGTTTAGTCAACCGTTTAAGTAAAAATTAAAAAATTTTTAAAATAATGTTTTATAGCTTATTATTTGGTTAGCAACTAACAAAATAAAAAAAAATTACGAAAAAGGCACAACAAGTCTATGTTTTACCCTTTAATTACATTAAGCAGCATTATTTTATGTAATGAATGTTCATTTTGCTGGTCACAAAAATTTGTTGTAATAAATATAAATTTCAGTTTTGATCACCCGTTGACTAAAAAAAAGTGATAAACGGTCGACTAAGAGATAATTCTTTCAAAATTTATTCAAAACTGCATTTTAAGACTTTCATGACTTAGGAGATCGTTATGACCTACATCTACAGATTTGAAAGTATTTTATTCGTAAAATGTAACTGATTGTACAAATAAAATTGCCCACTTCGACATACTATCACTGGAAGAAGTTTCATGCAAAAAGTCTAAAAAAATTCACGAAGGTAGATGCAGTGCCAGACTACAGTTCAATAACGTTTAAATAAAAAAGAAAATATGTTTCGTTCGATCGACCTGTCAGAGAATAACCCATATATATACATACGCTTATCTGACGCCGCGATGAACGAGACTCGGGCGAGCGACGATTTATCGCCGAGCAAATTATCCACGAACGCGTCGCACGTGCAGACGCGTGCACGCGGCGTGGATATTCTCCGGGAAAGCGCGAAAATTATAATGCGACGCTTATTAATTGCCTATGCTCTTGCGAGCGCGTAAATCGCGGATTCCCCCGCATGCGCGAATGGAAATACCTACGTCTGCGTCAGGGACATAAATTCAAATTAAGCTGGGCGTGCGCTCGCGAGAGCTCGTTTTCTTTTCGCGCGAGGGAGCTCAAGCGGTGGCTATTATACGGCAGCGCTCGCGTGAAGAGGCGTGACGAATTAATGTCCGCGACACAGCCGGCCGCTAGCGCGACGACGGCCGAATTGAATTAATTTTGCGCCACAAGCGTACTTCTAGCTACAACTGACTTCGAGCCAAGAATCGTCCGTTGCACTCTGAATGGACCGAGGAGAGATGAATGCGGCTCATTGACGATTGAAATGTGCCCAACGTCGAGGTATAGTTGGCGGAAATCGTACGCGACATTTTTTATCTTTTTTGGACACGCTTCGTCGTTCCATTGTCAGTAGCTTTCGGAGAAAGAAAAACACGTTCGTTGCAGGATTCTATTTTTGAGACGTATGTATTATAGGAGACACAGTCGTCCGGTGCCGAAAAAAGAGCGCAGCGAAAGAAAAGCCGTTGCCGTTGACGGCTGTTTCAGAAGATGACGAACACGTTCGTCTCTTTCTTCCGCCACTGAGTGCTATCGTTAATTTACGATTGATAGTCCCGAAATACTAAGAGTGTGAGAGACAGCTAAATAAATCGAGATCTCTCGCGTCGTCTCGTGAGAAACTGTCGCTAAAATCTCGAAAACAGAGAGAAAAATTTCACGTTTCATTTTCAAAGGTGCGACTGATTGGCGCTCTTTGATACGCATTCGCGCGAAACTTGCTTTTTCAATATTTTCGTTTCTGTGAAGTTTATTGTCATTGGGCAATATTTTAATAAACCGACGTCTATAATTATTCACCTTTAGTTATTACGAAAACTTCGCTTACCTTCTGAATTGCAATTTATAATACCGCAATATCGTAATTAATAATATCGTAATATTATTAATAAAGGCGATTTTTCGCCTTCGCTTCTGTTAGGACCAAAATCTCGTCTTATCTAGCTCCACCTCGAACAAGACGATTCTCGTTTGTGCACAGATACTCATATATATCATACACTGACAAAAGTTTGCTGTATTTAAACAAATTTATTTATTAAAAATTTGCTTTTTTGTAAGAATAACGTATTTATTGAGTAGCTTTTTGAGTAATTTAATTGAGTAACTTCTTTCGGGTAAGCAATATTTTAATAAATTAATTTTCTCCAGTATACCAACCTTTTCTCAGTGCATTTACATACGATTGAAAGGTATATGACTTCTCTAAGTCTCTTGGATGGCATATAACACCATAAAATGGAAATTTCTCTAACTGCAAGATTCGAAAGTGATTAATAGTCACGCTCTTTGTGAATGTAAGCACTTTAAATTGACTGATTAGAAGAAATTCGACATTACACAATGAATGATTTTCTTGTAACAATTGGATGAATAACGGTTTTCGTTTTTTATTATTTTTTCCATTTGTTCAATTTAAAATCGTACCAACGGTGAACTTTCTATTCTTTATTGATGTGATCAGTCATCGAAGACACTCAGAGAAGTCCTTTAGCCATAGACGCAAATTACAAAATACGAATCCTTTAATCATAAGTGTAAATTGTAATATATGACTAAGAACAGTATGTACAGTAACTCTGTCCCAAAGCATCGTTAAAAGTTACCAACCAATCGATCCGTATACTTGTCATTACAGATAGGGAACCAAGCGGATCCGGAGTTAGTAGGACGTTGGCACCAGCTCAGCAACAAGCCCAGGAGTCGTCGTACGAGCATGACACCGAACCCGAGACGGAAGATACGGGTAGCACCAGTGGCAAGGCTCCATCGCCGATAAATCCTTTGCTTCAGGAAAGGTCTAACTGCGAGGAACTCAGACATGTTGTTTGCCATCTGGAAACGAAAGAACTCTGGGACAAGTTCAACAGTCTTGGTACCGAAATGATCATCACCAAAACTGGAAGGTTGGTGGATTTTAATAAATAATTACATTTATTCAACAATTTTTATTAGTATCAATACAACGAGCGGTTTTGTTATTAGATGTGTTGTATGTAAAATTCCGAAGTTACGAGATCAATTCAAAATAATAAGTATATAGATTTAAGACCAATTTTGTGGATATGAACTCTCACGCTTGGTTGTAGTGATGATTTGAAATATTTCCAATAATGTTATAATTTATTATCGAAGACGTCCAGGACTTTTTAAAACCTCTTCCATGGCTCACTGTCCACATGATTGAATATTAAGCAATAGATGGATTGAGCTTATTCACAATTGGATGAATAGAACGATTATTTCTCCAACAATTCGTGATCCCTTAATTTAAAATCCTCACTTTCGCGAAGTGTACGACGATTTCTTTCGAATCTCACAGCTAGTGAAATTTCCTTTTTATGGCGCAATAAGACACCTAGACCTTTCAACATTAATTTATTAAAGAATCGCTTACTCAGAAGAAAACAGCATAATCGTTCTTCATTCAAAAATCAATCGTCTAACAACCAAAGCGTTTCCCATCGTACACACCCGCCTATTGGACGAAGTAGAAACATTCCAAGCTACAAATCACGAATCCGCATCTATCCAAAAAAATATTTTGAACTCTCTCTTTTCCAACCATCGCATCAACAACATCCAGTGCCGAAAGTACCTTCACCAGGTAGATCTCTTATCTTTGAAAATTTGTCGACCACACCCCGCGCGTCGCACAGTAGTCGCGGAGGAAAAGAGACAAAGAAATACTCCACACGCTAGTAATTTCCTCGAGAGGCAATAAAAATCATTGCAGGAGGGCGTCACGCGCCGCGTAACGCGTTCGCAAAATCTCGATCTCCCAATTTATCAGCTCGTCGCATCGAAGCGCAAATATAGCTACAGCAGCTTCGTCGAGAGGACGAGAGAAAGCGAGAACGATTACGCGGGATGGTAGAAAGGGTTAGAGAGAGAGAAAGATAGAGAGAGAGAGAGAGAGAGAGAGAAGCTCGAGTCCCTACGGACACTGAAAACAACGGGGCGCTCCATCATTGTGTCTCGCGTCTCGCTATTCAACGTCGACGCGCACCGGCTTGCCTGGTCGATACGCTGCTCCTGCTGCTGCTGCTGCTGCTGCTGTTACACGTCCTTTTTTGCCAGACGTCGTATTCTCGCTTCTCCTCTTCTCCATCGATATATAGCTATGCGCATCACGCTGAGAGATATCTTTTGTTTTTTCGTCAATTATAAACGGATTTCGAAAAGTTAAATTCCGCGTGTACAGCGAGGAAATCATTGAAGGAAAAAGGTAACGTCGTTAAGGAATAGCCTCGGGATTCATGACTCAGTATACGTATATATATACAACCTGCATCCATCTCATTAGCTTCTCGTACACCCCAGTCCACTATAAATACTTTATCCTCGCAGCGATCTCTCTTTTTCTTTCTCGCTCTCGTTTTCTCATTAGCTCCGACGCCTTTCGGCCCCCATATAGCATGTGTGTATACACGACACGCGCTCGCGCGCTCAGTGCGAATTCAATCAGTAAACGAGCCGCGCTACAACACCCACGAGACAAGGCTTCTCGATGTACTCGATGCGCAGAGGGGTCAGAGAGCCTCCCCTGGCGATCGGGAGAGAAGCTGTAAGGGCGGGTCGAGTAACGACTTTATATTGTACAATCTCACTCGTAAGTGTGCGCTCGTTATTTTCGAGCGGAAAAATTCAAGCGGTGTCAAAATAAGCTCTGTTGGATTATGATGAATAACCGCGTGCGATGTATAATATAGCCATATTGTACGTAGTTTGTGTGTGTTTATGTGTATACACACACACACACACGACTGGGCTGATTAATGTGTCTTAGTCGTGTTGGGTGTATTGCAAGGGATCAGGGAAGAGGTACACTCTGAGTACTGGATATGGTATACGTATTATTTTGGTATTCGAACAACTACTGGCTAATCGAACATCTGCGTGTGAAGATAACGTATGTAAATTATTTGAACACTAGATTTAGTATAGCTATATTTAAATTCTAATTTTTGGAAGACCATAATAGTTATTTCTACTTTTTATTTACATAAGTCATAATATCATTTCGGACAGCAAATGTTACAGTCAATGAGAATTGAAAATGTGCAACTGGTTAGATAAATCTGGCGTTAAAAGCGTTGGTGCACGAATCGCGATAGGAACTTTTCAAGTTGTTGCGCAACAATTTATATTTTTATTCAATATTAATATAGCGAAAAAGACTTGTATCGTTCTATTATGGAATTTAAAATACTAAACGCGAAAACCCTTACGCCCTACCAACGATGACAAATTTATTCTTTAGTGTGTGACACATGTGTAGCTATTTTGATCACAAGCTAAATTAAACTTCACTTCATTATTACAAAATAACGTAAAATTCAGTGACGAATTAAGTATCGAATTCGATGGTAAAGTTACTAAACTATGAGGTGTTGCCAACATTTTTTTTCTATTGAATTTCATGCCAGACTATCGTTGGAAAGAGAAGGTGTAAACTGTAAACTATTTATTTTGTATTCTAAACCATGTAAATTAAAACACCAGTGATGCTATCGACAAGAGTAACTCACATTTATTTACTCAAAATCATAAATAAGAAACGGTAACTTAATAATTAAAATTAAAATTAGAGGATAAATTTCTCGATGAATCATTCAGAAGAGGAAAAAAAAAGTCGCAAGTGAGCGTGTAGTTTCGCGATAATACGCAACAGAGTCAGTAGCAAAGCTCCGTGACCGGTCCCTAGAAGAAACACAGAGTAAATAGCTCCGAGTGCTCGTGCCTAATTGTGCGTCCTGTCCCTCTACTCTGAAAAGTCACGGCTGTGTATGTGTCTGTGCGTATATATACACAGACAGAAGGAAAAAGGCCGTCGCTCGCGCATTTCCCCAAGGGAATATCGCCGACAGTCCGCCGCGTAATTAGATCTGCGTTGGCAGCTAGCCTCCCTATTCCGACGTCGAGTTAGGACGCTGGTGCGCGCGTCTATTCATCTCTCGAACGCAGTCTCCGAACAAAGTGATAATGAACTGCAACCCAGCAAGATATGTGTATATATACACACACGCGCGCGTATATAGGTATAGGTATATGGAAGAGAGAGAGAGAGAGAGAGAGAAAGAAATAGCGTGGGATTAATCCGACTGCTTTGACGGCTGCACGTTTCGATGCACTTTGGCTTTTGTAATTTGCTTGATTGCGCCATGGGAGTGTGTAGAGTATACAGGCGGCAGTGATGCTTGACTTTTTAATGGATTGAATTGATTTGAGCGTCAGATGCTACTATTGTTTTTCTTCTTACGCGAGAAAATCAGCAGCGGCAATCGTATATTTCACACGAGTAGTACTCGCTCACCTCGAGATAAAACGTCGTCGTAGCCGTCATCTTTCGCCACAACTGATGCACGATGGCACGTAGCAACTCGCTCGGTGGGCGCTCACTCACTCTCCCCCCCCCCTTCTCTCTCTCTCTCTCGCTCTCTCTCTGTCTCTCTTTCGCAGCGTCGATTCATTAACAAAGGACGTTTTGATAAATAAAAGCATTACTCAGTTGGTCGCGCGCACAACCGCAGGTACTGCACATACCATTGCCAAGCAAGAGAAAGGAGGGGAGAGTCTGCAGCGAGAGATAAGATCGGCGGGTGTCCCCGCGTTTTAGTGGTCGGCCCAGCGGGATGTCCGACACGGTATTAATGCCATGCCTCCGCGCGACCGGCTAAACCCGCTCTCTCGCTCTCTCTCTCTCTCTCTCGCTCGCTCGCTTTTGCGTCCTTCGAGGCCCTATATTTTTCCGACGATGGTTGATGCGTGCTCCGCAGTCTATATATACGAGAGCTCACACGCCTGGGAGGTCGACTACTGAAAAAGTTTCACCGCCGCGTGATGCTATTCGACTTTGTACCTTCGCGTTTTACTCCTGTGTGTGTATATATATGTATAGAGAGAGAGACGATTAGACTATAGCAGTGCAGTCTATACGCGCACTACACACAATGACTTAATAGGATCTGCAGCCGTTGGTACGCGAGAGTAGCTGCATAAATCGTTGGGTCTTAAGCGGGTGATTAGGCGAGATGAAGTACGGGATTGCTGCGAGTTACGATTAGTTCATTGAGGCGGCTTTGAGAGTGCGTTACGTCTTTATGAATTTGCAAGTGGCTTGCGAATTACGAAATGGAGTTCCATTTTAATTCGATATGTTTATATATATATTACTTGTCATTTTACGTACGAAAGCACAAAATAATACAAAGCTGCGGCTCGAGCCGCGAGCGATTTTCTGCATGCCAACTTGAACGAATGAATCGAAATTGAATTAATCTATCAACGTAATTGAAAAACATGTAAGGCGACAGTTTCTTTTTAATTAAATTCCAATATATACCAAGCTGAAAATGCTTTCCTGCTATTTTCCTTCTTTTCAGTTCAACGTCGTTACTTGCATAATTGATTGTAACCGCACCGAAAGTTAAAGATACATTTATAGAAAATATACGGAATAAAAGTTATCGCGCCGACAAAAAATCGTGAAATATTCACTGGTCTTTTTATATACTTTATTCACCTGCAAGGAAAGGGGAAAATATTTAAACCGATGCATCTATTTTTTTGTTTTTTTTTTTGTTTTTTCAAGCTCGAGCTTCACTGCTTTAAATATCTCAAGGCATGAAAAAGGCCTTTTATTAAATAACCCGTTCCACTCAAAACTCGTAGCAGTCTCGGTATACATATTCATGCGATACCTGCGCAGATAAAAATGACGAGCGAGCAGGCGTCTTTCCCTGCACCCGTTCGAGTGATTTAATAAAAAGTTAAGTGATCGGTCCGCAGACTCAAAGGGATCGGTACAATTAATAAATCATCCTCGCGCGTATGATAATACATACACACACGCGCACATGGTGCTAATTAAATGTCATTACGTTATACGCCGAGCTGATCCGTGCGATCTGGATGCTGCGTGTGTTATATAGGTGTGTATATATATACGCATATATAGGTATACTATATAGTCACTATGACACGAGGCTGTTTTTCTCGTCTTATTTTGCCTGCGATGATCAATCGTTAAACGATTGCCGTTTTAGCTCGAAAACCGCCAATTAATTCCAGGCCTATCAAAGGGCCGCGCCAGAAGCGGTTCAAGGAGGAGAAGGACTATTTAAGTGAGGTGTGCAACATGTGTAGGTCGGGCCGACTCTGATCTCTAGAGAATTGCTCTAGTTTATTGTTCGACGTAACTTTTTTCGGAGGAAAATTATTTCTTAATTTTTAGGGCCTTTTAAACGTGTATAATATTAAAATTCCTATTGGCTTATTGTTTGGGAATATAGACGTTTTGAATAAAATTCGGATCGGGTGATTTTTAGTGCAACGTTTGTTATGAAATTGCGAAGAAAATATTTGCTTCAATTGGAAAAGAATGATTTGGATTTGAAAAAATTGTTATTTGAAAGAAAAATGATTTTCAGTGATTGTGGTGTCCAAATGAAAATGTACTTTAATAGATTTAATGATTTTTGGAAATTCAGAAAGTGAAGTCAAGAATAACAAATTAGGATGTACAAACAAATTTTTACTATAATTTAAAAGTAAAAGTTAAGACTGATACCCTTTTGGAAGTCGACAAATATCTCGTATTGTTTGTGATTGAAGCTATATCCACATTAAATAAAGAAAATAATCATAAATTCAAGTAAATAAATTTCCTAATATTATACAATAAAAGTCCTCTTAAAAATAGTTCGACAATAAAGAGAGACATTTTGCTGAAAATTCATCGGATCAGCTGACTTCCCTTGCAATAGTAAACGTTGGAAATATAATACAAGGAAATAAGTTAGAAAGCCAAATAAAAAGATTATCGATATTAGTTAACTGCAGGAAGAGGTATTTCAGTCATCGATGCAGTTGACTCGTTCAGCCATTCGTGACGGTTGTGTTTGTCGAGCCGACCGCCGTTTCCTCTCTCTCTTTTTGCTCTCGGTGTAATTTATCACTTTTATGTACAGTGGCAGAAAATTGCCGCATTGAATACTTTATGAAACTGTTCACTTTGGATAATAACGGAAGATTTCTCGAAACACAGTTGAAGTTGAGTCGATGTGATATAATCAATAAATGTCTCGACTGTATATCAGTCAAACGAAAAGTCTTTCTCCATTATATTTGACTTATCCTTTCTACTTTTCTATACGACGAGCTATTATATCCAACAACGATTATAATTATCGTTTCCACGTCTTATTCTATAGCAAAGCAGTATTTATAAAACTGTGTCTTATTTATTATTGCAGGCGGATGTTCCCGACGTGTCGGGTATCGTTTAACGGTTTGAGACCAGAGGGTCGCTATGCTGTGCTGATGGACATCGTACCAGTGGACGAGAAGCGCTACCGCTATGCCTATCACAAAAGCTCGTGGCTCGTTGCAGGCAAGGCCGATCCACCGGCACCCGCGAGACTCTACGTCCACCCCGACTCGCCGTTTACCGGCGAACAGCTCAGGAAACAGGTTGTTTCTTTCGAGAAGGTCAAGCTCACCAATAACGATATGGATAAACACGGACATGTGAGTCACTTCGTTTACTTTTTTATTTTTTGCGACGACGCTTAATTTGCAAGTTTATGCGTGCGTATGAGTCAATCCACGATATACAGGAAACTACTCGGTACATTAAAGCCGAAAGTTATTCGAGGTGTCCGATGAGTGGATAGAGATGTTTCGACAATTTTTTTTTGTTTGAAATATGTATAGACGAATTATGAAGTAATGAAGTGTAGTGTCAAATTTGTGAAATTAAAGATGATTAGTAATTATTAATGTATTATAGTAAAAAATTTTTTTTTTATATATTACATAGATGAACGAATAACGAAATCTGATTGTAGAATATACGTGATTGGGGGTATAAAGTTATAGAGTTTAGACATTCTTTTGGTTATTTCAGGCTTTTTTCTAGATTAATAATTTGTTCTTTAACATTTGAAAAAGTCATTAACTATCAATATATACTTATCAATCAAAACCGATTTTTCATAATATTGATAACGAAATGCATAATAACGATAATTAAACAATATAATGCTCACGTACATTTCTGATCTGAAAAGTAGAAATAAAACCTTTAATAATAAGCATCTGAGCTAAAGCTAGAAAAACTGGTACTTTCCGAAAAAAACGAGAGAAACCTTTTTGTATTTTTACAATAACTTCGTTTCTACCTGTCTAGTTTAGAAAACTTTTTTTCAAATTGAAGCTCTAGTAATCCTTTAACGCTCAAATGGCCAAAATTTGAATGTCCAATTGAAGCTCGTGTCATTTAATTATAAGTAACGTTGAAAAAATATTGGGATATCGCAATCGTTTATTTTTAACTGTAAGCAAAAAATGTAGATTTTTAATAAAAAAACATAATCCCGTACCCTCAGGAATAATTTTTCAATTTCTATTTACCGAGTCTTTAACGGTTTACCTGTCTTCCGTCGATTACCTCCAAATATACACTCAATCATCATCAGGCTTATAAAACATTCAGTCGGTTTGTTTCGATTTGAACGCTTTTATTAAGTAGACTTTAAAATAATATCCGATCGAGTAAAGATAAATCGGAAAGTCTGAGAATTCGCGCGTAAGATTATTAAAACAGAAGATTCCGACGGAAAAGGGAGGCGTGCAATTATTATTAGACGAAATTCCGTATAAGAAATCGAGCGAGAATCGCGCGTGTCTGAGCGGAGTAAAAGGAAATTTCGTCGCAGATGACACGACGCCGTACGTGCACACCGCGGTAGCTTATCCGTAAGTCACCGACTGCGGGGTTTCCTCGAAGATCCGTATGCACTTAATATGCAGCAGTCGGCTGCAGCGGCCGATATCGCATACACATCGGCGCAGCCAAACGGAAGATATTCGATTAGATCCTGCCAGACGCTTGTCAGACCGCCGTTCAATGAATCATTCTCTCGAGCGTAATTCGATCCGCGACGCGATAATGCACTCAGGGGTGCATTTCCTGTAGAAATAGAGAAGAGGCCCTTTAACCGCTATGTAGAACCAAAGAGAGAAAAGATACGATGCGCAGAGACAATTTTACCAAAGTTCGTCTGCTACAATTCGATGCATAATTAACGTCTTAATTACGCGCTTTTCTTGGATAACTGTCGGCTTGAAATAGGTTTCGAGTTCGGAGGGAACTCGATGAACGCCAAAGTCGTATCATCAACTACCGGAGGCGTTTGCAATTCAATTATTATCGGATTTGGTCATGATTCTCGGCGACATATGGACTTGGTACTTTTCGAAACTTACCTCACTCTATTTGTTACGAGACATTTTTACCGAAAAAAAGAGAGAGAGAGAGAGAGAGACGTGTATGTAAAGCGTAATTTGGAAAATTACGCTCGACCCGTGGGAATGTCGATAACGTCAGTATGTCACAACAGTTGCAGATTAAATTATTTACAAGAATTATTTTTAATTTAGCCACGCGAAAGGAGAATACGATTTTGAAATTGACATCGAGTCCTCGAGACACTTCATTATCTTTCTTATACGAGACAGTGGATGTTTGCAACGACTCTATACTTATTTTTAATCGCATCTTTATTCAGCGGATAATTGACGTTGGATTCACTTAATTTTTCAGCTTGTCCTGAACTCGATGCACAAGTATCAGCCTCGCATACATTTGGTGAAGCGACCGGACAGCGGCAACAGTGATCCTATAGAAGACCTCGAGCGAGAACCGCATAAGACCTTCATATTCCCCGAGTCCATATTCACAGCTGTCACCGCCTATCAAAACCAGCTCGTAAGTTCATTGCGTCTTTTTATATATATATGCCTTATATTAAACGTCTCTCCCACTTGATTTTGAATTTCATGCGAGGGCTACCGTTTAAAGACCTGTATTAAAATGAAATAATCAGATAAAAAAAAACGTTTCATTCTAAGAATGGACATCACTCTGTGAGAGTGAATTTTCAAGGGCAATGGTCGAGTTCTCTCTGCATAGAGTAGATCCCCGTTTGAATTCATCATCAATTAGTTTTTTTTTTATTAATTTATTAGAGGATTTGTCGTTAAATTAGACATACACGATTACTGTATGTTTAGTATATGTTTAGAAATAATGTTTAATATCTAAATAATTCATAAAATCAATCGGTTTTTTACACTTTTTTTGAGTTCAGTACACTCGTTAAGATTTTTTTAAATATTGGTGTTAGCGAAACATTCAATATTATTTTTGATAATAATAACAATAAAAATATGTTTTAAAAGAGCTTTTTTTCCATTGTGTAAGCTTTTTTAATGTTATTTTAATTAATTTAATATATAATATAACTGTTTGATAGAAATTAAATACAATTAAATAAATTAATAATAAAAAACCTTTTTAATGTCACTTATCTCTTCCAGTAACGTATCAATTATATTTCACTATCTATTTCCAAGATTTACTATTAAAGCTCATTAAAGCCATAAAAATCCCTTAATCGCGGTTAATATTAGTTAAATTTCGCTCTAAAACTTCCAAAATGCCTTCGATCAAAATATAATAAATAAAATTCACACGCGATCTAAACTTTTCGGTTCAAGCGATCAAAATAATACAAAAAAAAACAAAAAAAAAACAAAAAAAAAACAAAAATTGTCACCCGTTGAATATTCCAGAGCCTCGTAGTACGCTGGAAAGTTAGCAAGAGGCGATAAATCGCATCGTCGATCGTAAAGCAGTTAAAAATAATTGTCAAGCCAGTCCGTGCGCTAAGGCGCACACTGCGCACATACACATATACATATATATGTATATAGTGTGTACGCGAGAGCGCGGCAGCAGCCAAGCAAAAGAAAAGCTCGAAGGTAGAAACGACGAAACGAAAGAAAGTCACGATGTTACATACAGTATACATAGGATTGGACTATGTACGCACATACATACCCCTCCCCAAATGACTTTCTTTCATAAATTACATACGGCGAGTAGCGCGGCTGACGCGAGCGCACGCGCGCGCGTCTCGTGTCGTTAAACGGCGAGACTTTTTAATCTGCATTTTTATCCCATAAATCAAGTCCAGATTTACGACGGGCGCGCGTCAAAAAATAAAGGACCCTAGGAAAGAGTGGAAGAGGGCGCGAGGAAGCAAAAAGAGCACAGCTTTCATTTGCACTTGTGTAGACAAGAGTCGCGAACGTTTCGAGCGCTCGGCATTATCATATTTCACGATACAGTCATTTCGGGCGCGGCGGCTTGTGTGGTCTGGAGTATACGCCTTCCTTTCCCTCTCTCGTGCGTCTCACGACGACGACATTCTACGAGCGTCGCGGCGACGTTTCTCCCGTTTCCTCCGCTGCTTCTGTGTAAGCATCGTTTTGCGCGACGAGTTACCGACTTATGCCGACGTCTCTCCAACGTTTCTCTATCGAGAAGCTATGCGTGGAATCTCGCTGAAGCGTATCTCCGATCTTGGCACTAGCCGAGTGTGACAATGGACGAATGACTCGGATATTCCGCGCGCTCTTAACGACCTCGAGTGCGTCGCGTAGTTTCGCGCGATTTTCGTCCTATGGCTAATCTGCGTGTCATAAAGCTGTCTTGGCTTTAACTATCGCTAGCTTGTTTCGCGCCTCGGACTTTCTTCGGAGTTATATATTTTTAACGGGGGATTATTTTCGGGACGTGGCGCGTAGATACATCCGGCGTGGATTTTCGAAAATTACAATCCTCTGTATTGGGATCGACGCGCTGACGAAACGAGATTCGATAACAGGAAATAACTCGCGCGTGAATAAATTATTACGACTTCGTTTCAATAAAAAGCTTTACGAGCGACAGGCCAATTGCATAATAAATTCTATAAAGTAACTTCACCGACTGTCCAGTGTGTACAACTCTTGGCTGTTGGGATTTGTACATCGCGTAACTCGCGATTAACCGATCGACAAGCTGATTTTAATATATGCTAATAAACTGACTGTTTTTCGCGCTGATTGCTTTCTTTCGCTGGTTTATTATTCATTCCTCGCCTCGAATCTTACAGATTGTAAATTAAATTTTTAATTATTGCTAAGTTGCGCTTTTCTTCTCTTAATGGTCTTATCAGAAGGTGATGTTGTCATCTTGCGAAGAGATGCGTTATCGTTTAATTTTCATTTTGGCGTAGGCCGTATTGCTAGATTTTTATTTATTTCAATGATTTCGCAAATAAGCAAGTTGCTTAACACGAATTCTTTTAACGAATTCTTGTCCAAAGTCTAATTGCTCGATGTATTCTCAAACGTTACTTATTCTCGTGAATTTTGTATGTCTACAAAAAATGTAATATTATTACAAAGCTTAAGATTTTTTTTTGTAAAAGCATATTAAAAATATTAGTTAAAAAAACTACCAGAATAGTTGATGTTGATGTTGCGCAGATATGTGATATTTTTTTAATTTAACTATTTTAAAGCTCAAACGATGTTGTTTCTATATTTTATTATATTATTATTTGTATTTTAACGGGTCTCGGATTGAAACAAGCTCGGTTTTGTTGTTTTCTTTTTTCAAACAAATAAAATTATTTGTACCATCAACGTCACCGTAAGTAACGGATTTTAATGGACTTTTAAAAGAAAAAAAAACTTTAGCTTTGCAACGATATTGCATTTCTAGTTACAGACATCGACAGCTCGGGGATGGAGTAAGTGTAAAAACCCCTTAATACATGCTAATAAACCGATCGTTTTTCCCGCAAATTTCATACTTTCTCAACGGATCATTTACTAGCAAAAAAAGCAGTTGGCTTGCTTCATAAAATCTTCGCAAAGCGTAGGACGATCGCATCGTATTGCGAGTGAGAAAAAAAATAGGAAGCACGAAATGAAACCTTCTTTCTTCGCACCTCTACGAGTCAAGCCCAAAGCTACTCCGGTAACGATACGCGAGCTTGACACGGCGGATTATTCGTCCAATCGTATCCGGGCCGTATCGACTTTCCAAGGGAGAAGAAAGAAACGAAATTCCAAAAGACGTGTGCGGGTGGTCTTCGCCACCCTCGAGTCGACAAGCCACACCGAGAGAGGGAAAGAGAGAGAGAGAGAGAGAGAGAGAGAAAGGAGAGCGCCGCGCGCTGATGATGATGAGGTGCGAAGAGATGCCCCCCGGCAATTACCTACGCCGCGGATATCTTTCTCGCCACTCGCCGCGTCATTATCGTTCTTGCACTGCTCTCTCTCTCGCTCTCTCTCTCTCTCGCACGCGAGTTGCGGCTACCGTTCGTTTCTTCTTTTTTCTTCAGCTGCTATACTACTGCTGTTACTCTCCGTCTTCTGCTTCCGGTAGTCCGCGCGGCGGCACTTTTATTTCGTGGGCGTTTTATTGTCGTCCCCGTAGCCACTACAGTGATTGTATATGGAAGGAAGATTCGCAATTTACTCAGAAATCTCACGGCCGCTCTTTGCTCGCGGTAAACATCCTCGTAAATGGCTTTGGTCTATAATTACATCAACAATACGTTTGTTCACGCGAGCGAACGGCTATATAGTGTAGGTGGCCTATGGAACGCGGTTTTGAGCTTTCTCGTTTAAAACTGTCCCAGAATGCGCGTTGTTTGTTATTTTACGGAAAGATCGTATGCCCATGGACTTTCCACTTTTAGAAATCTACGTAGTTTTCGCTAGGAATTTACCAAGACTGCGAGGATTGTTATAGGAATATCGTTGCTTTTTTTTCTTGTTGCTTTGTACTTTATTACCGATACCAATGACAAGCTTAAGCTAAAGATTTTTAAAAGAAGATTGACTTTTTTTTAATAGAACCGTTTAATGTTCTTGGTCTCGTTTTGTAAATCAAGACCAATACCAAGCCAATCTTAAACCAAATACTTTTTAGGACAAAACCAGATTTTTAATACAATCTTGTAATATTTTTTTATCGTGTCTAGTAATTGAAGATTAATACTAATACACTTTTAAACTAAACATTTTTTAAGACAAAATCACGATCATTTAATCAAATCTTGTAATTTTCTTGGTCTTGTCTCGATAAACTGAAAAATGTATGGACAATCAGATGCGACGACGAGACACGATTGATTGTTTCGGCACACCATCGAAAACGAATGCCGACGGTGTGGCGCCACGGCACAGTCTGTTCGATTTTTGCTTGTAAGTGAACGGCGCTTTCTGGCAAAAAAACTTACCCAATCCTGGCATCCAGTGCCATCCGGGCAAGTAAATCACGCACTGCGAATCGCTTGTTGATACTAAGTTTGGCACCACAGCTCAACAGACACACTCAAAACTTAAAATGACTTTCCGTAATGTTTATAATTTTCAAATTACATCGATCATCCTTGTTTTTTAATTATTCCACCAATTTCAAATTCCAATTCAAGGCCAAAAGGCAATATTTTGCAGGAATATTATAAATCGTCTTCGCATCTCGAAGCCACACGATTATTCAACGAAAATTGTCAAGCTTCATCTTCGGAAAATGCTAAGCGAGGCATATTACAGAGATGCGTACATCGCTCATATGCGTATATCACGCTCCTGGCGTCTCGCGTGTGTGTATATATATGTGCTCTCTTATTTTATGTTATTTTTTTTTTTTTTTAATTTCTTTCTCTTCGTTTTTTGCGCCACACACGTGACGCTCGATTCTCCTCTTGGCTCTCATAACTCATAACTTAACTGCTTCGTCTCCTTTCTTCCTCTTCCGTCGTCGTCGTCATCGTCGCCGTCGTCGTCAAGTTCGTTCTCTCTCTTTTTCACACTCTCATGAGTGAGCGCCGAGGCTGCTGCTGCTGCTGCTCCCGCCGTCGTAATGGGCTGCCGCTGGTTTTTGCTGGTATAACGAATATCCATCTACTTTCAACGAGTTCGCAAAGGCCTGATGAGAGCGCGAGGGAATTTTTTTGCGACAACTGCGGTAGTGAGATCGCGTTAGATGAAAGCAGTAACATTCAACGTGTATATAATATATGTGAGTGTGTGTGTATGTGTGTGATGAATAAGAAAGGAGACAAGATCGCTCGTTGGATTATCGCAAGAAGCAATGATAAATGATGAAATTACGTTGTCGACTATTGGTTGCTTTAGTACCGATTGAAAAAAATCCAAGTTAAACAATGTCTTGTCTACATTAAACTTCTTTTTCGGAGTACAAGGAAATGTTCTATTTAAAAACTGATTTTTGCAAAGAAGAACATATTTACTTTCATTGGAAAACTGTATTTTAGTTTTAAAAAATAATTATTTATCGTTGAAAATTTTTTTAAATTACAAGTAATTTGTGAAAATAAAACAGTAATTGTTTGGGATATTATTTTATTAAATCTCAACTTTTCCGTTAAAATTCTGCAATGATTTATTGAGAATGAAGACATCTTGATGTAATTAATAAATATTTATATGAATGTTTACGCGAAATATAAATAATTTTAATTCAACGCAAATAAGCATTTAGTTATTTATTAGTAACGTATATGAAGCGTATTTAGCTCACAAAATATATTATTATGAGCATTCTTTCAATAATTAGATTCGAACATAAATATTTTTTTAAAATAATACAAAAAATGACGATTGCTGATAGGCGTAAAATGAAAAAAAATTAGTTTTTTAGTTAATTTCCATATTGTTTACTCGAAGCAGATGAGCATTTACTGCTAACACGCGTAAAACATATTTTGTTGAAATTAAAAAAAAAAAAAATTGCGATTAGCACATATACCAATAAATTGGGTATTAAAAATTTCTCATTCTCAATGATTAGATTAAAAAATAAATATTTTCTTCGAACAATCCAAAAAACGATTTTATTTCAATCCACGTAAAATGTACGAGAAATTATTTTATGAAATGCTTACAAATTTTAGTTTTGTATTCTAACAACGTTTAATTTCGGTGTACAGCATATAATTTAAATATCCCAATCAAAAGCGCGGACGCATAATATCGTCCATTACCGATAACAAAGGCGGTAAAGACACGTATCTTACAAAAAAAAATTCAAATGCGATTAAAAGCCAAGATTTCACGTACGCATTTGAAGTATTCCGAGGCACAGCATAATAAACCCCTCAAAATTCATCGATTTTTTGTCGAGCAGAGCGCTTGCGTTTTCGACTCGCGTATTATACGCGCGCAAAAAGCATTTTAATTATAATCGCGTTTTAATGGCGTCTGGCTGTGTGTAGCATGCCTGTAAAAACGCATCGAATTTTCCTCTTTATTATTCCCGGCCTTGCGACTTTTACATCCCACTCGGCTGTTTGGCTTTTTTGCTCTGCCGCCCGGCTGTCTTTATTACCGAGCTTCTGGCGGCAATTAACGATCCGTGCCTAAATAAAAGAAACACTTGCGCGCGCGCGCGCGCATGCACACACTCGCGCAGCGACTCGCTTCAGTAGCAGAAACGTATAATTCCGCGCGTTATTTCTTCTTCTTCTCTCTCTTGTGCCATAGCTCCTTCCTCCCACAGGTTCTCCTCATTACTCTTTCGTTCCCTCCGCTTCGCCTCATCTTCTTCCTTCTCCTGTGCTCTCGCGCGTCCTTAATTACCCGCTTTTTTCCTCTCTCTTTCGCTCTTGCTGCTATTTATCGCATTAGTCATTAAGCCACAAAGCTAGCTTTTCATTAATTTTCACCATACCTGAGACAAGGTGGTGTTCGTGAAAAATATCGCCTCTTGGTTGTGGAAATGGAATTTGAAATTGGTGTAATGATTAAAAAATAACGATCGTCGACGTAGTTTGAAAATTAGACGATTGTCATGGCAATGTGTGGATTTAAACTTGTCAGTTCGATCGAATAATTGAGATTTAAATTTCTGCATTACGGGAAGTAATTTAAAGTTTTCAAACTTAGTATCAACAAGCGATTCGCAGTGCGTGATTTACTTGCTCGGATGGCACTGGATCCCAGGATTGGATCAGTTTTTGCCAGAAAGCGCCGTTCACTTACGTGCAAAAATCGAACAGACTGTGCCGTGGCGCCACACCGTCGGCATTCGTTTTCGATGGTGTGTCGAAACAATCATTCGTGTCTCGTCGTCGCATCTGATTGTCCATACATTTTTCAGTTTATTGAGGCAAGACCAAGAATATTACAAGATTTTATTAAAAGATCATGACTTTGTCTGAACAGTGTTTAGTTTAAGATATTAAGAATATAATCTTGAATCTTAATGAGTTGGTCTTTCCATAAAAGTGTTCAATATCAAATCGACCTATATATAGTACTGGTGAATATTAAAAAACTGTATGAAAAAATCTTAGTCTCGTCTTAAAAACGTAAACTTTAAGATTGCCTTGGCACTAATCTGGAATTCAAAAAAAATTCATTCAATGCGATAACCGCAGAACGATCTCAAATCTACAACCGAAGTCTTACCGTATTTACTATTATCCAAATTGTCGCTGACTCTCGAGTGAAGCTTCGCTTTGTTTTCTACATATACAACGAGCTCTCGTCCACCTGATGAAATACGACTGCACGTCAAGTAACGTTCCCGCGTATATTTCAAGCAAGCGAGTTGCTCAGGGGTATATCCTTTTGTCCGTCGGGGTCGGTGGTCGCGACAAAGCACTGTACCGCACCGCGATGTCGGGATTCCGGACACTTGTAGACCGCCTCCGCGACATTGTTTCGACTCTCTGTTTACGTTCATCATCCAGAGGATAGAATGCGTTGGAGCGTGGCCAGAACAGGGCGCCACCGCGAAACAACTCCTCCTTGTCAAACTTGTTTTTCGCGCTTATTGTACTTGTCCTCTCTTGACGCTCGAGGAAAAGCTCGGAAATAGACGAGCTTTTGCGTCATTAAGCTCGATATTTCCTAGCTTTCTTTTTTCTCGGCCGCGTAATTGCGACACGATTATCGCTATCCCTCCTTCCGGTTAGCCCAGCAACATCGGCGGCGCCCTTTCAAACCCTCTTCTCGCGCTGGGAGAGAGAGAGAGAGAGAGAGAGAGTGAGAGAGGAGGAAAAAAAAATCCCGAGAGAAAGACGAAGTGTATATTCCAAAGTAGAAGCAAAAAGAGCGCCGTTGCGGCGGCAGCGCAGCAGCAGCAGCAGCTACTTGGGAAGGAGTAGTTTTAGTGGCTGCAGGCGTCGGCGAAAGAAAACATAAATAATCGCGCTCAAATGAGACAGGAGACTGAGCGTACGCGCGCGCGCGCGCGCACGAAAGCGCAAAGGGGAGTATATAGCAGTGCGCCACACACGGCGAAGCGGCGATGATGAGCAGCCACGGCCCTGAGTGAGTAACGTCGCTTTGCCAACTCTACCGGTATATATACACATGCGTATACACATGTGTATACAGAGAAAGAAGAGAAGGAAGACGCGGCGTGTATCGCCAATTATTCGAAAATTATCGCTCATTATTGTTGTTGACCATTGCGCGCGGTCGGAATGCGAGGGATGAGCGTTTGGCAGAGCGAAGTTTATAGAATTGGATTTGCTTCTTATTGCGAGCCTCGCCCGTGACGAAAATACAAGACGAGTGTAGGAGAGAAATGAAGACGTGTTCGGCCGGCGCTGCAATTATTTCATCAAGCGGCAAAGAGCCGAAAGCAGAGTGCGGTCTATTGGTGGGGAATATTCGTCTTGTAGGTTCTTTTATTGCTTCGTACGCAGGGACGAGTGGAGTGCAGGCTCGGCTGAGCGCGAAGCTAGCGACGCGACCTCTTCAATGAGCGTGTCTCTATTAAATCTAATTTTAGAAACGCGTTCTGGCGCTCGCGGCCGCTTTCTTACTTCTGCTCTCATCCTACGTACGGGAAAGCATCCCTTTCAATTAACTTTGCTCCCCCTTCGCTGCACGCTGTACACCGTGGAGGAAAAAAAATTTCTGTTCCGCTGTGGAACAGCCTTTGTTCTGTCCTTTTGCGTGTGTAATTTTCTTACCGGTGATCGTTATTGAAGAGACGAGAAACGTTTCTTTTTTTTTTTTTTTTTTTTGGTGGAAATATTTTACTGGACTTTGGTAAAAAAAATTGGTCTAGTCACATCGGTTGATCAAATTTAATAATTTTTAAAATAATACGTTTAATAGATGGTAATTTTATTAGCGACTGCAATTATTATATCGACCGATACTAATCTTCAGTTAATTAAACTAACAGCAAACTAATTTAGTAATATCAGTATATATAGGATTGAGGTAAAAATTTACTTAGGATTATCTAAAAAAACGTTTTTTCATACTTTTTCTCAAATCACTCGTTAACAACTAAAAACACTGCCAATAATTCTCATTGTCACTTCTTTATTTCTATGCAAAAAAGAACTCTTTTCAACAACACCTACATCGTCATTAGTATCAAAAGCAGTATTTAATCTATCTAGATTTACATCTCTGTAACACCTTAACAAACTCCCCAACTCTATCCAGTGAACTCGAGCATTGCCCTATACCAAAAGTAAAAATTAATTCTTACAGAGAGATTTTCACTCTGAAAATAAAAGTCACATAAAAGAACGTCCGCTTCTCCATTCCTGCAAGCGCTAACGAGAAACAAATCGTCAGCTCAGCCGCGTATCCCCACGAGAGCGTTGTCGTTACCATTTTCCCTCCTTGCACGCGCTTGACAGCGTCGATTTCCATCGGCACTGGCGCGATATAGCGCTAAATATAAATGTTTCGAGAGTCGCGTTGAAAAAGTTTCGAGACATCCATCATTAAGGTGCAACCATTTACACGCGCGGTGTCATTCAATCCTTCTCCTTTTAACCTAGCTCCGAGCAAAACTTGACGGAAATCGAATCGACGCGTAACTATCTCTTCTTGCGCAAACTGTAAAGTGACTCCTCCGCACTTCCGTTTAGCCGCAATATTAATGATGCCGCTTATAGAAACACTCGAGAGCAAACGGCCTTTCCACCAGCAGCAGGCCGCAGCGCGAAACGGCTCGCTAATTCTAGACGCATAATATATAATGAAATCTTCCGCTATCCCGGGTGAAGTCGCTCATTTTCGACGACTGCGACAACCGCCGCCTGCGCAGCCGTTGTTATTTATCGTCGTTGCGCGTTTTTGGCGCAGGGTCAGCCGCTGTCCTGTCAGCGTTCACAGGAGACATAGCTCAGAGCCCGCAGTGTAAATCGCTCTGGGAAAAGTGGAGGATAGCCAAAATTTCGTCGAGTGTAAAAAGTATTATATTAGCTATAAGCTCGTAAACGATAACCGGACTATTCGCAATACAAAGCCTCGCGATAAAAATACAATATTCGCGGTGGTGTTAAATTTTAAATTTACAGGTCCTCGCGGATAAATAACTTTAATCGCGCTGCATTAGCGCGAAATTTATAATCGATGTATATCATCTCGATAATTAAGCGTCCAAGTTTAAATTTCGCGTTTCACTGCGCGCGCGCGCTATCCTCATCCAAAAATAATAGCACTTTCATCGCGTTATAATATTATCTCTCCGCGAACTCCCGCGTCGTTATAGCGCGACGAAATTACGATCGGCTGTGTGAGGGCTGTATACACACTGAAACAAAGTCTGGATGTATACACGCGGAAAGAGCATCAGCGGTATGTTGGGGATTTTATTGACAGAGAAGAATTTCGCGACGTGCTCCAGATTCTGACACGCTCAGTTTTATTCGAGCGGAGATCCGTGCCGCGTATTATATCGTTAAGTTTTATGTATCGACGTTAAGGGGGTGTCATCCTCAACTTTTACCGACTGAGTCGATACGGATGTAGACGGACAAAAACAGTGTAAATGCTCTTCGGTTTATAATCGTCGATATGCATTCGAAATTTCAAGAGTTTCTGTGCGATAGTTCTCGTTCGCTATGGCACCCCCTTAATTCCGATGCGATTAAGAAAGAGGAGAGAATAATCTTCGAGACAAGAGGAGTTAAACCGGTTGTAATGCGAGAATCCAGAGAAGATCGAATTTTCCTATGTACACATAGCTAAGGGACCGAAAATAGTACGGAGACAGAAAAGGATCGGGATTCGGTACTAATTTCCAAGTGGCTATTCGTAAAGTGGTACACGACACACGAGTACGACTGTGTAACTTGTATAAGTTTGTTTGCTCAGTAAGACAATCGTCGGGAAGTGACGAGGCTCTGTTCTACCGGGAAGGAAGTAGGGGAGCAACTGCAGTAGTAACGCATCCATAACCAAGCTGGTGGGTGGTCCAATTACCATGAGGTTTTCGCGCTCCGCGGCAGCACGTGCATCGCGCCGGGTAATAAGACACTCGCTCTCGGTCTCTATCGTCAAAGTTCCGCTGCAGCAGTACGACTAGCACAAATACTCGTGTAGGAGGAGGTGCCCTCTTTCTCTTTCTCTCTCGTTCCCTGTCGGTTTTAGTTACGATTCCACTGACATCATTAGCCAAACATCTGGTCTACTTCCCCCGCAGCCGGTTTACGATCGCGCGGCTGCGCGAGAAAAGGAGCTGGTGGTCTCTTTGATCGAAGCGAGCTTTCGTCGCGCGATTACTTCTATGTGCGGCGACACGACTGCTTCCAGATTCGCGAGTTGGTTTTCTTTTTTTTCTCTTTTTTTCCTTTTTTTCCTTTTTCTGAGCCGAAATTCGTCGCTGGCTTATGGAGCGGAAAGACTCGGCTGCTTTGAACCTCGGTATTATTGATACTTTCGCTGACACTTTATGACGCGAGCCGTGTGTAATAATCCCGTGAATTATGTCGGGTCGAGACTGACGCGCGGCAGTGTGTCTATTATATATACGTATGCGAAACTTTCGCATCAGGATCTGCCTGTCGTTACAGTTCGAATATGCCGCTTCGATTTTACGCTTTATTTCACCGAAAGGATTCCATTAACGAACCAGACGAGACAAGTAGAAAACTTATCCGGGTTTTTAGAGAGTTACTAGTGTGATATTTTCAAATGCGGAGAGTATGTGTATATATGGGTCATTCTCTGACAGATTGACCGATCGGGAATTTTTAAATCTATTTCTAACTGGAAATCTGGACCAATCTTGAGAAACTCATATTTTATGATACGATAGCTCGTATACGATAGCTTTATTTCTAGCTAGAAATAAAATTTGATTTCCAAGTTGAGAACTTCATAGACAGAATTGCAAGGCATTTTTATGAATTTTTTAAAATCTTCTCAACATTGACTTTGAAGATTATTCTGATATATATATATCTACAGTTTCGAAAGTATTTCATATTTTATTTTTAACAGTTCGTTTGTGATTTTAGTTATAATTTTTTAAAAATAGCAATAAAATTCCTACTCTAACTTAAGGAACTTCACGAAATGAGAATTTAATTTAAAGTGCATTGTAGGTAAAGTTTTGTAAAAATCCATAGTCTACCCCAATGAAAAGAAATATTTTCTTCAAGTTCTCATTCGTGTAGACCTCAAATTTTTCATGACACTTGACACATTTGTCGATGGATTCGTGGGTACTAAAGAAATTTACTATACATTTAATTTACGGTATATTCACAACTGTTGTCTATAATTAGTAATAGAAATCTTCGGTGTAAAGTAAGTTAACGACGAGCTACGTGTCATAGCCTAAAACATATCGAAGGATAGAATAGTATTTTTACTAAATTCTAAGTGTACATTCTGAAATCTTGGTGATTCGCGCAACTAATTGTGCTGTAGCATAAAACACTGTGTACATAATAATTTATATATTATTAAAAGAAAAATTATAAATTCAAAATTACCTATTTTAATCCTTAATGCATTAGGTCTTAATAGTTAAATAGTTTCATAGAAACAATCGTTTTTAATCTTAATGAACAATTTCTTAGCTATTAATAAATAAGCATTTGGTTCATATTAAGTTCACATTCGTTATCTTTTTATCGGTGCAAACACTTTATCCGAGACAATCTACCTGATCGGATTATCTGCGCTGACTATATATATTTATACACCTAAATATGTGTGTGTATTTTTTCGCGGGGGTTTTGCCGATTTCAATGGAAAGTAGCCGGTTGAAATGCGTTGAAACAGCAAAATATCCGACGTCGAAGAAATTTTGACTGAATCACGTGCGGGACTCCGTTTTCGCAAAAGGTATAAATCGGTTGAATCGTATAGCATATAATAATCGAAGAAATAGCAATGTAAGTGAGTCAATACTGTATTAGACGTAGAAATCGATCGTTAATTCAAGCGCAACAAGTTAAGTATCGACGCGGCACAAGAAAGTTGACGTGTAAATTATGCGAACGCGCTGCGCAAAACCGATAACAGAGACCAAAGCTGCGAAGCTGACTTTACGTAACTCTGTCCCATTAATATTTCTTCATTCCTGTTGTCAGCTACGATATTATATATGTGTACGTGGAGTACATACATAACAACGAGGAAACGGTTAAAATTTGCGCGAGGCGATTCCGTAGATCTTTTTGTCCGTGTCCATCAGCGTGTATTTTATATATATATATATATGTATACGCGAAACCAGAAGAAGGAGAACAATCGCGAGACAATTCCCTTCCGCGCATGCGCAGAAAGGGCAATTATCCTAACAGTTGATCGCCTGCATTGTTTGCCAATCGCGAGTTCTATACTGTCCATTACGATACAAAGACTTTTGCCGCCAATCCTCGTGAGTATATAGTAGCTTTGCTTTCACTTTGCTCTCCACATGGGTCTTGGAAATCTATAATCTATATCTGCAGTACGTCGACGATTTCCAACGTAACAATTCGCTTGCGCGAGCGAGTTTCTTTTCGTATTTAGAGAGAAATTAAAGAACAATCTCAGCCTCGAATTTCAAAGCCCGCGAGAAGTAACGCACAAAGGCGCAGCAGCGGCAGGTACATTCGAAGGCCGTTGTTTTGAAACTCAAGGCGGCGCAAAATATTTAAAGCCGCTTCCTTCTTTCCGCCTCTTCTCCCCCATGCTAACTATATGCGCTCGAATTTCGGACTTCTCTCTTCGGGGTGGCAGCTCAGGCTTTCCTCTGTGTTGCCACCTGTGCTGCATCCGTTCTCGCTCTGGGTGGCAAACGACACGCGCCGAATCCGCTACGAGTTATGTATACCTATATATACACAGCTTTCTCTAGTTGGAATGAAGTAATGGACCAGTACTTACAGGCTGTCCAGTACTGAACCAATATTCAAGTGATAAGTCAGTACTGGGCTATAACATTGAGTCACTATTTCATCAGAATTGAGCCGCTGTGAAATTTTAAAAATTTCTCGTTTTATTCTTTAATCTTAACGGAAATGATTCTTACAAGATTTGATTTGCCTGTAAAAAACTAGTACTAGCAAGCAGAGATTCGATACTCCAAGATCTTGAATGATCATCCCTGGACCTGATCTTTCGAACTTTCCCATTCTTCACATCTCAATATGAAATCAAAGGTTTGAACAATACTGGTAACTAGTACATTGTCGACCAGAAAAGAACCAGTGTATTATCCCATAGTTCTTGTACCGACAATCAAAGATAGAAAATTCCAAGATCATGAATGATGATCCCTGGACCTGATCCTTCCATCTATCCCGTTCTATAACATCCTAATATAGACCCAAGGTTTGAACAGTACTAGTATAACCAGTATACCGTCATTAAAGAACCAGCATTATCCCATAGTTCCATCAGCAACAATCAGAGATGAAAAATTCCGAGTTCCTCGATGATCATCCCTAGACCTATCCCATTCTTAACATCCAGATATCGAGGCAAGGTTTGACCAGAACCAGTAACCAGTACACAGTCTGACAGTAAAGAACCAGTACACGTCCGTAATTCCTTCATACCAGGGTTACATTGCGCTTGTTTTCTCGTAAAGTAATCATTGACTTACTAGTTCTAATAGCAGCAAAAACCCGATGGTTATCGAAAATTCTAGCCGTCGCTTATGTATATATATATATATGTATATATATATATACGTGCATACACGTTTCGCAGTGATCGATCGTTGAAGAAGGAAAGAGAGAGAAAGAGCGAGTTACGGAAGCGTTTAGTCATCTGCGCGCTCGTAACGAATTCTTCTCTCGAGTGTAGTCTCTCTTACGTACTGCTGTGCGCGGTGGTGGTGGTGGTGGCGGTGGTGGTGGTGGCGGCGGTGGCGGCGGTGCGCTTTTAACGGCCGAGGACATAAAACGCGATAATTGATAGTCGAATGCGCTGCCGGCGCGCGCGAGGCTTGTCATTAGGCGGCTCGCGCTTTTACGGCCGAGCGTGTGAGAACCGCACGCTGCTGCTGCTGCGGCTGCTGCTGCCGCTGTTGCTGCAGTCCGCGATTCTTGGGTGGTATTAGAGATGCTCGCGCGACTTCTGCATCTCTCGAGAGCGAGAGAAGGAGAATTAGGGATAGTAAATAGATCGGCTGATGGTTGCACAGCTTTGGGGGACGTGCGCCATTTTCTAAATCAATTCGAGGAAGCACGCTAATTGCTGGTCGGTAAATTTTAAAGCTGCGGTAGGTTCGTAATGAGCGTTCCAAGCAACATTCTTTCGCTTCTTTGCGCGGTTGGATTTTGTTTACACATATAAATCTCAACGTATACGTTCTTCACCCATGCGTACACCGGCAATTAAACGCGCGTTGTTCCTCTTCCCCCCTCCCCCCTCCCTCCCCATTTTGTACCAATAAAGATTCTACCGGGTGTCGTACCGTGTGTGGAAAAAGCGAAATGAAAAACTTTAGCTTCGAAGTAAATTGGTAAGATAAAAGCTGTTAGATTCTCGCGATATTTTTTTACTTCTGATAAGAGAGATGCTTGGCGATTCAAACCGACGGTCAAATTTCACATTCCACTTTTCGCAAAGTGAACGTTTCATACACACGATTTGGTTATGCATTGAATACCGATTTCCATAAAGTTTCATTTGTTACTTTTAGCTACTTGAGATCTATATGGATACTGCTATATCAGATGTATCTGATACGATTATGATAAACTTGGAGGTTTTTTTTATAAAATTTTACTCAGCAAAAGTCGTAATTAGTGTTGGGACTTGAGGAAACAGTAAAATTCTCAAAGTATTAAATATTACATCACATTACTGGTACAGAAAGGAATAACTTAGAAATTAAATGGGCAAAGCCTGGTTAAGATTCAAGTGAGAAGTTTAGGTTTTCGAAGCTTGATGAATTAAAATTTAAATTAAAAGGAAATGTTATTAAAAAGTTGCTAAATATAGCTATTTAGTAACTATGTTATAATTTACGAAAAATACGGATTACAATAAATGGATTTTGAACACTTTGATAATTATATTGTAGATTCTTCACGATTATGTAACGTAAATATGATTCTATATTATTATCATTATAAATTTGTTGATATTACTGATTGTTTAGAAAAAATTTTGCTCCATAATTGATTATTTATTTTTATAAATTATTTATTGCACAACTGTAAGAAACAAGTATTCATAACATAATTCATAAGACATTACTATCAGCCATCGTATAAAAGTAATTCTTCTTCTTTTTCCATTAGTAATTCGAATAGTAAAACAAATCAACAATAGAATTTTCAGAAAATTCTCAAAAAATATAAAGCCCAATTTTGCTCTATTCTTCACATCGAAAGCTCTCGGCTGTCATTAGTAGTAACAAAACGTCGAAAAAAATGAGCAATTTTTTCAGCGTATCAACCGACTCGAAATTTACAACATACACATATATATATATGTGTGTATTTGAAGCGTAGTAATCTCCGTTATTAAAGAACGTGGATTGCTGTCTCTTTCCAGAGAGAAAATGTATTCACGGTAGAACGAGATACCGTCTGTTTATCCTATAAAACAAAAACTGCTATTAAATCGTCGACATCAAACGGAACTCCACGTCGTCGCCTCGCAGCCCAACGTAGCGCGCCCTAATAAGCTAGCTCTCGAGCAACGCAAACTATATACGCGAGATTTAAAAGACAGATACACGCGTAACAGCCGAATCTTCCGAGAAGCAACGAGACCTTAAAACAAAATCGATCCAACCTCGTCCCTTGGAGCAAATAAGCCACGCGTCGTCGAGAAAATGCTCTTTTACGATAGTCGACGCAATCTCGCTATACACGCCTGGGAGAGCAGCAGAATACTCGAAAAGGGCTCTAGCTTCTAGTCCCTATATAAAATGCATGTATACGTATAGGTGCGTATAATAGATGGGAGTTGCACCCTTCGTTCGAGCTAGTAGTGTATATACTCTTCCGCGCGCTAATTTTACGAGCCGTTGACTCCAGATCGATGCCAGTTGCCGGTACACCCTTACTCCTCCCCCGATCGCTACGCGTGTCGAGACGTATAGGCTTATTTCGACGACGATTGCCGTATCGCCAAGAGTTACATTGCCGACGGTCCTTCCACTTGCTTTTATGCGCGTTTCCTAAGCGTGAAATTTCAAGCTGCCGAGAGCGGGAGAGCGGGAGAGCGGGAGAGCGAGAGTATGGGTATTCAGTTCTCTACGTTTGTTACGATCGTTTTCTTCTTTCTTCTGTTGCAGATTACCAAACTCAAGATCGACAGCAATCCCTTTGCCAAGGGCTTCCGGGACTCGTCGAGGCTCACGGATTTCGAGAGGTTGGTTCAATTATTTTATACATCCATGTGCTCGGCTTCACGATCATCCATCCTATATATACTGATATCCCAGTTCCCAACACTGTTCCGCGTAATAGTCCTTCTATTTTCACGACTATCAATCTTGCCAACGCGATTAAACGAACTTTTCACGCCGCTGCAACTCGAGACCTGTCCCATTGAGATAAATAATAGACGAAAACGTCGCGACACAGAAGAACCATTAACATACCTCAAGCCCTCGATCCTCACTTCCGTAACGCATCAATATCCCATTGAGACGATTGTCGCGTCCCAATCATTTTTCACACCCGCAGCATCGATGAACGAACAGCCGTCATAATGAAGTACAGTTACCCTTACAGGGAGACGATGGAGTCCATGCTGGCCGAGCAGCAGACGCTCAGGTTCCCTCACCGGCTGCCCTTCGAAATGGACCAACTGCAGTCCGCAGCGGCAGCGGCTGCTGCTGCCTCCGGTAACAATCTCAGCCTCGAGGAGAAAGCCATGTGGGCAGCCCGATCCCAGATCATACTGCGAGCTGCTGCAGCCGCGGCCGTCGGACCATATGCCCAGCTGGTCAATCCGGTTCTGGTGTATCCGTCGGCCGCGGCCGGGACCAGCCACCAGCAGCAACAGCAACAGGCAGCGGCGGCAGCCCAGCAGCAACTCTGGTGGGCCTCGTCTCTGGGACCGACGCTCTTCGCAGCGGCGCAACACCAGCAGCAGCAGCAACAACTGGCCGCGAGTACCGTAGCTCAGCAGCAACAGCACAGTCCAGGCGGTGGCGGTGGCTTGGGAGCGGGTGGTGGACCAGCGGCACCGAGACCCGTTTACCCGTCCGCGGCGTTGAGCGCGCTGTCGGCGCATCATCGATTCTCGCCGTACCCCAGCCCCAGGGCGAGTTCGGCCTCGTCGCTGAAATCCGCGACGCAGATCGGCTCGTCCAGATCGTCACCCTCGCGGAGAACGACACCCTCGCCCACGGATAGCCTCTGCAGGGAAGCCCAGGATCTGTCACCCTCCTAGTCGAGGTTCACGCACAAGGGGACCGCGACCGCGACCGGACAGTATTAGTGACCGATGTGTTGTTTATGCGGTAACTGTTGTTTGGCCCTCGTCTCTGTGACTCGCTCTTGCGAGGGACTACTCATGGTATAAGTTCCGACTAGGCTGTTCGCACTTTTCGAGAGGAGGTCATTATTCGTGGTGACTTGTGTAACGAGTATGGAAAACTTTCTCCGCGGCTGCTCACCGATGCAGTCTTTTGTAAATATGTGGATTCTACTCGAGAGTATATAATGTTGCTTTGTAATTCGATCGATCGACGGATTCTGGCTTTGGAATGTATGTGTGTGCGCGCGCGCGTATGAGTGCAGCCTGCGAGGCGCATTTGAGGAAACAAAATCGTACTATTTAAACACAGTTAAGAAATAAATCGGAAACGGCAAATATTCGATGGTGACATTCTACCTTGTAAATAATTACGCGATGGAAAAGAGGCCGGTTTCATTGAAAGCTAACTGGAGCCAGCATTTCCTGTATCATAAGCCTGTATATTTTGTATTAAGAAACTGTATTGTTATCGTTATTTATGTTGGAACAGCAAAAGCTAATGGGAAGCGACTCTACGTCTACAATGCCTCGTGTGTCGCCAAATAATTATTCGCTTATAACTTCTACAGTATTTCGCTTTTCTCATTCGTAACGAAATTACTCGATTCGGCGATTTTGACGTAGTGCAAAGATTGTTTTTTTTCAGATTTTCAATGTTACTTCCTTGTATATGAAACATATACGAAGCGTCGAGAAGCAATTAATTTATTATATAACGAGGCCGGTGTACACCGAGCGAAGCGTTTATTTCGAAGCGAAGAAAAAAAAAACTACTCTGTGTTCTGAAAGAAAAAAAAAGATCATTATCGTTGCGATGCATGGTACTTTAGCGTAGGATGTTACAATATTGTTAAATAGATGCTTGTATCGTCGAAAGGAATACACACGAAAGCGTAGCTATTGTCGAACGAGCTACCTACGCTATGTATATATATAAAATTCCTAAATGACAAAAAAAAAATAAATAAAAGAATAGAAACTCTTGTATCGAGTATAAAGAGGGAAGGTGTAATGAAAAGCAAAATCGAGAAAATTAATGAAAACGTTTCTTGGAAAATAAAAAAATAAATGTTACGACCTTTGCAATTTTCACTATACATCTATTATCGATGGAAGGCGCGGAACGAGAATTACGAAGTGCAATAATCTATACACGATTTATTTATAAATAAAAACGAAGATGGAAGCAATAAAATAAATAAAAAAAAACAACACGAATAACAATATAACTTTCAAACCTGTCCCAAAACCAACAAATCGCAAAAAAAACACAGGATATTCCAGAGAAAGAGAGAGTAAAAAAGTCCTTTGTCAATATATGCATATGAGTCACTCTGTGACAGATTGACCGATTAAAAAAAAATGTTTAAACTTCAGTTTAGAGCTGCATCTATTTCGTGAATGTTTTTAGATTTTTTTCACCGTGGCTCTGGAAGCTAAACTACATCGAAGTTGGCATTTTAAGCCAATTTTCGAAAAATTCTAGCTTCTCGCTTCCGCATTTCTCACGAAAAACACAAAAGAGACTTTTCTTTCTCCTAAGTTACCAAAGTCTTGAAATTCAGTTTTGAGAAGGTTCGATCACGGACATCAAGATCAAAGAGGTAGATACAGTGCCAAACTGAAGATTAACATTTTTCAATCTGTCAGAGAATAATGAGTTATTCTTCTAAAGAGGGGGGAAAAAATCATACACATAAATATAAATTGCATCGAATTGGCTGCTAAACTTTTCACGAGCAGCATTTTCCTCTTCATGTCCCTTTACTCGAAGCCGTCCCCTTTTCGCGAGTCCCATGCATATGCATTAGCTCCTATACCCACATCACGAGTCTCCTCTGTTCAAACAGCGCTACCACTGGCTCTAGTCACGAAGAGCCTCGCTCGTAATGACCGGTGTTCAAACAGAACTCGATATTTCCGGCGCTGAATAATCGCAAGCGCGAGCCCGGCCAGGCATGAAACAATTTTCCTATCCTCGCGCGCAGACCGTCACGTCACCGGACGCGCGGCATGGACTACTCAAGGAGTCGATATGCCGTTGCTCTCCGAGAATAATCATTTCGCGAGCGAGCGTTCGCGCGATAATTGATGTTTGCAGAAAAGCGGACCAGTCGTTTGCAGGAAAATAAAGTCTATAGTTGATGCCAAAGTGGATTCTGTTCCGTGCGCTGAAAAGCTGTTATTAAGTCTCTCCCCCGACACCTTGGAACTTATCATCGATTTCAACTATATCTCTCTCGTTCTGATCTCGCGGAAAGTCACGCGACGGCGCGGACAATTTCCTTCTCTGTCTCTGCGTATATGTACGCAATAAAGCTGCTCTCCCGGCATAATTTGCCTCTGATTGCGTCGAGAGATTATCGCTCGCGTCTCTCTGTAATCGCGCACGCGTATGTGTGTGTGTGTGTGCGCGCGCGCGCGTTCGATTAGATTGAGAAAGCGAGCAGATATATTATAGCAATTCGCAGCTGTATGCGCTACCGCTGTAAAGAGGAGACGCCGGAAAAAGGCTGGACTGCAATGGGACTGAGAGGGGAGATCGCCTGAGTGACTGACTGACTGACGGCGATTTAATCTTACGTGATAATTGCTCAGCACAGGAAAGCGAGCGACTGACTGACTGACTTTGCGCCAATTGAAAATCACTGTTGCATAACTTAGTTTGCCCGAATGACTAGCGTCTTGTTTGCGTTTACTTGCCAGATTTCTCCTCGATTTCTTGATTCCGATCATTTTTTTCTTCTTTTATTTCTTTTTTTTTTGTTTTTTTTTTTGGTTCCACTCATTTATCGCGATACCTTTCTGTTTCAATTCATAAACCGATGCTTGCTTTATCGAAAATGAAATAACGAGATTTTCTGCATACTGTTTACGATCTATATATATTAACCATACTAAGCGAGAGAAATGTTACGGGATTATGTAAATTAATAAAGTAGGAAACTCCATACGGTAAGTGTAGGATAAATGAAAAAGGAGTAGTGTCAAGTCGATATCAATAAGGAGTGTCAACTCCTCAGTTAGAAATTATTTACAATATCGGAACACGTGTTCGTGATCTAATACTCCTATATATACGTATACACGTTACGACTAATTAACACTTGTTTATCTCGATAATGCTCACTGGAGCATTTCTGCAACCGTTCGCACACGCACACGCGCACGCACAAGCACACACACACACATATTCGAAACACCGCTAACAAATCACTAAACCTCCAGGAGAAATATCGATTTTTTATTCAAAGAGAAAAATTCTGAGAGAAGAGACAGTCGCAAAGTTATTCACGAGCAGTATACACCTAGAAAATGGCGTCGTTTGTAAGCGGCGGCGTTGGCGGCAGCGGGCTATTTCAAATTAAAAAGCAAAATCACCACAAATCATCCTTTCCCATCCATTGTCATCATTTTACTCGCAAATTTCCCCATTTATGACCTCACGCGCCGTAAATCAGCGTCGATTTAACAATGCCGATGCGCGCGTGCTGGCCATCGCTGCATATATATATATATATGTATGTATGTATGTATGTATGTATATATATATACACATACTGTGCAGAAGCGCCGCCGTAACAGCGCTACGACTTTAATTAGAAATTCGTCACGCGTGTGAAACGCATGCGCGCTCGTGAAAACGTCACGCACACGCCGTGTGATACGTGCGCTGCAAGTCCGAAAAAAAAACCGCCGATCGTTGACAAACGCGGATCGCTCGATGCGGACTGATTTTGCTAAATCAATAATAGTATGCGATAGGAGAATTTTTCGAGGAAACAATTAAATATATCGGGTTTAAAATATTTGTATTGTAAGCTTGAAATTATTTTACATGCACTTGCGGGTTAATTTGACCGGATCCTTGCTGTAGAGGATAGTAGGAAAAGTTTATGAGAATCTAATTGTTCTGTATATAAAAGTCCTTAATTTCGGCAGGAAAAGGAAATAAAAAGTTTTTTTTGGTAGGAATGTCAAAGAAGCAAAAGGGATTAGTAGAAAAAAGTAGGTTTTTTGGTTCTAAATTAGGGAATCACTGAGATTTAAAATTATTTCTAATATCTTAAATTAAACATTTTTAAGATAAGATGTTCTGGTATAATATTAAACTAATCGTTATCAAATTCTATAAAATAAGTCTGTTCTATTTTTTTCTCTCATTCTCTCTTACACCCCGTGTACTCTGGGAATCGTTTGTTTATAGTGGACGATTGCCACACTTAAAACTTAAAATTACTTACCTATAATCCAGGAAACTTAAAGCTACATTATTCAATTATAATCACAAATTAATTATTGCTTTGGAATTTTAATTCAGACATTGTCATTTAAATTACATTATTTTTAAATTACGCTGACGTTTATTATTACTGCATCATCAAATAATTCTAATAATAGAAAATAGTTCTACCTTGAATTTGAATTGTCTAACTCTTCTATAAGTCCTTCGATTGCTATGGTTTCAACAGAAAGTCAACCGATGGATGGATTAAGCCAAAAATTGGTAGTTAAACACTTTGCCGTAGTCCTTTCAATATAAATAAATGCAGGAATTGAAAATTAAATGTACAGAAACTGGGTTTGTTAAGCAATTATTCAAAGGGACTTATAGAAAAGCCTTATAATAAAAAAAGGACTTATAATAAAGCTTTCAAGTTGAAAGTAAAACTGTGTGATATCTGATTAAAATAAGTATAAATTATAATTATATTGTTATAAATAGGAAAAATTCCGAATTCACTAATTTGCATTTGAAAAAGGTGTCTCGTCGCCTTAAGTTTATATATTTCGAAGTAAGCAGAATGAAAACATCAAAATCAATTATAGAAGAAGAAAAAGCTCGAATGCGCTCGCGCGCAATAACCCATCGGCCATCGATAACTGCCTCATATTACCGCTGTACCCGAGCACTTAAAATACCATCTCCGCGAGAGCTCATTCTCATCTTTCCCACAGGCAACGACAGTGCAGACTTTCGTGGCGGCGGGCGCATAAATACGTATACGCGCATATTGTCGAACGCGTGCGTGGCGGCGGAGAGAAGCGAAGAAACACGGTTGCGCGCCGGTCAATCCTTCGGCCGTAAATCAAACTCGCGGCGAGAAAAATGCGGTATGCTAGTAGCTCGAGACGAAAGAAAGCGCGCGCGGATATCTCGGCGTTGAAACGCGACATGAAGGCATTACCGGACGAATTAGCATAACGTCGGCATAAATATCGACGAGCGCGCGCGCCAAACGGCGTAACCCGGCCACAGCGGCTCGTGCAACTATATACGAGCAAAAGTAAGAGAGCCGTCGGCAGGACCCAAAAGAATTTTTTTTCCTTTTTTTTTCTGTTTAAGAACTGCCGAAGATCGCTGCCCTCTTGACCCTGTGTGCTTCGCATTTTCTTTTTGGCTTCTTCAATTTTCCTTTCTTACGATGTTAGAATTTTTTCGGGGCTCGACTCGCGGCGCGTTCAAGTGGATGGGATATTGTTTTTGGATCGGCTTTCATGTACGAAAGAGTAATTTTACAATTATGCACGAGTGTAGTATGAATAATATGATTTTTACTCTGTGATAATACAACGTGATTTGAAGCCAAGACAGCTCTGAAATGCAAATTAGTAAATTCAAAATTTAAACAATTTATAACAATGCATATAGTTACAACAAAAAGTCGAAAATTCACTCACCGTAGGATTCAACAAAGTCAGCCGATAGATAGATTGATGTCGAACGTTATAAATATTTAAAATTTTGAATTTAGTAATTAGCATTTCAAAGGTGTCTTGCCCCTTCTTGACCTTTTCTTAGACTGAAATTTTACTCTAAAAAAATGTTAAACGTATACACACCCTCCGTCACCGTAATATGCACGTCTACGAGCCTGGAAATTCCTCTACTCGCGAGGGAAACATTTTTATTATCCGATCTACACAGCTTAGCTATGGAAGCCTCTGTGATTCATGTGCTTTCTCAAATAACCGATTCATGTAAATCTAGATATAATTTGTGCATGTGAGTCGCTCGAAGAGGAAGTGTTATTAGTAACTATATACAAATTAGACTCGCCTCTGCGGCAAACTATATAACCGACCTGAGTGAGAGAGATACAAGTTATATGCAGCAGTCGTAAACTTAATTAGTTTATATCGTTAAATCGTCTATTTTATAGGACTGCATTCGGTTCGCGTAGCGTCTCTATATACACGCGTGTGTTATGAAAATTCTGTAATATATTCAAATTACGAAACATTAACGATATGACAATATTATATGACCCGCGCGCGGGTGAAATTTCTCTCTCGCTTAAACGACAGATCGCGCGCGCGCGCGCGACGTGGACTGATTGACAATTAATCGACTCTAGAAAGATATTGGCTATATATTGTGATTTTTTTATTCCAAAAAAGAAAAGAAAATCTTACTCGCCGTCATTGCCAGTAGATTTATAGCCGAAATTTCTCCGAATTACTCTCGCAAACTAACTGCTGACGATAATGATGATGATGTCGCGGACATCTGACGATCGCAAAAAATCGCGACGCCAAAATGAACAAAAATCTCCTTCCCAGTTGTCTTTGTCACCCGAGTGAATGTAATTTAGCATCGCGCGTTCGCGAATCGCCAAAACCAACACGCACATTTGGAAAGAGCATATTCCATTAGCGATCGTAGTCACTGGTGGATCGGTAGCGATTTAAGGCGAGATGAAGGCATTATAAAGTCATTAGCTCGGAGCTTGCTCCTCCTCGTACACGTATGTGTATATGTACATGTATTGCCATCAAGACTCTATAGACACTATGAATTCGCATTTCACGGGTCTGTGTACGTGTATATATGAGTAAATCTGCAAAATACAGGAAATGACTGGGTATTTGGGGGTAGAAAAATTGTGTGCGAGGATACATGTTTATCGGTGCTGGGTGTCTTACGAGTGAAATGAGCTATTTGCAATTTCATGGTTGAAGACGCAAAAAAGCTATAGAAGCTTTTTTAAGACGTTCGAGTCCATGGATTTTTCCAAATTTCATAGAGTGATGTGTTGACTCGTTTATTCAATTGGAAACAATGTTTGCATAAATGACTCATAGAAATAGTCAAAGAACTATTGCCAATTGACAGAATGAAAATTTGTAATAAATTCATAAATTAATTATCTACAATTATTTCCAATTGGAAACAATCCGTATGTAACTTTTGCGATCGTATAGAATCACTTTTGAATATAAATTATATCCAAATGTTATAAACAATCTATTCAACTGCTCTCGCGAGGACACTGATACAAAAATTGTCATACTTAATACAAGTATATATCAAAGAATCGAAAAATAATTCACTCGCGATTTCCAAGTACCTCTCGTTGTTTTTCTGTATTTTGTGGATTTACTCGTATACACGTGTATACAGTCACATATGTGTATGCACACGAGTAGAGTCTCTTTATTTGAGTACACAAAACATTAACGGCTCTTGCTTGATCGTGATTCTTGCACCGCCTCTTACATACACACACACATATATACGCACATATATACACACATATACATGTATAAGTTTCATGTCGCTTATCTCGCTCTCTCGTGTTTAGCTACTATATGTACATATGCGCGGCTTGCATTACGTTGTAGACATGCAGTGCGTGTGTCTCGTCCAGTTTAATAACGACTCGGTTAGGACGAGGTCTTTCATCTCTCTGTCTCTCTCTCTTTCCGTTGCGGCAAAGTTTAATGCTCATCCAGCGTGTCTGTTAAATCGTTAATTACCCTGTATTCGCGAGGCTAAGTCGTGTCGGGCCACACCAAGAGGTGCGCACGCGAGTATTATACTCTATAGCGCAGGGTGTGAGGCTTTCGCTTCTGAATAAAAAAAAAAAAAAAAAAAAAATATGCCTCTCTATATACCGGCCGCCGTTTGCGCGCATTTTACGAACGAGCGACTCCGCGATTCTAAGCGCTTTGCGTAATGGCTGCTCGAGCTGCGGACTGAAATTTTCTTATTAAGGAGATCGTAAATACTCATTTGAAATTCATACCTTTATACACTACCGCGGCGATATTACAGAATTTTTACGTTTCCTGTTGGGGCGAAAATCAACCGCTCCTTTTCTCTTCTAACTACCTCAGTCTATATATAGTGCAACTGCACTAGCTCATTTTCATTTAGTTTCGCACTTAACCGTTTCTCATTAGCATTGCGCGAATATTTTCAGCTTAACGATCGCTATATTCGCAACAATGGCTCGTTTCAACGCACCAGAAACATATTCGATAACTTTCGTATAAATATATACATCCCCGTATGCATACATTATTTTGAACATTTAAGTGATAACAACGTTTTAATCGCTTTTATGATCGAAGTATTAGTACGTACATTACTAATCTACGTACATGTGGAAAATACGTGCAGGTAGTACAACGCTTTTAACATTTTAGAGTCATCGGTTCACTCTGAGATCGATGATGGGACTTGCAATATTTTCAGTTAGAGTTCAATTGAAAAGTGATTTTTCACTGAACTTCTAGAGTGAACATTTTTCACTCCGCAATTTAGAGCGGTATTTCACTCGGCAGCTCAAAGAACAATCAAATTCATATGTTTTTATATGGACACAGTGACATAAAAATGTCCTCTATAAACTCAGACTCGTTCTCTAAGTGAAATTAAAATAACATATAAGCACGTGCTGTTGCTCGAAATACTCGTTTTCTGAATGAAATTTAAAGGTGTTAATCAGTCACTCAGAATTTTTAATATTTCTGAATAATATATAACTCGAATAATATATCACATGAGTGACATAAAAATTCTCTATAATCAAGCGGTGTTGCTTAATCCATTCATCGGTATGTTCAGTATTACCGACAAAAACATCCATTTTTCTTAGTGAAACCAATTTAAATATTGTACCCATTTAAATTCATTTTTCTTATTTTCCACCGCTATCTCCATACAATTGATATATGTATAATAAAAGCTAGTTAAAAATATTTCCCCGACAATTATTTTGATACCACAGCCTAATCACGCCCTTAACTCTGCATAAAGACGTTAATCAGTGCCCTTTCCAGAGACTGAAAATTCACTCTTATAGGGTAATTTTCGCTTTAAAATTTTAACAGTCTGCATATATATATATACATGTACACCGCACAAATCGAGTCACTGCACACCGTTATAACAATCCATTTTTCTTATACGGTTAACCGCAACTTCAATTTACAACGTCCGCCCCGACTCCC
Source organism: Apocrypta bakeri (assembly GCA_018906985.1). Taxonomy (NCBI): domain Eukaryota; kingdom Metazoa; phylum Arthropoda; class Insecta; order Hymenoptera; family Pteromalidae; genus Apocrypta; species Apocrypta bakeri. The sequence goes on from JACCIA010000002.1 coordinate 4,205,880, forward strand.
AATCTCTCTCTCTCTCTCTCTTTATTGACTTAGCGTCTCGTCCGTCCAGTCGAGCATTACTCGCAGCGGTTCTGAATAATACAAACGGCGCGATAGAGACAGAAAATGACGAGTATATAAACGGAAGAGAAGTCCGCGAAGCCGAAAGATATAATATAAAGGAGTAGGCTATTCGCGCGCGGAGGGGCGCGAGAAGGGACAGAAGCCGCTCGTCTCGAGAAAGAGAGTGAGTGTGAGAGAGAGAGAGAGAGAGAGAGAGCAATCGACGCGAAACGCCCACTTCCGGCGATACCGGAGAACCACCGACACCACCACTAGCGATTCGATGTTTTGCTCGCGGCCGCGCGCTCGTTTGCCTCGCTCAAAGGGCAAACCGCAAAGTGAAGAGGAGTGCAAAATCATGTTAGAATTAAACACTGCGTGCGAGTAGTTGCATTTGCGATCGAGGCTTGAAAGGTGTAATACGGAACGATTCACCTGCACCTTTTCGTCTTTGCACGTTATATACACTGTAAGCGTATTATACGATCGAGCTATGGTATTATAATTAATAAGTCGAGCTTATAGAGGCTTTAAAAAGAAATTGCCCTGGAAGAGGCGTTCTTGATGCTATTCGTCTTTCGGGTCGGTAAGGATACATCGATGCTTGAAGAAAAGAAGGTGGTAATTAAAAGAACGGCTTGAGAAGGTAGACATGTATAGACAATTCGAATGACTGTATCAACGTTTTCGAGCTTTCGGTTTGCTCTATTTTCGCGTAGATTGGTGAAATTTGTAATATTGAAGGTAATGGATGGGGTTTTTGAGTTGTTGAGTGATTTTTCAGAGTGAGGATTTCTCACTTGGAAATTTAGAGTGGTTTTTTTACGTGTGATTGTGTGATTCGAGTCACGTAAAGATTAGATTACTAATTAAATGACTCGGGTTATCTCAGTGATATTTCATTCTCGAACGTTATTTTATTTATAACAATTAACCACACCTTTCGATTATTTTTATTATCATATCTGCTTTTATGTAAACGTTTAATTGCGAATTATTTAGACAATTTTAGTCAGAAATTCTTTTAAAAAGCATTTTTATTATTATTAGTGTGAAAGTTTGCGAGTGAGATTGCGAAGAAGTAATTTTGTACAATTCCACGCTTATAGAGTATTTTTCATTTTCATCGAAACAACTACAGTGAAAACTTTTATGTGATAAATCACCATGTACGATTGAGTTTTCATTCTAATCAAAACAAATAGTAAATCACTTCAGTTGCTTAGATTAGAGTGAAAATCCAATTGCAAACAGTCATTTTCAGTCTAAAGTTATCTTAGACTAAATCTTAACTCTACATTTTTCGAAAATCTATATATTCAGTCCTAAGTCACTCTATAAGAGTGACACTTCGGCGTGTATGGTCTTAAAAGAACCGACAAATTTAAAAGTAGCTTTAAGGAAGTAGGCGGAAAATTCAAAATTCAATTCAGAATTATTCATCATTTTTCCATCGATAAATAATTCAAATCCAAATCGGTCCTTAAACACTGTTAAAACTATATTTTCTATAATTACCTGGTACCTCAACTGTCTTCTATTTATCTCGTTCTCTTACTCCTCCATCCATATAAAATATAACACACATATTTTGATACAGACTCAAACCTACGCAGCAGTAGCTCTTTTACGGTATTGCTGCAAAAAAGAATACATACACACATATATACCTATAGGAGAGAAAGAATGAGAGACAGAAAGAGAGAGAGAAAGGGGGGAAAAGTGATACGAGAGGTCAGTTCGGTTGCATATTGCAGCAACAATAGACGCGCCACAGTGGCGGCGAGAGTAGAAACGAGTACGTGTGTTGTGTATATGTATATACCGGTATATGCGAAGGAGAGGTAACATCGAGAGGCCCGAAAGCCATCAATCAAGCTGGGATTTTTGAAAACACGTAACAGAACCCGCGCAAAGCCGCGCGCCTGAAACGTGAACTTTAAAGATTTACACGCAGAAAGATAATATTACATTATTCTCGGCTCTCTTTTCCCTCTCACTCTCTTACGACCGAATCGAATACACCTTCTCTCGTACGTGTGTATTTGTGTACGTGTGCATGCGTGTGTGATTATATAGGTTGGGGGGGGGGGGATATTGTCGAGCACGCGTGTACAACGCGATAAAAAGCTCGGTGCCGTGGGGGGGGGGGGGGTACTCGCGAGAGAGCTAGCCTCATTAATTATGCCCAGTTTACAGGTGCCAACAACTCTCTCGATTATCTGATCCGATTCGATACCGCTTGCGCATGCGCGACTACCTTTCTACCGCGAGCGACGAAACAACTTTACTCCACTCGCTCTTTTGTAGTTTTCTTATAACGCGTGTCCACCGTGAAACGCCCGTGTGCTTCGACAACATTTTACCTTAGAACTTTATGATATTCGTATAAAAAAAAAAAAAAAAATTAAAGACATTCCGATGGTACTAAATGGACGTAAATGATGAGAAATCTACAATATACTTATCAGAGATGTTTTTGATCACAAAACGATTACTTGAATTTATGTCGACGGGGGGTCTGATTCCAGACCTTAGACTTCCGTGTCAAAAAAATACAGGTTATTGAAGTATCGTTAAAATCATTGCAAAATCGACATTTGACGATTGCGCGATAAACTACGAAAAATACCTGTTACAGGGAAATTAAAATGAAAAACAAGGAGTGAAATTTGCCTAAAGCTTTTGAATTAACATTCTGATGACACACAATGCACCTGAATCGTATACTCATCAATGTGTTCAAGAACACGCAAATTACATCCGATTTCCCTCATTCAAATTTCGATGTAATCGACTGTAACACCGTAACCAAACACCCATTTCCCAACGTTTTTAATTGTACACCTCGAAAACACATTTTTTACGTCAACAGGGTATCTGATTACGACCCTCAATCACAACATCCAAACCATTATCATAAATTTCCAATTTTTTCCTAACGATTTTCCAGAATGAAAAAATTTACCATCATTACAGTCGTATCGAGCGTTTCACCGTGGACACACGGTATAACACTCGTGCATTAGGCGCACGAGCATCGGGAGTCTGCGCCCTCCACTTCCACAACCCGCTTTGGTTCGCGCTCGCACACACATATATATATATAATATACACTCTTCGGAGGGAATTGGTAGGAAAAAAAGGAGTATTTAACGTTACACCACATCGATTATCGATCGTTACGGAGCAACAAGAAAATAATTGGCTTGCGCATGCTGCGAGATTAGCTACAACTCTCTCACACGCATACACACACGTAGAGAGAGAGAGAGAGAGAGAGTGAGAAAAAATCCTGTAAAGAAGAAAACAACTATCGCTATCCACAGTGAGCAACAACGGTAGGTAGCGGTAGCAGAACAACATTAACGATCTCGAGCCGAATAAGTATATTATAAGGACAAAAAGTTGCCGGTTTATGCTCTCGAGATTTTCCGCGTCGCGTTCCGTGCTTCGGCAGCCAATGGCCGTGAGAAAGGATGTATTCCCCGTATCTCTTTGATTCTCTTCCTTTCGCGCAGGATGTACAAGTCGTGTACGAGGAGGGAAAATAAAATGGCGGAGCGGCCGCCGATAGGTCGAGTTGTCGAGTATCGATTGCGTCGCTGCGCTGCGCAAGCCAGGAGCTGTATCTCTCTCTCTCTCTCTCGCTCTCTCTCGCTCTCTCGCTCTTTTGAGTACTCGTACTGTGGCGACGCTAACGTTCAGCGCATGTATCACCCAGAGCGGATTTGGCTATGGCTATACGAGGAGATCTTTTTCTATTTTACGTTACAGCGTTTGGAATGTGGTGCATTTTAATGATTAATTTTTTTTTTCATTATTATACGTATCTGATGTCGTGACAAATAAGAAAACTATGTAGATTAATGATGAATGACGTTTCGTGTAATTAGATGGTATTTAGTTTGAATTTAAGGAGAAAAAAAATTGGGTGTTCCTTGAATGTATTATGTAAATGTTCAGGTTTGATATGGACACGGGTTTAGACTTACAACGAATGAAATGATATTCTTCACGAATATCGCATTCGCGAAAAACGTCGTTAACTGGTCATCGTGTCATCTTGGTTTTGTGCAACGAGAGACTTTGTTCTGGAAACAATAATAATTATCGGAAAAATTTAGTAATTACGATTACAATTTTAATTGATTGACATAGTTTTTTTAGCATTACGTGCTTTTGAATTACAAAATTGTATTAAAAAAGTCTCGATTTTGTCTTGAAAATTAGACAAGTATAAGATTCACTTGGTATTAGTCTTAAATTCTAAGTTAAGGTAATGAATACGGACAGATTTTATTAAATAAATCTTGATAATATCCAAAAAATATTTACTTTAAGACTGCCTAGGTATTAGATAAAAGGAATTGAAACAATTGGATAAAAAAAAATCTATGTTTAATCAAACTGATTTATTGGATCGAATATAAACGATTCTTTTACTTCAAAAATAAGTATTATTTTACAAAATGATTATATATTTTCATTAATTGTTCGAATTATCTGAAATGATGATGATGCGCTGTCAGGTTGCAATATTTGATATACTAAATATCATCATTTTATTCAACTACAAATAATATTACCTATAAATTATAACGATTTCGTGAAAGAGAAAAAAATTAGTTTCAAATCCAACACAATCATTTTCACTCAATGACAATTTCGAGAAAAAAAGGTAATTATTTTAACGAATTATTTTAAAATAGAAGAATCTTGAACGAAAATTATAGCTTTTTTATTCAAAAGTTGTCTTTCTGACAAGCTACTTAGTAGAATTTTCCCTTCGTTTCCAAAGAAGCTCGAATTATCAATTGTTTTCAGCGTATAGTTACATAAAAGAATGTTAATAATTATCGACTAAAAAATGCCAGGAAAGTCTTCGATTTAAAATAAAAATAAAAAAAAAATTCCAGGGCGTGACTGAGTAAGTATGAAGGAAGGATTTGCAAAATTTCTAAAGTATCATTTATTTTTCACAAACATTCTACGAAGACAATTTTACGCCGTTTTGGAACTATACAGGAAACTTTTTACGCAATAGCTACTTTTTTTTTGTACGCAAGTCTTGCTTTTATTTTACAAAGACTATTTTATATTTTAAACGAGTGAAAACAGAGCTACTCCTTGCCTTTCGAGTGAAGTTATAACTCGAACGTTTTTAGAGAGCAGTGACTGCGTAAATGCATTTTTTGTTATAAATGAAATTTTCGCTCTTTGGAGTAATGCGCCGCTAAAATATAGTATAGAAAAAGAAGCACTAGCTATTGTCTCGAACGTGTTCACTTTCCTGATTCTGATACCCGACGAATCAAAAAGAAATTGTTCGTATACGCGTTACAGGCTATAAATCCAACAGATAGCAATGATTTTCGCTGATTTTATTAAATAATAAAAAGCACAAATATTGCCAATGAGTATTTGCGAGGCAGTACACATAGCAGCTTTATCGAATCATATAATACGACGTGGAAAACAAATCAAACTCAACGAGCGTGCATAGCAAATCTGTAAGCTCACCAACGTCAATTCGATTGGCCGAAGCGTACACGTGCACACACAACACATCGAGGAGTTGATTTTTCTCGGCTATAAATCGAGATTAACGTCGTGCGGTGGGTCTCTCTCTCTCTCTCTCTCTCTCTCTCTCTCTCTCTTTATTCGAAACAAACGCGAATGAGTGTAGAATCTCTGACCAGTGTAGCCCCAACTATCCGTGCCAGGCTCGTATTTCGTCCTTCGGAGTCGCGATCTCGGAGTTTGCTGACGAAGGTTGCAGTCCTGTGAAGCAACTTTGTTATTCGTTGAGTGAGCGACGCTGCTGCTAACCGCGCGAGCGATGTATGGCTTTGGCTAACCGCCACGAGGCATCTGATTCTGTCAACCGACAGTTATCTATTTGGCTTTTCTTCGCTTTAATTTTTCAAATGAAAATAATTAGTCTATTAAAGGGGCAAGACACCTTTGAAATGCTAATTATTAAATTCTAAATTTTAAATATTTATAACAATGCAGTTATAATTTACACTATTCTAATAGTAGAAGATTGTTTTATCTACAATTTGAAAGGTCTCGATCTTCTACAAGACTAACCAATGGATGGATTGAGTTCGAATTTGGTAGTAATATCCTTTCAGTATGAATGCACGGATTTTTAATTGAACAACACCAGTTTTTTATTCAATATCAAAGACTATTCGTTCACATTAATACTTTAAGACACTAGAAAGTTAATATTTATTGAAATTGTATTATATTTGATAATTGATACTCTTAATATACAAAGTGTATATTTTGAATTATATTTATTAATTGGGAAGAAAATTGTACGTAGGAATAAACAAAATAACTATAGATATTTGTCTTAATAACCAATTGCTGTGTATTACAAATCATCACGTATCGATATTATTTTTCTTGCGAAGGTACAAAACATTCAATGTATATCTTAATAATAGTCGTGTAAATACCCATTATTTTTATTTCGCGTTCTTGCATTGAAAATTTATTCACTTTCATTACGCCAACAATTTACATTAGTAAGTTCACGATTGATTTAACAAACAATACATACAACATTCCCATTCCTAAAGTTCCCTAAAACACTCCCTTAGTAAAAAATTACGAATTTTCTATACTCCATCGTTCACTTAAACTCTTGAAAATTTTAAGTCTATATACTATATCACCTTCGAAAAATCTCTTGCGCAATTAGGTCCTACACCGTCCCTACGGTTGTTCCCATCCATCAACGCTCTCTATATATATATTAACCGCATAACAGCCGATGATCCATCAAAGCTCGCGAAAATTCGAGGAAAATTTCTAACTGGATTGATCCACAGCTGCGGTCATCACGGATAGAAGACAGGACGGACAGGCGCATGATTCCACTAGCTACACGCGTATTATACATTCGTTCCGACGTCCTTTCACGCTCTATAGCTATATATATATACATACATATAGGTGTGTATATATATATACTATAATGCACCAGCAGCTCTTTGTCAAAGAGTATACACACAGTGACTGCTACTCGGTGGTAGGATAACAATGGCGTTGACTGTTCGTCGAGACTCCAAATATTTTCACAGCCACGCGATTGCTCGCTTTGTCACGATTTCGGAGTCGGGAACTATTATGCGGTGTGGCAAGCTTTTTTTTTTTGACTCCTCTGCACTCGCTTTCCACGGTTGTCTGTTTATTTCGGATTTAGGGAGATGAGTGACACTGCAGTGGGGATTAGCATCGATTTTCAAGGGAAAAGCGCGCGAGGAGTGGTCTACCTGCTTTCACGGAGATAAAAATTTACTCGGAGCTCTTGTTGTTGAATATTTATACGCGTATGTTTTTTTGTAATTATTTTTTACAATTCGTGCGCAACGATTATCTGTATAGACACGAGTAATCAATCGTATCGCGAGAAGAAACATTGCGGCAATCAATTTCGAGCGAAATTTCGATTTTAAGATGGAAAAGTTCTAGGAAAAGCCACGTCATACACGATTTAAAGTTATACGAACACTCGTCAAAATCTAAATGGAAAATCTAATGCTACGGCACAATATCCCACAGCAGCAACCGCATATGTATTATAACGCTGTACAATCGTTCAGGCGGTAAAAATTCAGCCCCAAACGATCGTTTGATCGATGCACTCGCGCGTAAGTGGACACTTTGTATCAGCTGTCAAACACATTTTACATGTGTTGGAGGAGATTTGATCGATCGACTTCGAGCTAGGAAATTTCGATAGACCGCAGCAGGTAGTGCTCTCTCAGCGGGAGCATAGACTGACTGTAATCTATCCTAATCCAAAAGTTCCTATGTTTTCATTTTCGAATTATGAGCTAAGCTATATACTTACTCTTTTCACTATTCCTTCTGTGAAATATAACTTAACATTATCGAAATTTGTCAAGAATATCGTACAGCTGATTGTCGAGTACGTACTGCGGCTTGTTAATTATGCAGGAATCGCTCTGGATTCTTGACTAGTCTTATTTTTCACATCCCAGATTCGAATTGAAGGAGAACATTTTATACCGCCTTCGTAGAACATAATATATGACAAATTGCTTTTTCTTGCTACGAGTGAATGTACTTGGAATGTACGTATATAGGGTTAGTGCGATTAATTGATGTTTTGGAATTCCGTCGAGACGAGTTGTCATTAACATTTTAATTCGGGTTAAAGGATTGCGCGTGTACACACTCGACAGCTAATGTTATTTTAGGGATTTAGTTAACCGCTAGTACTCTGCATATTTGAATAAATAATCAACGAAAATGAAAATTTCAGTCCGAAAATCGATTAGTCCATTTTGATGGAATATTGACGATAATGTATATTGGTAATGTTGAAAAATTGATCACGACTACGGGTTTTACGTATTGAGATGTTTAAATTTGAATTACTGTACAAATACATACAATTTATTCTTTGATTAAAGATTCGAAGTTTTCTATAATAATTCAAATAGAGCCTTGGCACTATTTAAACGATTCTAAATTTTAAAGTTTGTAATATATGAATGTAATCGCCTTAAAATAAATATATTCGTTGAATATCAAGTTATTTTAACAATAAAAATATACTAGATGCAAGTATACGAATCCCGTGAAAATATTCTCGAATACATTAAATGATTTAAAAAGATCAAAAAAGCACGTATACGTAATTATTTAGTAAATTATTTTTTTTAATTTCTAAAAAAATGTAACATGAATAACAAATTAATAAATTCAGCCATATATTACCCGATAACAAACTATATTTTTCCATTCAAACAAACAAAACGACCAGGTTTCCAATTGAACATCTTTACAGAGTAAATTACCAAATTACTTTTAAAAAATAAATTATCTTCTATTCAATCTGCGTTAGGCTATTCAGCATTCCAGCTCCACATGTCAAGGAAACCCCTTCATCTCGAAGAGTAATAATTATTGAAATAACATAATGCAAGTACACCGCATACGCACTCGATCTCATTATAAAGTCGAAAAAAAGAGAAACGTCCATGCAAATCCCATTTGCACAGTGCCGAATCGATTCAGCAATATGTCCCGTCGGGGATAACATCTGTGTGGGCCACCTGCAGCAGTCGCGTTTCGTCACAGTCTTTGGGCCGCACGTATTTACACACATACGTTTTACCCTATTATTGTACAGTAAGCTTTAGTCGCCTCGTCTTCTCTCATCTAGCTGACGCGTTAAGCATGTTCTTGTCTCTCGCAAAATATTTGGACAGACAAATCCCTCTGCTGTCCATTGTCGATCAATCCATTGCACGACAAGACCGCACTTGTGCGTACGCATGAAAAGCTATAGGAAGTTTCCGTTGAACCAACCGGCAGTAAAATATTAAAATATTCTATTATTCTTGGATAGAAGGTTTTCTGCAGTCAATTGTCCAAATGGCCCGTCAACGAATGCCGTTCGTTACTGTTCTGAAAAAAATTTGTTGCGTTTGAGAAAATTGATTTACCGAACGAAGAACGTTTGCTGTTATATTTTAAAAATGTATTTATTACAATATTCTCTTGCGACGAAAGAGGTGTTTTCTATTTTCTTAACAGATTTAAATTACAATAGAAGTTATAGTTGATGGATTTAAATTATTTGAAGTAGAACATTCGTTATTTAAATTTCTCGGAGACAATCCGAACGCGATCTGTGATTACAAACAAATACCTGGTCTTCTTTATAATAATATTTTATTACAAGTTTGCAAATGCAAAAGTATTTTGTCCTTCTGCAAAGCAATTTAATTAAATTTTTTTTTCTCAGTGCTGGATATTCTTTTTTATACGTACAATACGGTTTGTCAATGCAACTAGATGTTCGTTAAAATCCATTATTTACACAATCGCTTGCAATGATCTTTCATTTCCACCGAGTTGTGAAAATTGCCAATCTCCAATAAATATTGAACTCATATAACTTACATTGCACAAAACTAAGTGCCGCAAGACTTAAAACTAGAATTGGCAAAGATACGTAAGAAATGCTAAACAGATCAGAAAACTCTGTATTCGTAGAAAACACAAGTCTCGCAAAATCAAACAAATGTTCCTTCGATATAATTTTTGTTTCTTGTTTATAACACGTGCTCGAAGAATGCGATGAAAAAAAAATTTTCTTTTTAATATTTCTTTTATCTATTGTTTCTAGGCTTTGCGAGAATCAATTTTCGTGTAATAAAACATGATTTTTAACCAATTTAACAAAAATAGAAAGACCGAAATGCACAATCGGCAAGTATATCATCAGCAACTGTACTTAATTATCTAAAACTCAGAGGTCACCAATACCTTCAACGAGATACACGACATTAAATAGATGAATTAAAAAAAAATCAGATCCGAGTAAACATTTCCTCAGTTCTATCCAAAGCAATAATTTTTCCGAACCAAGGAAATATTTGTCTCTATTCCGTGCGTACACATAATATATACATCTACAGCACATACGCATAGAGGCGCGAACGAGAACGTGCGCCGGCCGCCGCCAACGATTACCATTTTCGCCAAGGGAGCTAAACACGCGCAATTGCCGCGAATTAGCCACGCGGCAACGGCAGACATCTTGCGCGCCTATTAATTTTCTCCCTGCGCGCCTTCTGCTGCTACGCTATACACTTCCCCCCCCCCCCTTCAACCCACCCCCTTCTCTTTTCTTCTATATACATTGCGCAAATGCGAGCTTCTGAAAGCGCGACCCGCCCACGAGCATAACTGCCGGATTTGGATTATAAATCGATTGGAATGTTATTGTACAATTGCATTGTATATATAAGGATTGGGAATAAAAATTCAACGGCTCTTATACAGGTATATACAGCGCATAGTAGCTGAGTTAGGTAAACTCGATAACCAAGATAATTGCCAGTCGTTCGAGCTCGCCTCGTAAAAATCATCGTCTTCCGTATCCCCCGTTACAGCTTATCGCGTTCCGTTCGTGTCTATTCAAGCCCACTCCCAGCTCTCTCTCTCTCTCTCTCTCTCTCTCTCTCGCGCGCGCGCGCGAGCAAATCGAAGCTCGCGGCACGCGATACATTGCAGAGAGCGAGGTACGCCTCGAGTGAGATCTCAGTTCGAACGAGCGAGTTTACAATGTATAGAGGAAAGTCACCGAGTCGGGCAGGCGATCAAACTCCGAACTGGCAATTAATCAATTGCTCGTTTCTCCTTCGACTACCACTACCCCCTTCTCTACAGTCTTTCACACCCCAATCGGTTTCGTCTTCCAGGAAGCACGAGCAATTGACCTGTCGCGCGAGGGACAATGAGGACGCGTCGCCGACGGCACGCAATTCGCCTCTATACCGCTACGGCAACCTCTGCAAGCGACTTCGACGAGAGTAGATAATATCCTCGAGGAAGAGAGAGAGAGAGAGAGAGAGAGACTGTAATTCAGCCGCTGCGCACATCCGCTGAGAAACGCAATAGAGGTCTATTTGCTATGCAGATAGCTTTGTGCTATATGCTTTGTACTGTGGTCGAAAATCCTTACAATGGAATAGTGTAATACAATTTGCTTCGTACAATGTAAGAGTGAGGATGTTGTTTGTAATTGTGTTGTGTTGATTTTTTCTTTTTTTATTTTATCGCGGTGAATTGGCATTTGCTCACGCGGTTATCAACCGTACTGAGCGCTTTCGTTTACGTATGCTTGGTCGCTGAAATTTCGATGCTTGAAAATGCGGCGAGTATGTAAATGAGATATGGAGAGTCTTAAATTTTACGTTGAGTGAAAATGTTTTGCTTTTTTTTGTTTTTTTTGAAAAACTGCGAATGCACTCTTGGAAAATGGTAATGTACGCTAATTGAAAAAGCGCTTTGGACGAAAAGGTGGCTGTACGTTTGAGAAAATTTATTTACTAAGCAATGGCTTTTTCGGACGGAGAAAATGTTTATTGAAAGTAATATTATTTTTGGTAAGACGTAGAAATGAAGATTCACTTATTTCAAAATGTATTTTATGGGCAATTCAAAATTACTTAATAAATAATCTAAATACATTTTTTAATTTCTATGAATATTTATCGAATAAGTTGGTTTACTCAACATTGTATTTAATTAAATATAATGAGTATTCTTGAGTAATTCTCTGGGACTATCCGAAGAAAATCTTTATTCGGATTCAAAGCAATTTTTTTTATTATAATATTAATTTTAAGAATTTTTTGTCAGCGTGAGTTAAAGTTAATGAATTCGATGCAACCAAAAAGCTCACATATTGGAACTGTAAATTTTTATGAAATTCGAAGTTGTATATAACAATTGTACACTGCACTGTGTAATTAGCGAATATTTACTAAATACAAGAGATACCAAGAAAAAATCACGAATTATTAGTGCGGTTATAAACCAAAGTTAAGATTCACTATTTTTCAAGTGAAAACCCCTGAAAAATCATTGTAATATTTACGATTGCAAATATCGACAGGTACACAGACCATGACAAAAAAATCTCAAGCTAAATGCTATAGCGCATTCCAAAGATTTTCCATCTCGCAGTAGCTGAAAGTCTTAAGGCCTGCATCGGTAGACGAACCAAAGGAAATATAAATACCAATTCTCCGACTAGGGTCCCGTTAGAAGTCCTTGACTCATTTTGTTTTTTTTGTGTTTTTTTGTTTTTTATTAAAGGCTATAGAGCAACGTAAACGACGCTGTTCTCTCATTACGCAACATTAATTATAGATGAGCGCGTCAACGTAAACCATACTCAATCATTCGAATCCCAGCAATACCCAACTAATATAAAATTCATTTAGCTTTTCGCCTTTCCATCTCGGGCGCGCAGCACTATCGTCAGCTGTGTGTATAATTAAAAAGTTAACTGAATTGTGCAAAGTTGCGAAATCGTCTAATAGCAGTGCACTTGTCAGATATATAACAGGCGTTTTCAGCAAATTCCCGCTCTAAAGACAGAGTCCGTTTGAGTTGGCTTTCCATTAAGCCGCAGGCACAGCTCGCACTCTCGGCTATATAGACGCGACATAAAAGTGAGTTTTCTGCGCTGCCGTGCATTTTTGCCTGCCATACGCGTGCACTTAATTAGGCGTTGAACTCTCGAGGTGAAATGTTTCGAACAAAAGGAAAGGCGCGACTCCCAAGCTATACACATATATGTATGCATATACACACGTATACAGTGGGCTTTTGGCCACCCTGTGCCACCGCCGTTGCATTACACACACATACATATATACATTGTGTATACGCATGCGTATGTATGCGTATATGTATGTACAGCAAGCGGGGGGAAACCGGTATACACCGTATACGTAAATTACAGGTATGAGCCAGAGTCTCGGTGCGCTCTCGGCAATTATCTCGCAAAGGAATGCCCCAATTCCTTCAGCTTCTCGGCTCGAAAGCCGCCGCTCGGTGAAAGAGAGCCTCCCTCTCGTTCTCGCGCGATGCTATCTCTCGTGCTCGATTTTCTTATTCCCGCCTGAAACTCAGCGGTTCACCTTTGCGCGTAAATATATATATATATATATATATATATATATATATATATGTATGTGTGTGTATACGCGCGTGTGTGTGTGAAGACGCGTACTTGAGAATTGATCCTATCGGACGAAAATGCTAAGATCGCTTTCCGCGCGTGACGTTTGATGACTTTTTTAAGGCGCGTATACGTATATAAGCGACTGCGCTCTCTATTATATGTACATCTGCAGGATGTTATTACGATACGAGCTAACTTTATATATATACGTATATTATACAGGACAATAAAACTAATATCTCTTTTATATATGTATGTATATATGTATATATAGATATATATTCATAAAAGTACTCGCGGCGCAGAGAAAAGGGCTCGAAGGGGCGACAGGCTCGATCGGTTCGATCTACCAGCATTTCCTCTAACCCTTCCTTCTCCCGCTTGGCTCTTCGATGATATATCCTCGCTTGAGATAGTCATCGGCGTATTGCGGCTCTCGCAGTGTGTCCGTGCGCAACGATATCGCGCTATAAATACGTGTACATAAAGCGCGCGAGCCGAGACTCTCTCTCTCTCTCTCTCTCTCTCTCTCTCCCTCTCTTTTGCAGGGCGGATGTGTCGGAGGTAATTGAGGCCCGGGGTCAGCGGCTCGGGTCGCCGGCACCGACTTCGAGTAGTCACGAGTCACGAGAGAGTAAGAGAGAGAGAGAGGAACAATGCACTATACTCGCGCGATTCTTTCTTCGCGCTTCTCTTTTCGCGAGCGAGCGGCTCTTTCTTTCGCAACCTTTGTTGAGCGTACTCTATTCGCAAGCCGGACATCCCATTCTCTTCCCCCCCCCCCTCATCTGTCGCGAACGTTTATTTCAATCAGCAACCCTGAGAGCTTTTCTTCTTTGTATATATATACCTGTTCACTCAACTATTAGGGCTTCTTCTAGATCGAAGATTATTCTTGGTATCGATAAGCTTAAACTTAATATTTTTTAGATGAATATTAAGATTATGTCTTAAACTACGTACTTTTCAGATGAGACGAAGATTTTTTTAATGCAGTCCAAGTAGGTGTGTCATTCAGACAGTTTTTAACTGAAGATTTTTTGTTCGTTGCACAATTTAATTTTTTTTGATGAAAATCTAATGGTTGTGAAGAAAAATTCTTAGCTTTGCGAGTAAAAGGAAATAAAAATGTTTATTTTCACTAAGATACAGGATTATTCTTAATTGCATTTTTAATACACAATCTTGTGAAATATTCTCGGTCTTGGCTTATGATTCAAGACCAATACCAATTCAATTTTAAACTAAACATTTTCATGACAAGACGAAGATTTTTTAATAAAATCTTGTCGTATTCTTGATTTCTTCTCGATATGCAGAAAATAAAGTGTAGACAATGACATGAGACGTTGAAAAACAATTGATTCTTTCGACGCGTCATCGAATATGAATGTCAACAGTGTAGCGCCACAAAAAATTCTATTTTATATTATTTCGATTTTTTTGTAATTAATTGAAGGACGCTAATTGAATAAAATTTCTACAAACACTGTATCCAACACTGTCGGGCAAATAGCTTAAAATTATCTCCCGTAATAGTTGATTAAAATCGTAAGTTAATTATTGCGATTGATTTTTAATTCACACATTGTCGATACAGTTATTTTGATAGTTAAATGACTTTGATAAAAATATTTAAATCGTTTCATTATTTTTTAATTATTATTCAAGAACAATATTTTCTTGCCAATACAATATGGTGGTAAGATTAGTTTTTGAGCAAAAATACATATAAAATTTAAATTTCCAATGCAGTACTTAGTTTTGTGTAGAGCCAGAGCAACAAATACGAATGCATTACTCGCGTAATGTAATATTTAAAAAATATGCAATTATTTCGTAAATTATAATAAATAAATAAACATCTACCACGGTCAGATTTCCAGTTAACCATATATTTCACGAATCTCTTATTTTGCTACTATTCTTTTTATCTCTTATATACTAAACGCAAGAAGCAGCTTGATTTTTCATCGAAATTTATGATTGATTAAAAAAAAAAATTAAAATCACTCTGTGATCTGTTCATCGCTCATTCACATCTCATCATCATCTGTTAATCACTACACACTGAATTAAAATTTCAATTGAAAACCAATATGTTCTCGACAAGACTCTCGTAACGCAAGACCAAGCCAGGATTACGAGCGAACGATATTTTTCATTCGCATTGTCTTGGCATTGTAAAGCTTAACTCTCAACTTCTATGCAAATAGAAAATAGACACTATACTCGACATTCCTCGCGACTTAACATGACCGACTGTACACTCAACATTTCCTCGGAACGATTATCATCTGAGCGCAGCTAAGCTGCTCTTCAAGCTTTCGCATCAGAGAGAGAGAGAGAGAAGAGAGAGAGAGAGAGAGATATGCGAGACAGACGGATGGACACGGCCGTGCGCGGCAACAACCCTCGCGCGCGCAGTTATTAGATCTGATCCGAAACGCAGATTAAGCATTGGAAGAAACGTTATTTATGAGGCGCCCGGTCATTACGGGACGGAGCTCGGCTCTTTCCTCCCCTTTCTCTCTCTCTCTCTCTCTCTCTCTCTCTTTCCCTCCCTCCATTTCTCTTTCTCGACCAGTGATGACCCATGATATTCGAAGCTCGCGCAGTACAATGCTATCGCACACAGTCGGAGAATTCGCGCGCCGGCATGCACCTTTAATCGGCTATTAAGCAACGATTTTTCATTACCGCTTTGCACGATTTGACGATAATTTAAGATGACTCCGTCGCGTCGCTCTTTCTCTTCTTTCTACGATCCGACGGATTGACGTACCGATAGATTCTTGATAAGCCCATCAGACTTTTGCATTTCATTTGTTTCGAGATCTCTTTTTCTTTTCCGACTGATTGCTATGTGATCGAAGCACTTCAATTATTATTTGCCTCGTTAATCGTTTATATATATATACTATACAGTCGAGCTTTTTTAAACGAGGTTCGTTCGTCAATCTTGCTATTCTTCGATACTCGATAAAGCGGATTGAATTTCGATGGTGTACGAAAAGTGCGAGTGCGACAGGTTTTTTTTGCGCAAAATTTAGCATGGAATGTTCAGTATGGAAAGCGTTAAATTCGAAGATTAGGGGTTAGATTTAGAATTAAGAAAATTTTTAGTATACAAAGTCTGTAATTATATTTGTTCTGCGCTTGTTTGTAAAACTGAAAAGACATTGAGAGAACGGAGAAATTAGAGAACCACGTGTGTAAAGATAATTTATAATATGAAGTAATAGTAGCTTTAAATGTCGTTTACGGGTAAGCGCACTTAGACTAAATAAGATAATTTATACTGTAATTTATGCGAATAATAATAAAAGTATACTCGATTTACGGAGAAACCCATATTAGTTATTATTTGGAAAAACGAAAAACTTTATATGTTTATTACAATGTCACGAGAATAAAAGGTTTAGAGAAAAGCACGAAAGTATCATGTATGTAGAAAGAAGGAAAGATTTACTAATCGTTTTTTCTTCTTAAACAAAAAATGTCTTTTAAATACAGCAGACTTTTTTTCAGTGTAGTCTTAAGATTTAGTTCGTATCAAAGGAAGGCCTAGTCTAACTATAACGTACTCCGTTCTACTCACCGAATAAACGAATAAAAAATAAAAAATTACACCCCGAAATAGAAACATAACTCAAGATTCGAATCCGCAAGATTAAAAAAAAATCCAACAGATACGTAATATATTAAACTCAAACTCACTGAATCATCGAGTAATTTATCTAACACTAATCCTATTCTCCTCTACTAAATCACACCCACCGTCATATATCACCCACTCCGCGTAATAAAGAAATAAAACAAAATATATTTAAAATCAACACCCGTAGAGAGAAAATAGCCACAAGTAATTCGTCGAGTAAAAATGTTGGTCTAGCGCCTACCGAAAATCGAGTGTTAAAGAGACACGGAGCCATCAGGGAAATCCAACAAGAGCATCAGCAGGAGCAGCAGCAGCAGCAGCAGCAGCAACGGTACAATAATCGAACAGCTCGAGCGATCACAAAAAAAGCAAAGAAATCGCCGCAGTGGGAAAGAAGAACAAGAGAGAGAAAGAGAGTAGAATATACAGCCAGGCTCGAGGGAGGCGGGTGGCGGGTGGCGAGACGAAGAGCGAGCGAGAGAGAGAGAGAGAGAGAGTCGATCTCCCACGCTGCACGAGTATGCGCCCGCCGGGGCAATCGAAGACAAATTAGCGTTGCGTGATGCGCGTTGATTCTCCCGATAGCGGAACATCGGACACGGTACGTAAGCATAGCCGTGTATTGCTGCATTCCCCGTTCCTAAAGACTGATGCAAACAACGAAGAGAGTCGAGCGAGTGAGAGAGATGGCCAATAGATAGGAGGGTGACACGGCATCCCCCTTCTGCTTTATACACATCTACATCCACACACATATACACGCATACGTCTATAAAGATATGAGCAATATATAGATATACATTTACACAGATATATATAGGAGAGGTAGCGATTATCGAAGCGAATCCCGTTCGGCTGCACACGTTGCTCTTGATGCCCGATCACTTTCTTTTTTTCTTTCTTTTTTCCCACGACCGATGCTTTCTCTCGATCGAGCCTCGCGCGTTCTGCTAATTATTACAACGGCCAACGATCGTGCAATAATGGTAACCTTGCGCGGTGATTTTTTTTTTCTTTTTTTTTCGGAACGGAAATACGTCGTTCGATCTCCCCTCCTTTTTATACATCGAGAGACGATCAGTTATTGCGATAATGAGCATAAAGTTTTATTATATACCCGCTCGATCTTTCCGTGTAAAAATATAAAATCGAGTCTCGTTCGATTTGCAGAGATGCGATTTAGCCTCGGGCGCCGATGTCGACGTCGTGGTCGCGTATGCGGTAGCGGACATAATGCCATAGCACTTAGACGAAAACGGTCGCCAATCGCTTTTGGACCGAGGCCAGGTAGCCGGTGTGGCTGTGGCAATGGCGGCGTAACAATGACGTGGCGCGAGGAGATATTAACGGCTCTGCCATCGTTTCATCTCTCTCGCGCATTTGGGATCTAGTGTAAACGAGCCATTGGTTTCCGCGATACGACTGTCTGTATAGGCATTTCGCTCAATGCGATCTTTCGTCGGGGGTGTGGATATATACCGAATATTACTCGGTATAAGAGTGATTTTTGACTATTAGAATTGGGCGATGTGTCAAGTTTACTGGATGTTATTGAGTTGAGCACTTTCTTTCGCATTGGTGTTTGTGTGCATTTTTAGTCCGATTTCAGTAATGCAATTGCTCTGTTGGAGCAAAAAAAAAAACAATGGATTGGTCGCTTTTTTATTCGAAAGTACTGATAATGAAAACGTTTTTTTTAAGGAACATATTTTGAGATTGATTTGTAAATTGAATAGAAAAATTTAATTAAGAGTTATTGAAAGATTTGTTCACTATGATACTATAGAAATATAGTGATTGTGGAATATCGTACTTGATAATTGTCACTTTTATGAAAAATAAGTGTGTATTTTAAATGTTATTTAGAAATTATACATAGAAAAAAGTTCTAACATTTTTTTAATGTACTCCGGAATAAAAAAAGTCATTTCGTACTGACGTGAGTAGCAAAATTACTATTACTACTTAACTACTTTGAAATAAAAATTGGTGTATTTTGAACTTTGTTTACTTTATTTCATTTCATTTCGCAAAGAAAAATTTTACGTAGAAGTAGGGTTTCTGTAAGAGTAATAACTTCTTATAAAGAAAATAATTCAAATTTCTTTGTTATTATGGCTCAAATTAGCAAAAAAAATTAATTGAAGAAAAATTGTCGAAAATCATTCGAATCATGGGTGAATTTTGTTCCAGAAGCGTTTACAGATTTTGGAAATCGCGAGAAATGACCAAACGCGGAAAAAATATAATTATTACCCGGAAACCCGGGCGTTGGGGGATCATTAAATGCTACTCCTAGCTCCAACTCGAAAAATCTCGTGCCAACAAATAGCAAATCGAATACTCTAAAATGTTCAAACGATATATAATACACAGTACAAGCATGTCTATAAAGCAGCAGCGTTAACAATCTCGAGCGGAAAAAAGTCTCTTCCTAGCGGCGACTCTAAATCCTCTCGGTAACGACTTCGGCTTAAATGCCAGGATCACGCAACAACAGCTATCCTCTACGCTTCTCTCTTCTCCCGTACATATATACACAGATGTATTATATTATAGTATACGACGAAGCGGTAGTTCCCTAGAAAAGATAAAAATCGGTAGCAATTTTAGCTAATGATCCCAACAACGATTTAAAGATGAAAAAAAGAGGGAGGGATAGGAGCGTAATCGCGCTAGAAAGAGAAATAGACCACGTAAAATACCTCATATATAGATCTTACGGGAAAATACTGTAGATGATGATCGCGGCATAGCGAAGATCTCGAGTTCTCTCGATTAGGCCTCTGACAAGTGGGAAAGTCATCGGGCCGGTCTTATCTGGCGCCGGCGATCTCTCGACAAAGTGCTGCTGCGGCTGCTCGCTTGCTCTCGAGGGACACGCCAGCGAGCCATTCTCGCTCTAATCTCCCGGTATAACAAGTCTCGGAGTCGAGCGCCGCGAGGTTGCTGCATAGTATAGTAGCTACACCCACGCGTGCGAGAGAGAGAGAGAGAGAGATTCTCCCCGTGAATATCGCAGGAAGAAGGGGCAAGACCTGCCTTGTTCGAGATCGTGTTCGTCGGGCTAGTATTACAAGCGAGGACTACCGCCCGGTTTCGGTCTTCTTGTATTTAGCATATATGTACATACTACCGATACGCTCGGCCGATGCGTTTCTGCTTCCGAACGATTAAGTTTTTGTCCGAGATTCACATTGAGATGTACTTTTTGATTTCGATCTTGATATGAGAGAATCTTGGGTGTCGCTTGATTTTTTACATTTTTGTACTAATCGATGAGTATAATGGAGTGGTATACTTCAAAGTTACATCGTTCGAATGGGATATCTTTTGTTACATTTGTCTTGAATTATTTTTAACGTTCTTTGCTGTTGCATAATTTAATTTGAAATGCAAATTAATAAATTCAAAATTTGATATTTTTATAACAATGCAGTTGTAACTTGTTTTAATCAGAGAAGATAGTTTTACTTTCAATGTGAGAGCTCCAGCACTTCTATAAGTCCCTTCGATAACTAGTTACAAAGTAAAATATTCACTCACCGAAGGATTTATCCACCAAAGTCAACCGGTGGATGGATTGAGCTCAAAATAGTTAGTAATACTTTTTGTAGTGGTCCTTTCAGTATGAATATATGGATTTTTAATTGTGTGATTAGAAGAACCAGTTCTTTATTTTTAATAATTTTTCTGTACATTTAATTTTAAATCCCTAATACTTTAATTTGAATTTAGTAATTTGCATTATAACTACTCTGGTAGAGACAAGTTTTTTATGTATCCTTTGACAGAAATTTGTCTAACGTATTATATATACCCGTTAGATTGATTTAGTTAGAAAAATGAAAGTATTTTGAATCTACAACTTATAACTAAATATAATCGAAAGATTTTTATGAACTATTTGTTGACGAATAAAGTTAACATGAATAAGTTTTTCCCTTACAAGTATTTACTTAATATACACTAAAACTATTTAAATAATGTTTTATGCGAATATTAAATATTGTTTAAAGCCAAAATGTTACGTTTAATTCATGAAAACTATATATTCTTCTTTCAAAAAATAGATTGTTTAATAAAAAATATTCTTAAAAAATATAGCATACATTCTTTTTCAGCGTCTATAGAAACGATTTCTATCGCGACAGATTTATTTTTCTATGTAAATTAAATAAAAATAAAGCATTTAAGAAAATCTATTTACTCCAAAATATTGTTTGAAGCCAAAATTGTATGTATAATTCAAGTAAATATGTTTTCTTCGTTAAAAAAAAAAAGTTTTTAAATATAGCGAACTACTGCAGACTTATATTTGTTTACGAATGAAATAGATATAATTTTATAAACATTTTGTTCAATTGTTTTACCGACGAGAGCCGAGGTATATTACATTTATCATACACAGCGTTTTTTGACACGTTGTTACACCTGGTAATTTAGCCGTTCATTATTATTAATGATAGAAGTAGTCCTAAGCGATATTTAATTGTAGCCTAAGCACGTGCTTGTATAAGTCCTTGCTGAAATTTCGCTTCACCTGCATGCAATCACCCCCTGTATACTTACAATTTTTATTTTACAATCTTTTTTCACAACAACAGCTCCAATCTTCCTTTAATCGTCATCATTCGAGTTCTGCCGACTCGAACACGTGTTCAATATAAGTCGTATAAAACTCAAGAGAAGTGAATTTGAATTTTCAATAATACAGCTCGCGTCTGCCGCACGTAAGCGGGAAAATCGTCGTTTATTTCACCAGCCAACTGACACCTCGATTACTACTCGGAGCATTTACGACTTTCGGAAGTAAGAAACAATCATCTCATCCGGTCACTCTTAAGATACATTCCTGTAACCTTCTATGTATGTATGGCATTTCAAAATTGGCATTTTATGCTTATTTCAAAAAATTCCAACTCCTCGGAGAAATATTTCTCGATAAAATGTCAGAAGGGAGTTTCTTGTAAAATTAGTTAAAATTTACTAATAAAATACTTTTATATTTATGTATGGGTCGGTCCCTGACAGACTGACCGAGTAAATAATGTTTAAACTTTTGTGATTTTTTTTACCTTTTTTTATGAATGTTCTCAAAGTCATTTTCTGTCAATTTTCTCGCTATAAACACGAAAGACACTTTTCTTGTAAAAAGAGTTTAATTTTACAAATAAAATACTTTCAAACCTGTAGATATAGGTCATAACAATCTCCTAAATCATCAAAGTCTTGAAAATGAGGTTTGAGAAAGTTTGATCATGAGTTTCAACATGAAAAAATTCACGAAGATGCTTTGTATGAATATAAAAGTGTCCATGAAGATTAGAAATTGGGAATCGCATTATGTTTCTATCTAGCCATTTCCCTAATAATTATAATAAAATATGTGTTCACCTTATACGTAATGACTTAAGCTGCACTAATAAGACTCTTAAGAGGAAATTTAGAATGATTTTTCAGTCTGGAGCTTAGAGTGGAGTCTGATGAATATATTACTCTAACGTTAGAGTAACATAAAAAAGTCATCTAAACTTAAATTACTACTTCGTAAATTTCTCGTTATCTGAGTGAAAGATCAATCAAAACGTCATTTCTACAAACGGTTTGGTTAAAACACTTGTTTTCCGAGTAAACATTATTACAGAATTATGATATTTTAGTTTTTCGTTAAATGTCATTTACGTATTTAAAGTCAGCTTCGAACAGGTTTGTCCGGCCAATCTCTCAGAGAATGACCCATATATATATCTACACATATCATAAGTTTTCAAATGCAGTTTTGAAAAGGTCCGTTCAATGGTGGCAACATGAAAAAATTCATGAAGACACCTCCTATCAATACACAAGTATCTACAAAGGTCTCAACTTATAAATCAAGCTCTATTCCTAATCTCGAAAAACTCATATTTTATGATTTGATTTCTCAATTTCTAACATCGACATCCTTTAACTTAAAAAAACATCTCCAAAAAAATGTAAAAAAATTCATGAATGCAGATACAGTGCCAAAGAACAGTTTGAATCTATCTCTCACTCTTAAAAAAAAAAAAATTTCGACCGACCAATATCCCAAAGAATGACCCATATATATACACACACATATACATCATATAAATAAAACATCGTTTCGTTAGGTACATTGATAGACGCGTGGGTTATCTCGTGCAAAGCAGGTGCCGCGTACGATGCAGATCTCCGCTATTTGAGCCGAAGAGCATCGGTTCTCGCGTGTTGTCGAGTCATAAAGGGACGGAATAGTGACAGGTGTCGGTGCTAAGAAGAAGGAGTTAGAAAGAGAAAGACGAAGGTGCACTCGTAAGTCCGTCGACGGTGAGCAATTTTCAATTTCTTTTCATAATCTTACGAGCATTTTTCTCAAAGCTGGCAAAAGTACCGCGGCGGTGGCCCTTGCCGATTGCTTTCAATTTTCGCGGTAATTGAAAGAGATTAACGGTAATTGCGGAGGCGCGCGAGCGGGCTTCGATTGCTTTGCGCGCGTGAGGAAATTATACGCGTAATTGGCGACTCTCTCGCGTATACGTATATTTTCCTTATTCTTCACGAGCGGTTGCTGCTTCATTCTCGATTTTATTATTATTATTATTATTATTTTTTTTTTTTTTTTTAGAAGGAAGAGAGGAGCTTCTATGCAAGCACGCGGCGCGTGCGCGTTTATCGAATTTTTTCGCGCGTGTTTACCTTTTGCCGTAGGGAGAGACAGTGCGCTGTAAGATTTTCAATTAAGCGTTTTCTCTTATCGATCGCGTAAACGACCGTTAAATGACCTGCTTCGCGACTACGTAAACGTGTGTACGGATAATTAGGTGGAGCATAATTCTTTTTTGATCCCGAGCCAAGTTTCGAGATGCGAAAATTCAAAGGGTCTGCGGTATTAAATTAACTCTGATCGCGTCGGGCTGTTTCTTCGTGTAATTTCTTTATGTATTTGCGCTGCTTTCATTATCGTCGCTTATACGCGTATTGATTAATTCGATAGGCGCAGTCGATCGTTTTGTGAATTATAATACAGGACGGGATTTGATCAAGTATTTCTTTAATTACCGATAATAACTAAATGGGAATATATTATACATCTATATGGTCTTTAAATTTGAGAGTGTTCGATTGACTTTATTTTGGAGTCAATTGTGAAGCTACTAATGTGATCGCTAATCGAGGTACTTTTAAAGTTGAGAGGAATTTTAGATGGATTTTTAGATTCTGGAGCTTAGAGTTGAATCTGATTAATATATTACTCTAACGATGTAGTGACATAAAAAAGTCATTTAAATTTAAATTATTACTTAGTAATTTACTCGTTATCGAAGTGAAATATCAGTGAAAACGTCACTTCTACAAACGGTATTGGTGAAAATACTTGTTTTACGAGTGAACATTGTTATAATGATTAAACATTATGATGTTTTAGTCAACTTTTCACTTTCAAATATAGAGTGATTTTTTTTATTCTAGAGATGAAATAAGAATAAAAATTGTTTTTTCATTTTCTTATAAACAATAATCTTTCTTTTGATAATTCCCATTACCATTATTCTTGTGTAAAAATTTCCTTTCTATGCATGAATAAAATTAAACATACACACGTTGATTTTTTGAAAGAAAATGTTTAAAAAAACTTTTTAATATTATTATTATCAAGAACATTGAATTTTCTTATATTTAATATATTCAATAATTATTAACTTAGTTACAGTTTACAATAGAGAAAAAATACTCTTAATAACCGACGATCTATATTTTTTTTATATTAATAGTAATTTTGTTACTAAAATTATTAGAGTAAAAAGGACTTGTGTAAATAATTATAAATTACTGCAATATAATAATAAAAAAAATCTTAATGGCTAATAATTAAAAAGAAATAAAATAATTTAAAAAATCATCAATCCACCTATAAATTAATATCTCCCGTAACGATAATTCTGTTACTTCCGATCATAGAGTAAGTTGATTACTTCTCTTTTCAAAGAGCAAAAATCCACTCTAGTGCATACAAATTTCCCCTCGAAAAATGTAAGCCTATATGTAGACAGAAAAATCGCGTACACATATAATTAAAAATTTCTTCAACATATTCATTGAAGGAGCCAAGAAGAAAGCATCAATAAGCATAATATATCCCCCGGTGTCAGCTTCCCATAGCGAGAAAGCGTTCTCACGTTCATAGCAGTAAGCAACGGCAGCACCGACTGCACAATCGTCTTTTCATCTCGTTTTTCCATTCTCCAAGCGCTGCTACAAAATGCCAGCATATTTTAAGCCCGCACCAGCTAACTCCGACACTTACTTTCGGTAAAAACTCCACAGACATCCGATCTATTCCCATGGGTTCTGCACTACAACTAACGCATAGACATCTCCGTGTACCTACGATTACGTATTGTATATATATATACATATATGAATACACATATATACACACATACAGCGAGTCACTCGTCGCGTGTCGTCTCGTTTTCGATCTGGCGTCTAATGGCAATTCTGGTACTGCAACCCTCTATTTCAGAAAATCAAGCGACCAACAGCTTGTGTATACAATAGGTATATGTAACTCGCTGCTGAACGCACGTATAGCTATAAAAGACGGAGCAAGTGAGAGACAGAGCAGTGTATATACATAGAGATACATGTGCTATACGCGTTGCCATAGGGATGCACAGGGTAGGGGGATAACCGTTCGGAGATAAATGTAATGTAATGTAACGAGGGAGGCGTCGCAAGTGCCACTCCATTGTGGCGCGACTAACTAACTCTCGGGCCAAACAATTTGTCCGGGCGACACTGGAGATGAGCCACCCCGCAGGCTCTACACCCCCATCGTTGAACACAATCGCAATCTCTTTACCGCTGACTTGTTGTGTTGTTATACAAGGGGCTATGACGATATCTCTCTCTCTCTCTCTCTCTCTTTTTCTCTTTTTTTCTCTCCCTTATACATAGGTATACAATATACATATATAGAGTGTATCCATCGTACGGGCATAATCGGCAAACGCGTGCGCGCCCGACTACGGGGGCGTTTTCGCAGCAAAAGACTGAGCTAGAGAGAGATTTAATGTCGTTAACGTCGACGTTGCGGTGCCACGTGACCTACATGTCTTAAATCATTTTTTAGCTGACTCGGGAACGGAGGCATTAGATTATAGAGACTCGGATTGATAAAGTTTTATAAAGCGGAACGGATGCGATCGTTTGGGGAGGAACAAAGCAGCGTTGACGCGAGAGAACGTGCCTGTATTCTTTTTTTCTCCCTGGCGTTGTTAAAAATCTCTTATCTGGCAGTTATGCCGATTAGCTTTTGAATTTATTGGGACTCGAAGAAGACGAGTTGGAAAATTCGCTAAATTGCACACTGTTTGTATACTGTATAAGGGAATCGTAATTCGAGCACTCTTAACGGGCTGAGACACCGTGAAATTGACGACTTAAAAATTAGAATTTGCAATATTTTTAGTAATGTTTGTTAAAATTTACACTTGTTCTACGAAATGTTCATACATTTTGGTGAATAAAGTATTTAATTCGTTGATTATGTATGAAAAGTCATTTGCCATTATAGACCTCGAATAATAGAATTTAAAATATTTTCGATAATAAAATATTTGTTGCCAATATTAGGATACACTATGATTGAAGATATCTAAGACACCGCTAAGTCTCTTCGACGACTAATTATACTTGAAGCTATAAAATACTGGCCCAATGATGACCTGTCAAATTGGAATCAGAGTTTAAGTACGAGATAAGAAAACCAAGATTACAATTTAGTTGTGATAAGTGTAGTAGTATGGAATATAAGAATTAAAAAATCAAGGATTTTTCAAAACAGGCGCAATGTTCACTCAATACTGGTTTTAAGTACTGGTTTCGAGTACTGTACGCCAGTTCTTATCGCTTCAGTAATGTTGTGCAATTTCTGGATGCAAAAATAATAGAATATCCTAGAAATATACAAATATCCCATGTAGAAGATCATCGAGCAGAGAATCGCTTCAAAATTAAAAAGGACTGTGACGTCGAATAACTACGTTGATGAACGTACAATACATTCAATACTATTTAATTACGATTTATTCGATTACGTTCGTATTATTTAGTGTGCGATGATTGCTGTATACGGGAAAAAATACATCTATCCGTACATTTGTAGTATACACCCATATGAAACATTTCTGAAACCGTTACCACCCACACACCTAACTCAAATGATTTATCTTTAAATCAAAAAGTTCTGCAATACTGCGATTGCAATATTAGAAAAGAAAGAGAAAGAGAGAGAGAGAGAAGAAAAAGTCTGCACGATTCGAGCTAAGGCACATCGTGGATTTAGAATCGATGATGAAAATTTATAGCCCGTAGCGGTCCATTGTTATCCAACAGTCCCTGGGCTATTCTTAAAACACAAAATCCCCGACGTGCTAACCGCATCGTTAATAATTCCCGAAAATCGTCGAGAAAATCCTTAACTCACTAGCATATTTTGACAGCTCGACAATGCAGGTATTATGACGCCCATTATGGGCATCTCGTCGACGGACGTCTGAACGAATCATTAAATAAGATTTCAAGGATATATTCGGAAAAGTCGCCTCCACCCCCCAAACGTGCGCGCGTTTTTCTCCAAACCCGCCCCTCGTGACTTTTCTATTTATACATGTTTAGGAAAAAGCTTTCGCTCTCTACCTGCCGTTGCCGAGCTAACCGGTGATTATCGTCCGGAGAGTCAATTCAACGCGCACCGCCCAGATTTTCGATCTTCTCTCTTCGGTTCGTAGCTTTTCTACGTGTAGCTATATACATGTATATACATACACACATATATATATACTCGGCAAAGTGCAGTCAGCTTATTGTCTTCGCGGTAGGTTGAGTTTCGTATACCTAAATCACTCGGGTTCGCATACGCCCTTCCAACACCCACTTGCTGTTACCGTTGTTGCTGCTGACACCACTGCCGTTCTATTCGCTCATTAAAGGATCCTACTGAAGGCTCTCGACCGAGTTCATTTGTCACGAGCGATTTTTTTTATTATTTTCCATTATTTTTTACGAGGCTCGATGCCTTGTATAATTAACACTTGCTACGCGAGTGAGTAATTTACTTCACGGGAGAAACTGGTTTGTACATCAGTAATTTTCGAAAACGAACGCGTAATCTTCATTTACGAAGTTCACTCAGTCAGAAAAGTCAGATTTACATCGCTCCACTGGATATATCCAGTGAAATATTTCTTTCTCCGGCTGGTGACGTGATATCGTAGCTCGGACAGCAGCTGTTGATGTCGTCTCTTATATATCCATTCCCTTTCCAACAATGCAAGCTAATCCTAGTTGTATACGTCGAACGTAGCTGTATACACCGAAATTACGGTCGCACGTGTGCACTACACCAAAAGACGAATGACACTTGACTTCGGGCAAGTACAGCAGGTCGAGTGTAAAGACATGGCGCGTATCAATAATTTTCCTATATAAGCGTTATAATCGAAAAATTATACGGGTTTTTCGAGGAAATTGTGGATTACATGTTCTTGTATACAGGCGGGGAACGTTGGAAATTTAACGACGCGTGCTCCGTCGATTTTATAGACGTTTCTCGCAGCGCTTGCTTTCGACCCTTTATAAACATATTATGCATGCAGTGTGTGTGTGTGTGTGTCTATATATATGTTGAAAGAGAAAGGGAGGAGGTAGTGTGACAGAAATTTGAGCCCGTAAATTAGTGGTAAACTTTATAGCCTCAGACATTATGCTATATTTCGTTCCTGATCTGCTGTGGTAAGAATTGCCGGTATTGAAACAACGAGCTAGTACTGGTTGTTTACTGGTAGGCAGTATACTGGTCACAAGTAATGGTTAAATCTTAATTCGATATTGTGATGATAATAACGGATCAGATTGGAGAATCCGGTCCAGAGATTGTCATCCATGTTCATTTGGAATCTTCAATCTTGAATTGTCAGTACTGGAAGTAAGGGCCAGTATTCTGGTTATCAGTACTGATCAACAGACCTTAGTTCGATATTGGGGTAATAAGAACAGACAAGATTAAAGGATTAGGCCCAGGGATCATCAGCCAAGATCACTTGGAATTTTCAATCTTTAATTGTCAGTACGGAACTAAGGGACAGTTATTCTGGTTACCAGTACTGGTTAATTAAAACTCAGTTTGATATTGGGGTGATAAGACCCGATAAGAACTCAGCATTCAAGACCTTTTAAAATGTTTAATTTCTGGTCGCTAAAACTAAAGCAACGGTTGAAAACAACGCGTGAAATCGGAACCAAAATTAAAAAACACGCTTACAGAAGAGCTTGATTACATTTGAGAAGTTAAAAATCTGGTCGTGGGAAAGTCTAGTTGTGGAATGTAATAGACAGAAAACAGGGCTGGCACAGTACTGTACCGATATTTGTATGTCCCATTCATATTCCACCAATACTAGTTCAATGCTGGACAAGTACTGGCTTACAGGACTGCTACCAGAATATCCTTACCAATACTGGGCCGTTACTCCATTCCTAATCTTAAACGCGCCACTACGGAGGTCTACGCTGGTCTTCGAATAAATCAAGAAAGCGTGTTATATTTAGCCGCACATAGCCCATTGTGATCTTCATGTGATGGCATAAGCGAGGCTCGTCTCCCAGGTGTCGCGCTCTCAGTCTGAGAGGAAGTGCCTAAAATTTATATACTCAATAGAGGTGTGTGCATCTCGTATATATCTCGTGCAGCAAAGTTGACTATACATTCCTATAATACAACAAAGGGTAGAAACGAGGGAGTTAGAGCGCGAACGTGTTGAACAATAGGTGCGCGAGTCTTATACCACGTATATATAACATAAGAGTATATAAGCTGCCTACCGCCGCGGAAAAAGGCTTGCGGTTCGTATCGTCTCTTTCTTCTCTCCGACATCGGGACAACTGGCAGTATCGTTTGCACGATTCGATACTTAGCTGCATATTCGGTCTCTTTCTCTCTCTTTCTCTCTATCTCTATACGTATATGTGTGTGTATGTACACGGGAGGTGGGCCGCGGGCCACGCGCCAGTCGCGCTAAATTAGCTCTTCTTCTCTTTCTCTTTCGCGCGGTCGCGTTGCGCCCTTTTATTATACGAAGATCACCGGCGGGTTTGGCATTGTGCAACGCGTGTCCCGACGAAGAGATGAAACGAACGAGGTGCTGTGCGACTCGCGTGCTTCATTGTTGTCTAACGAGCGCCGTTTGCTTCTCTTTCTCAAAGGATCCGCTTGCGTTTAAGACTTGAGTATCGGCAATTTTGACAGCTGCGAGTCCTCTCTTATTATATTTCCTCGGTGTATGTGTGTGTCTGTGTGTATTTATATGTATAGAAAGCGTCCTTGGTGGGTCTCGGTGGTTCTGGTTTATAGAATATAGACAATTTTTGTTCAGAAGGCGAGAGAGCCTTCAAATCCTTGTCTCATTAAAATCGTAACTCGCTGCCGAAAGGAATCGCTGCGATGCTGCGATCAGGCACGTCAGTTCGAGAAAGGATTATTGAATATGAGACACCTCTGACAGCTGCTCTTATTATTTGCGTGCAGCCGCATATTCTTGGATATATATATATATATATATATATATATATACTGACCGCCGACGCTGTTGCCTCTTCGCGTTTATGCAGATCAGATGCTTTGAAAGTAAATCGCTAGTTTTTTTACGAACGGCGAGGTACAGCTTCCAAGAAGACGCTGTAGATTGGACAACGATGCTACTGCGCCATTGATAGGTCTTTAACTATATGCGATTGGCTACTGGTGTCAGATATTTCATTATTTGACAGTATATTTTTATGATTTTTTCCAAGTAGTGAGTAGTAACTAGTTTATTAATAATGAAATTCTCTAAAAAATGTGATTGCATTGTTTAAAAATCGGAATGTGTATTTATTTGAAAAGCAAGGAATATTCACTGTGACAACAATCATAAATCATACAACAATAAAATGAATTAAACACTGAAAAAAATGTTACAATACTTAAGAACATTTATTTATTAAAACATAAATACAAACACTTTTTTATCCAAGTAAATATTTTCTTCCTTCTCAATCTCATCTTTATTGTTAATCAATAAATTGTCTTTAATATTGCTAACTTTCTTTCTAAAATCTAAAAATCAATATCACTATTTTTAAAATGAAAACTCAGTAAAATTTTCCCCATTCCAAGTTCGATAGAGTACACATGCACAAATATGATATTTCATATAATATACAAAAATACCGTTATATTCCATCGAATAGAATGATCCAGTATGCTTAGGCTATATACCTATACACTCCTCAAGTGTGAACGAAACGAAGTGTAACCATCGGAAAAAAGTGTTTAAAACCGTAATATACACATACGAGCTACTGTCGATCTTCCGTCTAATTCTCCAGTCCTAAATAAACGAATCAGTCGAAAGCTAAACAAGAGGGAAAAAATTTGTCATCCTAATTTAGACCTCCTAAGTGGCAACCGGTAGCCGCTCCTACCACCTACGTCACATATCGCATTGACTTCCCTTCTTGTGCGTGTGTTTTTTCAAAGCGGAAAATCCATCCTTCCTCCTTACCCGACAGCCGGCTCATCGACCCACTTAATTTCTCCCCTCCATGACGAAATATTCGAAAGCCGACTTATTATTTCGCTCGTTAAGAAAATAAACAGAAGTCTGTTACCGCCGTGGTCGTATGGAAAAACGCATCGAAAGCAGAAGCAGCAACATCGGATGAAATTATAGGCGCGCGGCCAAATGGCTTGAAAAATGTCCAACCACAAATCAAAGGTATATACGTATATAAGAGCAACAACTGCTCGTCTTTTTTCTTTTCAAGCCATCTGCTTGGTTATGCGGCTTCTGTGAATTTTCCAAAGTAATGCCTGCCCTTCTTGTACGCTTACTCCCTTATCGCGCTTATCACTAACGTCTCAATCTAATTCTCATTTGGTCCATACTTCCGGCCGCTTTTCTCTATTACAGCCTCGGTGATTTATACCGAGCGTCGCTCTGCTGCTGGTTATTCGGTACTTTGCTTCTTTTTTCTTTTATCGCTGCGGTAGGGCGATACCGCCAGCATTTGGGTAATAAAAATTTCTAATTGTACTGTATTAGCCGCGTTGTTAAATCTACTTCTTATTTTTGTTTGATTGACGACTCGGGCGTTAACGCACTATACCGCGTACGGTTTCACAATAAAAAATGAACTTACGCGCGCTCGTAATTCTAACGTATATATATATATATTTATATATGAGTAAATCCACGAGATACAGGACATATTACCGACCGGATCCTTTTATCCTCGTTTCTAAGTGGCTTACGAGTAAAACGAGCCATGTCATTGTACATTCATTTTATTGATAAAAATTAAAAAAAAAATTGAATAATTGTTTTCGTTGTGTCACTAAGTGGAAGTATTAACTGTAGATATGCGTGTCAGCCTAAATGTGTTTATCAAATGCTACTGATAAGCATTTTAAAAAAATTGTTTAGCCAATAATTAGTATACTTAAAAGGCTTTGTTTTGTAAAAGAATCATTCAATCGCTGGTAATTTTTCGATTTTTGGGTACCGACTTGTTTCCAATGTCTCGTGGATTTACTCATATAGCGATACAAGCGTTATGCAGACGCATACACGTCGTATAATTATTGCAGCGAATTGTACCCACAGGAAATATTAAAACGTGTATCTATATGTAGGTATATCATAGCTATATATATATACATACGCACAATACAATGAAGCAATACTCGAGATACACTCGTGAGCCGGTGGTAATTTTTTATATCATCCCAAAATTCCATCCACTCTATCGAATGCGTATCGGATACATAACTGCATGACTCGCGTACACGTATCTTTTACGATCCTCTCACATATACAAAATTGATTTGGCCGAGAGCGCGAGCATTGCCAGATCGTTTTCAATTTCGTACAAAGTCATATTCGCCGTATATATATATAGAAGCACGCGCGTACAGCCGACTGACCGAGCCCCAAGGCGCCACTATCTAAACAATTTTTTTTTCCTTCCCTCAAGACAAATGGATTCTACCGCGAGTGAAATTCACTTTGCCACGCGCGTTGTACCAGAAGCAAGAGATTTACGTCGAGTACACCGCTTCGAGTTCGATCATCATCGTCCTATACCGCAATTGGAATTTTCTCGAATTCCACGGGGACTTTCGCGCGATATTGACTTCGAGCGGTGATTACATCGGGGCGAGAGACATCGCGTCGTCCCGAAGTCACGTGCGTTCGACTCTGTGGATAAGAACACAATTTTTCCCCTCGCTTGATCGGATAGTATAGATATAGTCATTGGTGTAAGTGCGCGAACGCGCATTTAGGTCCGGATTTTCCGGGGATAGGACTGGACTCATGAGGCGAAACCGAGTAAATATTTCATTACGGCTAGTGCTTCGAGTGCTTGCTTCCATAAGTCATTTACTGAGCGACTGTTTCATTTATAATAACTCCGCTGGTACGCCGGTGCGTTTATGAGCGATGCTTATATGTGAACGCCTCTATACACGCCTCTTTGCTTTTTATCAATTTTAATAAACATCTGATCATCGCTTACCGTGTATTTTTTTATTGTTCGTACGACTTATCAATGAACCCGTCGAAATTGGGACTTCGCATGTCGTTGGCTGAGAATTTTGTTAAACAATTTCGTATAAAAATTAAAAATGATAAAATTGTTAAAATTATTTCGTAATGACAGTTATGAACGTGAGTGTAATTTTAAAATAATGTAGTTACAACGTCAATGTAGGAATTAAAATTCGCTTACGATAATTAGCTTACGAATTCAATCGATTAATATATAAGGTTTAGTTTTGTGTATTACGGGGAGTAATTTTAAGTTCTGAGAGTGTTTGTTAATTTACGGTGATTTATTTACCCGAAAGCTGTGGGTGCAAGGATTGTGTCAGTTTCAATCAGAATACGACGTACAATTAAGTAAAAATCGAAACAAGAAAAAATAGAACACAGTTTGCAGTAGCGCCACACTGATGGCATTCGTATTCAATGGCGCGTCGAAACAATCAATTGGTTTTCAACGTCGTATCTTATTCAGCTTTCTTTACTGTATACCAAGACAGGACCAAGAATATCACAAGATTGTATTAATAATTGCCTTGAAAGTGTTTAATTTAAAATTTACTTGGGATTGGTCTAGAGTTACAAGACAAGACCAACAATATTTGAAGATTGTTATAAAAAAGCCTGAATTTTGCCATAAAAATGTTTAGTTTAAGACTGTCTTGGTACTGGTTTGAATTAGAAGACGAGACCAAGAATACAACAAAATCATATTAAAAAGGTCTTGATCTTGTCTTAAAAATGTCTTAGTATCGGTCTTAAATTACAAGACAAGACAATATCAAGAATAATCACAGGTCTTGATGAAGCCCTTAGAAATCGATGTAAATTATATAAAGAACTAGAGATGATACGATAAAGTTGTCAGTCGTGTCTTCCGAAGGAATAAAAAAAATCTAAGGCCACACAAAGAACTAAGCGTAATTAGCGTAACAGCCTGGTCGGACGAGATGAAGAAAAACGAGAAAATCCAAAAGTGACGGTGGCACACGTCGGTGGGAGGGTCAAAGCTCGCCGACGGACGAGCGCACGTCCGACACAAGTTATATCTGTATATACGTATAGCAATCCCTATATATACATATATACATACATATATATATATATATATATATATATAAGTATAGAACATGTACGCAACAACCCCTGTACATCCATATATCTTGATTTCACGACCCTTCGCATGGGTATCAGGTTCCACAGAAATCGGGAAACTCTCGCCTGCGTTTCCCGTAATCCAAAGCCCTGGGAACGAGTGCAATGTAAGCGATTCGGTATATAGCTACTAGTGGTGCAGCCGTCAATAATCATTGTAAATTGCTTTGCCTGTGCGTTGCCGTTTTACAATATACAGATATATATATAGTTCGCCCATCTGGAGAGAAGCGCTCGTTAACGACGCGTTTGCACGCGTGCAGTCCTTCTGTCTAATGCGATTTCGATTTTCCAGTCTGATCCATACACAATACGTGCTTTGGATTATCAAATTCGGTTCTCGCATATTTTGCTATGGTCTTGCATGAGTTACGCTATTATGTATGTTATATAATCTATATGAATGATTGTCCGATAGATTGACCGGTCGACAAA
Organism: Apocrypta bakeri; assembly: GCA_018906985.1. Taxonomy (NCBI): domain Eukaryota; kingdom Metazoa; phylum Arthropoda; class Insecta; order Hymenoptera; family Pteromalidae; genus Apocrypta; species Apocrypta bakeri. The sequence continues at coordinate 4,241,362 of JACCIA010000002.1, forward strand.
TTTTTATTCTTCTAAATAATTTTAATCGGTTTTCTGGTAATGCACGAACCTTCGAGAATTTGTTTAGATTTGTCTCAGTATCCGTTAGCAAGTTACGGCGTCTTTTTGATTTTCTGCGTGTTTTTAATAATTTACATCTGAACCTTATTTATTTTATTTTTAATGAAATTTTTACTTTTAACGAAATTAAATTACTTTTTAATAGCAAATACTGTGATTTAACAAATAGTAACAATATTTTCATTATTTTATTTATTCAAGCCAATTTTTATTTGTGTACAATTCGTAACGATTAATGATAATAATTTTAATGAAGTATTTTTAATTCAAGAAAATATTTTCAAACCAAATATTCATGAAGTAACCCGTATTGCCTACAAAATCGAGCTTGATATATAATGTTATCAATCAAAATTATATCATATTACTGAAATGTCTATTCCACATGTACATAATTGTAATTTTGATTATACCTAACAACAGTAAAATTTTGCAGAACAATAGCTTTTATTACTTGCGCAGTTGTAATGCATTTATGAATCTACATCTCTTGCTATAATTTAAATTAAAAAAAAAATAAAAATTATATTGAATTCGATGTTTATAAATCAATTCAGAAAGTATAATAAATTATAATATATATACCGGTACATAATGTAAGAATTGCGACTAGTATAATGATTTAAATGGATAGACTTAAGTAATTGTTCGTCCAAATTATTGATAATATATTTCTCAAGTTTTTTAACAATATTTGCATATATATTTACTATCACTACAAGAAGAAATAGAAAAATACTGTCCTGATGAGTACGAATTATTAAAAACAAAAGCAATTCATAAACGCTGAAATGCCAACTTTGACACTCAGTAACTTATAGATACACTTTAAACTAAAAAAAAAACAGTTTAAATCAGTTTACAAGAAAAATAAATTTCCTACCGGTCAATCAATCATAGAATCACCCATATATACACCAACGCATTCATCGCTAGAGTCGCTAGTTTTCGCACCGCCTCCACAGATCATCGTTTCTTTTGCTTTGACGCATCGACTGCTGTGGTTGTCTACTACAGCAATCGAGTCAATTCAAGGCTTTGTAAAGTCGCTTACACAATCGCACATACAAGCTATACTTGGTTTACACGAAGTTGACTCTGCGCGCGCGTGATTTCTTTTTTTTCGCAGCTTTCTCAGAAACTATACCAGGGGGTGCAGCTGACATCTGTGACCAAAAGAGCGTTTAACGACCAGATTATCATCAATTTCAGCCAGTGCTGAGCGTGAAAATCGCCCAAAGCCATAAAGAGGTTCCCTTGTGTTCTATGGAAAGCCCAGGACTATTTCCCATAACACCTCATTCTCTGTCGATTCCTCAAAACACACATACACACACACACAGACAGACAGAGAGAGAGAAGGCATAGAATCTCGTGTAGCTGCGAACAGCGTGCGAAAGCAAAGAAAAGCACGCGCGCTAAGAGAAGAAGAAGAGAAAGAGAGAAAACTGTTGTGTCCTGTTTTGCTTTTCCCCGAGTATATCCCGTGGAGTTGCGGCCACGCGTGTGCTCTGTTGTAGTGTCGCGTATGCCACTACAACTGGCTGGCACCTTTGTGGGCCAAAGAGGAAAAGTCACAATACACATATAGAGCCCACACGCATAGCAGGGGAGAAGGAAGCACGGCGCTGAGCCAGCGTCGTTGAAAAGAAAGCTGCACAGGAAGAAGGACACTATAGTGTGGCGCATGTGTATATGTGTATAGGTGTATTATATATGAGAGGATCGCGCCTCCCCCGGAGGTATCTGGTACAAGATGTCGAGAAACTGCCTGCGGCAACTGCTACTACTCGATATTCTAACTAGATTGATGAGCGTAGAGCTTGTCTTTTTATACACTTGGTATCGATGAAATTCTATGACGGTGAGAGGTGGGTTTTCGTCTAGAAACAGGGTCTGGTGGATTTTTTCTTGTATGATAGGAGGAATCTGCTTTAATTATCTTTAAACGAAAAATACATACATACATACATCGTTGTGATGTTACAGCAAGAGCGATTTATTTCTTTAAGGGGGTGTCATAGTCAACTTTTACCGACTGTGTTGATATGACGATGCAACGACAGAAAGATCCTTCGATCTTAATAAGTCCACTGAGTTAGGTAAAGGGTTAACTGGTCCACAGTTTATAATCGTCGACATGTATGCAAATTTTCAAGCGTTTTCGGGAAAAAGTTCAATGAAATTATCAATAACAAACTATTTTTCTTTCACGCGAGGCCTAGTGATAGCTAGTGAGAAGGCGGTAGACAACTAACTCTCCAATTTACGTAATTCAGTGCACTTATTCGACTCAATCGGTAAAAGTTGAGTACTACACCGCTTTAAATCTTACATACAAGTATACACTCGCACATGCACACGCACATATATTTACATACCTATATATAAATATACATATATTATACAAATATAAATACAGACACGTACTACCAAGCATGTGCTACTAATGACGATGCAAAGCAGTGTGAGCCGATACGGAATGTTTCTATAACAAGACACCGAATCCTTCTGTAACAGAAGGATTTACAAGTCTTGTTACAAGAGGATTCTTCGCTACAGTGCTCGGAACAGTCGATTCCTATTGTAGGAAATTCATGATTTTTCATGGGAAGTATCCTCCTACTGTTGCTGCAGGAGGATTTAGAGTCTGGATACTGTAATTCGAAGGTCAATCTTCTGAATGTAGCTTCGTGGTGATATGCAACTCGTCATATTCTACGTCTATGTGTCGTATACCCTTTAATTGACATCAGGTCTCAATATTTATACAAGGAATGTGAATTTTGTTGGCGTAAAAAATTAGTTTAGCAATAAATACGAATTTCAGTGTTAATAAACGGTTGCTTCCACTGTTCCTAATGAAAATCGTTGACTAAAAAAATTATCAACAGTTGACCAATACCATTTTGGTTGATGAACTTTCTTCCAGGGCATTTAATGACTTTATCGCCTCAGCTACCCTGGTAAAAAAGAATGCACAGACGTCTACCTCAACACGGACACTGATCTGTACTTTCCGAGACTACCAACCGTAGAGTAGTAAGTGCAGCTTCTATACACAGCGCATAGAGGTAATGCTATCGTCCTGTCCTCTATACGCTAGCGCTCACGCATCCTCGCGGCTAACAAAGCTCTTGGCTCTAACGTAATTATAGCCGAGCTAGCCACAGCCAGCGATGCATGTGCAGCAACGCAGAGCTATTTAGCAGCCCTTAGCCGTGATTTAGTGTCTTGAGCGAAAGAAAGAGCTCGTCGGCCAAAGAGGGGCTACAGTGCATCGGAGCAACGGCAACAGCAGCAGCGAGAGTCGGGGGTGAGCGAGAGCGCGGTTTTGTTGCGAGCTTGTCGTGTCCCGTGTCGGATATACTCTCTTACTCTATATAGTGGGTGTGAGCGCCGACGACGAAGCCGCATACGGAACTACGGTCATATAGCCCACCCAAGTTACTCCTTTTGCATGTATATGCTATGTAGGGTGGACCACCCTTGAAAGCTTTTTAGCTCATTTCTTTTTTTCTTTTTTTTTCTGTTTTTGTTTCAAGCGCGTGTCATATACTTTGTCTTCTTTCTTGATTAGTGAGCGTTTATGGTTTTTTGGGTGCGAGAGTAGTTTGCATTAATGAAGCGATTCGTGCACGTGTGGCGCAGCTCGTCGTCGCTGTAGCGACGCTCTAAATGACGCGTGAATTCATGACGTACGATGGATGCAGTGTTGCACACTTAGGGGACGAATATGTGGCAAAAATATCGTTTTCTGATATGACTAGCGTAACGAATTTTAATTAGACCTTTTACGTGTTGATTGTGCTGTATTGAGCGGATTTTTAACAATAATGTTCATAAGATTTTTTATTATTTCCAATATTTGAGATTCAAGTGGTTTAAGTCTATTCGATGGCTAATTACAGCATATAATACAAACCTTAATGCAAACGATTTAAATCTATGTAAGTTAACCAAAAAATTTATGACTATTAGTCATTTTTTCTTTGGAAAATCCAGACGAGGTGTAATTAATCACAGCAAGTAATATATTTCCCAAGGGATATTTACTATGTGAAATCTATTTTTTTTCTACGAGTCGTAAAACGCCTTAAAATATTCCGTAATATATTATACTTATTCCGACACTTTCACCGGAATTTTTTTTCACCTCTTCACCCAATGTAAACCTTTTCTTTGAAAAGGACACGGTAAAATAAAATTTCTATTTCGTGCTGTAATTACACCGAACACTTACATCGAAGGCAAAATAATGTAACTATCATGAAATTATTAAAAATAATTTAAATTACAACTTTCGAATGGTCATTTTAAATGTATCTTGTCCCCTTGTAGTACAACTCAAATCCACGTAATCATACGTTACGAAAACTACGACTCGTAATGTGAGCTTTAATGCGCACATGCTTATTACTGCATACCGCAATCGACGAAACGGAAGTCAAATGAAATGAAAAGCAATAATCGACTTTGTATTGGTTCTATAAATTCCCCGTCTCCGTGTCGTAATCAAATATCGCCTTATAATATTAGCGCGAAATATCCAATCGCCAACTAAACTACTTTGTTCGAATATATATACACACACACACACACACACACACACATCTGTATATAATACAAAAAGCGCGTACATATCGGAGCGAGCGAATAAAGGAAACCGCTATTAATCAGGCTCTCGATAAATAAAATAAATGAGCTCCGCAACAGAAAAGTAATTATCGATATCGTCTCGAGCCGCGAGACAGTAGTGCGCGGATGAACCGCGTTGTAGCAGTCGAGCGATGGCCAAACATAATAGAGAAGGGGTAGAAAGGTCCATGATTAAATAACCGTTCAAGAGCGGAAATCCGCCTAATAGACAAAGTTTCTTCTTCCCAATTGCTACGGAGAGGGAAGTCGTTCAATTCTGCCAGAGTAAGGGTGTAACTATACTATTTTATCCAGCGTATATCTATCCGCTTCTCCACTCTATATCGTCTCCGTTTCTCTCTCTCTCTCTATATATATAAGTGTAAAATAGAAGTAAAAAAAAAAATAGATATAGAGGTAACAGAGATAAGGATCGTAACGATACGATACGTATACGCGGGGCCACACCGCAGATTCTGAAATGTTTTATACGCAGCGAGAGCCGCGCGAGTAATGGACTATTACATGGCCAATTAACATAGTAATCGTTTCAAAAACTGCGCGAGCTAAAAGGAGCAAAAATGCTTCGCGAAGCCGCATCCGTACCTTTTGTACCGCAGAGCTTGAACCTGGTGGCGCGAACGCGAGCAAGAAGCGCGCACTAATGCCTGCTAGCGGCTCTCATTTTCTCTCTCTCTCTCTCTCTCTCTCTCACACTTGAGAGGCTATTACCGCAGCGCATGAATATGAATGAGACAAGACGGAGCCGCGAGAAAGACAAACGACGCGAGGACGACGACGACGCTCACGAGGATAAAATACGAACTTGGAGGGGGTCCGTTGCTGCAGCATTCAATTAGTCTCTCGGTAATTAGCCGGGAAATCTTCGGCTTTGTCGGCAAGCCGGAACGAACACCGCCCGTTCCTATATGCGCTTTCGCTTGATGGCTTCGCGAAGTAAGCGCGTGCCGTTCTACGTATAGCTATATATACGCGTGTACAGGTATATGTTGCTTTGTATATATGGGTCATTCTCCGTCGGGTTGAAAGGTAACATATTTTTGGACTGTCGGCTTTCGTCTTGCGCGGAGGGTTTTGTAGTTACGAGAGGGTATTTCGTGCCTATGTTCTTACTGAAAAGACAGGAGGGATTTTCGTTGGAAAATTGGTTTATTTTAAAAAGACTTGTATCAATATACTTGTAAATCGAGCTCTATTTCCGAACTAGAAATAAAAGTATTCAGCAGTTTCTCCAATGATAATACAAAAATATCTATTCACCTTATATATAATATGAAACATATTTGTAATAATTTGTAGCTCCTCGTGGAATTTTTTTTTTATAAAAACACAAGTCATTATGTGAAATTTGCGAAATTTTTCAAATTGGATACACTTAAATGAACCGGGTTCGAAATTAGATTACTTTTTAATATCAAATATTGTGATTTACTTAATAGTTACGTGTATTTTCATTATTTTATTTAATCAAATTAATTTTCGTTTCTATACAGTAATTAAGTATTTTCAGTCAGAAATGCTTCTCTCAGGACTAAAATACAAACTATACGATCCTGTAACTAAAAGACAACATTGAGATAAACACAGTACCAAAGAACAATTTGAAAATATTTATAAAAAAATAAATTCTTTACCGGCCAATTTGTCAGAGAATGACCCATATATATATATATATATATATAGCAAAGTCGCGCGGTTAGCTTTCTTCTCTTTCGGATTCCTGTGAAGTAGACTCGAGCCATTTCATTATCGCCAGATATTGGGAAATTTGCAAATTCATGGCGTGCGCATATAGCGTGAGACGCGGCAATTTGCGTAATTGAATTATCGATGGGGAGCGATCTTGCTGCGCGCGTCTTTTACGAGTCGCTTATATGTACTTGCGACGTGTTCGTCAAGCCCGTCTTTTACAGCTCCTGCAGTTTATCCCTATAAACAAAATTGCGGATTACATGTACTTTGGTATGTAATATACATGTATAAGATGCCACCACACGGGAGGACGATTTTTTTTTGCTTCTCACCTGTATTCGTTGTTATTACACTCGTAGACTTGATAATTGCACATACTCCGAAAAAAAATGTTCCATACTCGACAAAAAACCATTGATGCATATGTAACACTCACACACACATACACACATATTCGTATATTATGTAATGTGTTATTGTAAATTTCTCTGGTTAAATAAATAAATTAATGAATCGGATAGTTCTAGGAATATATTTACTAGAAGCTAATCATTATATTTATTTAAATGAAAACAGTATACGATCTAAATCGATCTATATCACACATAAATTAGATATAATTATTTATTCATTTAACCAGAAAAAATATTATACGAGTAAGTCCTATAAGAGGATATTTGAACAAAAATTTCACGTTTAATGAGCTATTTGTTGGTAACGTTTTTTATATTTTTAACCTATACCTGTATATAAATACATATTTTATGGATTTGTTTACATTTTATTGTTAGTATGTCTTTTGTTCAAAATTAAACGAAACGCATTCGTTTAAATATATTTATTAATAACATTATTGCCATTTCCATTAAGGAATAATTAGAAGAAATTATTTATTAGTAAGTAGCATTTCCTGAATATACTTTTAATTCAAAACATTATTTTTTAATTCAAGAAAATATCATCAACCGTCAAAACAAATTTTTTGATAAACAAAATTTTTTAATAAAAAAATGTTCACGAGTTTATCAACCAACGTTTTCAGTGTAAAAAAATCCAACGCTTAAAATTAATACACTGAAATATATCATTTTCTAATCTTACAAATTGAATGAACAGTACCGGTTTGGCCGATTCGTATTTTTTCTCATTTACAATTCTCACGAAGATATCAGAAATTAAAGTAAAATCTCTTCAAATCGGATGAAATTACAATATCGCACTGTTTGTATATCTACGGCTAATTACACATCTACAACTCGAATTGCGCGTTTAATCTAATAATTGCAAATACGGCTATGTAACGCGCCAGCACTGTACGTTCCACCGCGAAAATGACAGGCAGTATCAAGAAGGAGGAGGAGGAAGGGAGGGGGGGGGGGGTATTGCACCGCGAGGCCCCGCAAGTGTTGTTATCGGGCCGTTTGCTTTAAATACGAATTGATTTGAATTAGAGATGCTTATCCGGTCTCGCGGGCTCGAATTTAGCACGCGCGCGCTTTCGATATGTTGATTCGACCTGTGATTTCCGGCTTATCTTCCAATAGTATCTCCCATACTGTATACGTATACATGAACATGTCCGTAGATTAATACATACACGCCTTTGCACACGCGTTGGTATATACTTATATTCTCAATATGCATATAGCGAACGCATCTCGCGCGGTAATTTCGCCCCCGCGAAGCGTTTACATTATAGACTGCACATATAATACAATCCTAATCCGCTTTCTATAGATTCGAGCTGCAGAAAATAAAATTGCCAAACGGATGCGCGCACACATACACGTGTATACATACAGATATTCCGCGCGGCAGCATTCGAATTCCAAACTCGTTCGCGCCAGTCCGATAAATACGTTCGGGAAAAGCCGCCCGCGAAATTGGACGGCTTTTAAAGGAGGACTTTCTCGAGTTGGCCGGCCTCCTCTGCTCGTTTATAAATTCGTAGCTGTGCGTGGCAAAGTCTCTTTTAAACTGAGACAAGATAAGACCGCGAGAGAATGTAAAAAATTGGCGCGAGTACGCGCGGCCGAATATATATATATAAGGTGGAAGTTTCTTGGAGAACGAGAGGCGAACGCACATTTGCGCATGTAAAATGTTAATTCAATTGGATGGGATCCAGAGTTTTTCGGCTCTTATTTTGGCGATGGACGAGCTCGAAGTTCCGCCCATACTTATAAGATAAGATGGCTATAGCTTTGAGATTCTTCGTTAAGTCTCGTGTACTCGGTGATTGCTGATGTATTTTCATTTATACAGTGTATGAAATTGAAATGGGCGTTTGGCGTTGGCGTAGTTTTTGTGATTTCAAATTGTTTTTCTTAGGCGGAAACGAAGTAGCGAGAGAATATTTTTTCTTTCTTCTTTCTTTTTACGTGGATTGCATACTACTAAAAATCATTATTTTAAACAGTATCTATATTTGGTAAAACATTTTCTTTTTAATTCGAGGATTTTTTATTGCAAGACACAAAATTGCCTGTATTGAAATATTATTATTTTAGCTGAGATTTGAATACAAACAAAAATATAATAATTAGAATGAAGTAAATATTTTCCGAGGACTATCCAAGGGAAGCATGTCTTGGAATCAGCATATTTTCCAGTTCGATACAATGAATTTTCTCTAAATTCCAGCTCGTATCACAATCACGCATTATACTCTACAATTAACGAATATTCACAAATTTAGCATAAAAAATTGTGTCCATTCACTAAATATCAAGGCAAGATTCAGAATTTCACTAAAAAAATTAATGAAATTTCTCCTATTTCAAATTTAGAGACCAGGTCCTGGTTGAAAATTTATACGATAAAATCGTTGCTTTATAATTATACGTAAAATTATATTAAAATTATTCCGAAGGTATGGTTGGTGCAGCTTGTATAGAAATTTAAATATTACCTATTGCGGAGAGCGAGGGAGAGAGAGAGAGAGAGAGATGCAGTATGTGCCACCTTCATATACTTTACACTCGCGCGTCGACTCGTATAACGACGATGCAAATGACTCGCGAGCCCCCATAAAGTCGCGCTCCTTTAAAGCGCGCGTTAAACGGGCTGCGATAATAAACACATGAACGTCGATGTTTAATTGAATAAAGCAATTTACGAGCATCGTGCGGCCAGTTAATTTTCACGAGGCAATTTCTTACGATTGTCGAAATTCAAGATATATGCCTCCTCGTCGATAGTATATAACATATATAGCGCGAAAAATTTTACGCCACATAGTGGTGGATAAGCGTAAATAATACAATCTGACGCTAATCACATATTGTGTAGAGTTTTAGCATCTGTTATGTATAACGTCGATTATCTTAGATTACACTTATTTGGTGATATTTCAGTTAGGGCTTCATCGAGATCTAGGACTGTTCTTGGTATCGACAATTTGAAAACTAACGATTTTCAAGGAAACGAAGATCTGGACTTTTTTTAAATGATCTTGTGATATTCTTGGTTTTGTCTTGATATCCAGAAAATAAAGAATAATCAATGAGGTACGACGTTAGAAAACAATTGATCATATCGACGCGCCATCGAATATGAATGCCATCAGTGTGGCGCTACAGCAAACTCAGTTCTATTTTTTCTTGTTTCGATTTTTGATTAATTGAACGTCACTTTGTGACTAAAATTGACACAATCTTTGCATCCAGCTCCGTCAGGCAAATAAATCACGTACTGTGAATCATTTTTCGATACTAAATTCGTTTCCATAGATTGATCGACACTTTTAGAACTTAAAATTACCTTAGTTAATTATTGCGATTGTTCTTTAATTCATATACTGGTCGTTACAATTGTTGAATTGTTAAATAACATTGATAACAAATTAAAATCATTGCATTACTTTTCAATTATTATCAAGAACAATATTTTCTCGTGAATGCAATTTAGTATGTTTAAATTCGTTTTTGAGTAAATTTATCAAATTTATCTAGTTCTATAGAGCCAAACCATCGAGCAGGAATGCATTACTTTTGAAATGTAATATTTGTCTTCAATTGGCGAATCCGTAGATTTCGCTAATTTATACCTCATTTGATCTCTTATTAATACGTACTAAATTCCGGAAGCAACTTAATTTTGTCATCGAATCAAAATAATCGATAAATTATCAATCGACTCTTTCGATCACTCATCGAGTGTATGCACACCAGTAAAGTCCGAAAAAGCAATTGAACAGAGCCGTATAATAAGCCAGATAATCTTTCCGTCGGATGCGCATCAACACAGTCTATTCATCCCTATTGTACGCGTATTATCCGGCGGATAGACGTTGCATCCCTCTTTCGGAGTCTCTCGAAAGGAGAGAAAGAGTACCACACCTCGATATCCTACTCGTCGATTATTCACGGCTCGACTCTCGAGGCGTGGTACCAGACTGAACGCAACAATAATACGCAGTGCAGCGAAGCCTCTGCCGTATATACAATCTCCCTGCGATTTATTCCTTCGCACCTCTCTTTCTCTGTTCAGTCTTTCTATAGAGTAGTCATGATTCGCCGTAGAATCGGTGGAAAACGAGGACGACACGCCCAGCGAGCGATCTTCTGTGTCGTCTCTCACCTGTTGTCGGGAGCGAGGTGTGACCTCGCCCCCTCCTTTCCCTCATCTCCCTACCTTGACTCCCTATTGTTCTGTTCTCAAGGCTTCGTACGAGCTATACATGCACTAGAGAATAGATACAGGAAAGAGAGAGAGAGAGAGCGAGAGAGAGAGAGAGATGGAGAAATGCGAAGAGTAAGCATGTAGGACACGGCCGAGAAGACGGCTAACGCACCGTGAAGTTACTCGGGAAAGAGAGATTCTTCATTGCGCTCAATGGAGAAAATCAGTGAATTCTTTGGTACGAATTGCTGTTGTTTTGGGTTTCAGTACTGGTTAAATGTTGGACGATTATAATCAGCTGGAATGAGGACAATCAATGAATTCTTTTGTAAGATCTGCTGTTGTATTGGTTACTAGTACTGGTTAAACCTTGAATGATTAGAATGAATTGAAATGAAGAAAACCAGTGAATTCTTTGCTAAGAATTACTGTTCTTGAAAGTAGGGTTCTTTCCGGATAGAAATGCTGGTAAAACGTTGATTAATGTGAATGGGCCAGAATTGTAGCAATGTACTGAGCCAATGCTGGTATGCTAGTTTTAAACCAGAGATAAAACTGTACAGTAGTAGAGTAATTTACGCTAATAAATACTGATTCAATCAAGTTAGCTGGACTCAAAGCGATTTTGAACACTTCACCTACCTAATTGCCACCTAAGGATGATTTTAAACACTGTTTCATGACAACAAATGATTTCTTTAGATAATAGACATAGGAAAGTATTTAATTGAATCAAATCATTACATTAATTTGATCGGAAAAATATGCGTCTATAATTATTTGATTTAGGTACGTTTTAATAAATCATTGATTGTAATTTAAAATGTTCAATGCATATTATGGCTTACTGAAATAATCCGAATTACTAGTAAATATTTTTGATTAACACTGAAATATTATTTTTTAATTCGAGTAAATATATTCTTCTATCAAAACAGCAATATTTAATAAATAAATTTTCAATTTTTTTCAGTATTTAAATGTTATCATTATGTACACGTATAACATCATCATTTAAATATAAGTTTCCTTCAGACAAAGGATATGCAAGATCAGGTCGAATTTCTATCGAAATTTCAGCACAAATTCACCGTTGTTAATAAAATCTTGATATAAATATCAGGATGTGTACTACTATATTATTAAAACTAAACGATAAAAATGAAGACATGAGCTGATATTTACTTTATAAAAAAAACTTTGATTGGAATTTTGATTTGATTGGACATCCTTACAATCGCTGCTTTACATACTTACGGACTTAATAAATCAGAACTGGAATTAAATCTATATGCATACATTCATACAACTCCAGTACGAAATATATGAAAAAAAATGCAATAAAAATATGTAATAAAAATTTTTAATTTTATCTAGCCTCGCTTAAAGGTGTCTTACCCCCTTGAACACTCGTATTAAGATGCTACAGTAACTAAAGACTTCTCCACGTGAACGTAGGACTATTATTCACACAGGGTGACCACAAAACAATAATCATCGCAATACGTTCTGAATCCACTACTCTCGCGATAAATCACGACACTGTCTCGCTGGTAACGCAAACACAAGCCCTTTGCTCCCTATGTCTTCCATAGAATACACCAGTCGCCGTATGGGCAGAGGAAAAAAAAAGTGATCACGCCTGTGGAAGCGACGAAGCGAGAAACGTTCGCTCGGTCGCGCGTCCATAAAAATGACGATGCGTCGCAACGGTATCAGCATCACCGGGGAATACAGGACTATAAACGGCTCCCCCTGTATGCGCTCTCCATGCCACTACTACGTGTGTCCTTCCTTCCCATTTAACGTCGAGTTAACGGTTCGTTACTGAATGCCAGTCACAGCGTCATTTATACGCTGAAAAGGATGTTTGGCCTCGGCGGACAGTTTCTGTGCGACACGAAAAAGTAAGAGAGTACAGCTCTTTCGAACGACGCCGTATAAGGAAAACTCGTGCACGAGGGGTGCATGACGAATCGAGGGATGCTTTTTGTCAGCTCCAACCGCAGTCGTCGTCGTCGTTGTTCAGGGTCTCGAGGTTTTTCGCTTCTCAGCGGGCGCACGGCTCAAAGAGTCAGTCAGTCAGTCAGTCGGTCGGTCGGTCCCCCGAGGTGCCGAGAGATCGAGCAACGGAGTCTGTAAGGCCCCTTCGCTCTCAACTCGAGATGGATTGGTTATGAAGCTTAGCTCATGGGATTATCTCTAGGCGATCCGACGGGCCTCCTCCGGCGTTAAAATACTCTTAATGACAGGGAAATTGCCGAATTTTTCGAGACGAGAGCACTTTTCGTATGGATTAGAGACAGGTCACCGACGAGATCTGCCTAATTTTCTCGTTATTTGCCGCGGTTGGGAGAACGTTTAGTCTAGCTTAGCTTTAATCAGAGGACTTTCACTTTCTTTCATTTTCCTGCTGGTACTGTATTTTTCACTCGTTCTTTGTTGACTATCTCTCTGTTGACCTATAATTTTCGAAGATCATCTGTATTGTTGTGCTCGCTTAATCCGTTTTGTAACTTAGGGAGATGATCCATTTAACTGCGCTGCTAAGAAGCAATACATTGTATTGGCGCCGTTAAATGGAAATCTTATCTTATTGCAAATTCTTGTATTCTTATTAGCAAATAATTTAATCCTCAACATTTATACTCAAATTTATTTGCAATAGCAAGAGAAAGAGGGAGAGAGATTGATTTAGAATGTTTATAAAATTTGAAAAAAATATTAGTTACATACTCTGAAAAAAGTTTGTTGAAAAATTGATTTTTGGATAAAAAAAAATATTTATTCGGATTAATTTAGTTCACGTAAATATTTATTACTGTATAATTTGAAACAGTTTCCATACAACATATATTGTTATACAGTCCTTAAGAAAATTAATCGAACGTATAGAAATAAGGTGAGAAACACAAAGGATCGTAACAAATTTCACATGTATATTATCAATAAAATTCAATGGTTTCGAATGACTTTTTTATAGAGCTGTTTGAAAATGACGTTACACAAATGTATTCCAAATGTATCCATTAGAAAACACATTATACAAAGTATATCTTGGCTCTAAAGAATAATCGGAAATAATTTGCATTAATAATTAAATTTTACAATAACAATAGACAACTGACACTTGTAATATCTTTCAAAAGCCAGAAGTTGCAATTACCAACTAGATAATCTATAAAGTAAATATTTGTACGATGAAAATATAATGAAAATGCCTAATGAAATTTATGGAGCTTAAATAATATGTCATCATTATCTTCAATCACAACATACATATCAAGAAATAATGAAGAATAAATAAATAATATATTACATTCTTAAGTAATGTTAGAAAAGCAAGAGATCATCATTATAACGGTACATAAAAAATATCATAGAGCCATCTCTGAACGGCTAATAGATGTGTGAGTATACGATGTTCAGATTTATGAACAATAAATAATATGATACATGAATGATTCATTCGTGATACATTTTCAGATTCATGAAAATCCATCGGGAATGATAAAATAAGTTTTAATCTTGTTTAATTAACAAATTATTGATCGAAATAATGAATTAATATTATAATTATTAATATTTATTAATAATTATATATATTATATATTATAATTATTATACGTCTATTTCAAGCAGTGCCAGAATGAAAAAAATGTCGAATACCATATTACATAAAACGGAACCATAAATTTAGAAATTCCAAATTTTGAAAACTTATAATGGTTTATATTATAAAGCCATTTTAGAGATGGCAGCAAGTACGTTGTATAAATTTTTTATCGAAATAATAAAAGTTAGGGCAACCGTTACTGACAGGTTCACTCCTTTTCTAAGAATCATAAAAACCGATTTGCTTTCTCGGAAGCAATATAAGACTGTCAAAAAATTCATAGCTTACTAGTTTACTTAAAAAACGGAAAGTATAAAAGGTCCAAGTTAAAAAAAACCTACAATGCATAGTGGGACAATAAAAGTTACCAAAACTACATGTACAACAGACAAAAAAAAAGAATCTCAACGATTCCAAGGTTAAAAAGCTGAAAAAGGGTTATCCACACTCTCGGTCGTGAGTAAAAAATTAAATAAAAAATCTTAAAACTCAAATTCGTTCCACTTTTCCAGTTGCCATAGAAGAGACTCAGCGATATTGCCGATACTCTGTATGCAGCATCACGAGCAGTCCTCAGGTATAGACCAACACAGCAGCACTCGACGTCTGGACCACGGCGGGGGTGTGGATTAGGTCACACGGCCTGTAAATAAACGCTCACGGGGGCCTCTGCGGGATAAAAAGCCAGGTTTACGGGTGAAAATATTTGTGCCACGGCCGTGAGAGGAGGCATAAGCGAAAGGCAAGGGCGATTCCCAGGCTGCTACACAGGCAGGTCCCGCGGGGGTGGCCCATTGACAGTTTTGTTGAAAGTTTCGGCCATAAATCCCTGGGTCCAACATTGTGCCTCTAACCCGCAACACACGACGACACGCCTATACCTATACCTATACGTATATATATATTTAGTAAACTGAGAAAAAAGAGATACTCCCGTGAGTGCGCGCGCGCGTGCTATACCCGCTGGTTTGGCTGCATCTAAATAATTTAAAAAAAAAAAAAAAAAAGGACGTGGATCTGTTAGCGAGAAGATACGTCATGCTTTGTGAACCCGTGATATTCTTTGTACGATGCGCGTATAAATATTGGACTTTCGAGCTGCTTCTGCTGCTGCTGCGGGCCATTACTCAAGACCAAGTGGCTGCGGGATAGCCGCTTCCTAAATCTCGTATACGCAGAAGCGCATGAGATTTGTTGATTTTTTTTTTTCGCATCGAGAATTTTCTAGAATGCATAAATTTTACCTCATCGCATAAAATATACAAATACGCGATTCGAGGCGTATATTAGAAACGAAGTGTATAATCCCAAAATGAGTCATCAAGATATACGAAAAAGTTAGCAAAAGAGTGCCAACGTTAGCAAACGGACATAAATCGGTGGAATAAGAAAAAAATATCGGTATAGCCCTGAAAAAGAAAGGAGTGTCCCATAAATAACGCCTCATATTCTCACAAAAGCGACTCCTTCCACTTTTAATTCGTTTTACACCTCGTTCTCACACACACGCACACACGCGTGCGCGCGCGTATCAAATAACCGACGTTGCATCGGGTAAATATTTGAAGATACATTGAAGCTTTCTTATTTCACGCAAAGACAAATATACAAACTCATAGATCAAAGCGAGAGAGAGAGAGAGAGAGGGAGGGAGAAATTTCCAGCGAAGCCAACCGATTTTCACGTGTGTGTCTTTTTCTCACCTGCTCTGCCTACCTGCCTCCCAGAGCGAGATTGATCCTAAGATATCCAAATATTTTTTGTCTGTCCAGGAACGTATAGATATATATACACACACAGACACACACACACACACACACAGACTATAATATGGTAGAAGATACTGTGCGACGTCTAAAAAGAGAGAAACACATACAAGCGCATAGCACGGAAGATCCTCTCTCTCTCTCTCTCTCTCTCTCTCTCTCTTTCTCTCTTCTCTCTCTCTCTCTCTCTCTCTCGCGCAACCTGTTGAGTTTAAATCCCTTAAGCATCCATAAATCTGTCTATCACGTTAATCGCATTATTCCTGTGAATGTACGCGTACAGGCTGACTCTGCGGTGCAGGTACCTTAACATAATTGCGTCACGATAGCGAGACCGATCCCGGGAAAAAAAAGGTTATATTGCGAGTGGTAAGTGCGGCTCGGAGGCCACCCCGATGAAAATGTGATCGGCTCATTGCGAGAGACTTTATGGCCAGCGACTTGTAAAGTTGTAAAAAAGGAATGTTTCGGTTTATACTCTTTTTCTTTCCTTTCATCTTCGACATGGTTTCTCCGTTCTTAAATCATGGATTCGGACTTTACGAAGCGTTGGATGACTGTGTTAATATTACTTACGCGGAAGATCGCCGGTGTCGCATAAATTTCATATTTTTAAGCTTTTGCCAACGATACGATTCGTGAATTTGTGTATCGGTAAGGATTATATGGCGAAGAATCAAATCTATTGGTAGATTGTTGCTATGAGAATTAAATCGGTTCGGTTCCAAAACCTTTACTTGAATCCGATCCTTTGTATTGCAAACGAATATTTTAATAAATTATTATTTATTAACTCATTGAATATGTCTTCTAATTCTTTACAAAGAATTAGTATATTTAAAGAAAATATTTAAATTACCAAGCAATTCAGCTTCACAAAAACGGCCATACGATCTGTAGTAATATTTTTAGTTACTTTTCGATTCAGAAATATTACTAACATCGTAATCGCTTATAATTACTCATTGAATATTTCTTTAAATATAGAAAGATTCAATCTGTTTAAAGAAAAGATTTAAATTAGATTATTTAATTTCAATTATTCTAGAATATAACGATTTTCGTATAAGAAATTTTTCGATTCCCACTAAATATTACTAGATTTTAAAAGAACAATTTTAGATTTAAGAAATTATTTACTAAGTTATAAAAACTGATGATTCTTTGGATAGTCCTATTAAAACATTCACTTAACTGGATGAAAGATTACAAATTAGCAATTCGTTATTTTATTATACGAAATTTTTTGATTCCCAAAATAAACGATTATAGATTTTAAAGATATTATTACTATATAATAATTTTGTATAAATGTACTTTATGATTATTAACAAATTATTATATGTATTCAAACAAATAAACATATTACAAAGTTTAGTATTCAAATAAATATTTTCAAATTCGAAAAACGTAATTTATTAATGCATAAACTTTCTTAAATAAAGCAAATTTTTCGAGACGTTAATTGAAAATATGTCTTCATGAATATACCTGCATAGACATTTCGATATAGTCCATTACGTGTGCAGTATTGTATGTCAATGTTGCATTATGGGAATAACAAAAATTTTCCCGACAAACGTGTAGCCGTTATCCAATTATCCGATCGATCTGATGAAATAAAAGTATTCATAAGGAGATTATAGTCTAGTTTAAAACATAATGTCTATTGAATACTTAGCGAGTGAACTTTCGTCATTGCTTCGAAGGCGAAAGTGGCGTTTATACTATATTTATAGAGATCGGCAAGAAAAGCCTACAAAGCTATATTTATACTTCTGCCAGTATCTAAAACTCTTCAGGTTAAAATGATGTTTAAGTAAACGAAATCAATAGAAACAAGGCTTTGAAAATGACTTTGCACCAGTAGGTACGCGTAACTTACGCATATTTATTTATAAAATTTTGATGTACAACATGGCTTCGATTCGATTTTCCTATTACTAAAGCTCTTTCAACTGTCATTTCTATTCGAGCTTTACGGCAGTGAGGTTCTGTTACCGATAGAAATACGGTATGAGTGTCTATACTGGTGACGCCTGGAAGATGCAAGTGTTGGTCCAAAAATTCATGGGTGTTTGGCCGTACAACAACAACTTGTACGATAAGTGCATACGAACCTTTGTGTACATATGCTTGTATTCGTTAATATTTCCTATAGTAAGTATTGAGTAATGTATTCGGATACTGGAACAAATATTTGCTGTATTTGAGATAATTGTTTATTAAAAAATTGATTTGTTTTTTTTTGTTTGTTTAGTATATCTTTGAGTTTAATTGAAAGAAAAGCCATTTATTAATGCAGCAAATTTTGTCTTCAAAATTTTGTTAAGTTAAGGGGTGTTTGTACTGATTCCCTTCCTGAGCTTCAGAATCGAATTTAATATTTTAAACTAAAGCTAACAAAATTATATTAAATTATACGGTGTGACTAGACGTATAAGAAGTTAATCGTATCATCTTGTGCAAAGACACGATTTCTTTTAATTTTGGATTTCGCAAACAAAGATTTAGAGGAAGGGATTAAAAATTTGTTTACAATAAAACCAACAAAATGATGCTTTGTCAATCCGAAACGCATTACAAATATGCATAGTAATATCATCCTCTGAGATTAAAAACTGTTAAAGTGTAATATCAGCGTCTGGTAGGTTACGAAAAACATTGTTTAATACGTAAACAATGTTTTTTACGACATAAACTTAAGAAAAAAAATCCAAGTTCAGGGAAAGAATAAGCTACAAACCCCTGCCAATATCAAAACTTATAGAACATTTGTTAGGGAGTCCGATGTTTTGAAGAAGTCGGTGTTCGCATGGATATCGTCATAGAAAATATCGTTTTTGAAATGTACCTCAATGCAGGAGTTATCAAATTTACGATGACTATACTTTTCAGAGCACAAGTATGTAATTTTCCGTATTTACCGTTCCTAAATAACCACAATAATTTCCGATCATTATTTCAGCACAAATATATTTACGATATGATCGCGAGAGACTGGAGAACGACGACTGACAAAGAAGAATTAAAAATTATGAAAAAGCACGCAGCAGTGGGCAGAACAATTTCATTGACTTACGGAGGTAATACAAGCAATTACAGTCTTTTACTTACGAGTTATAAAAGAATTTAAACAACTGTAAACATCTTATAATTGTTACGATTTAAGTTTGTTGTTGTACAACCGCTGGCGCCGTTCTCACAATTCCTTTTCTCAACCCGGTATTAGATGTTATAGTTCCATTGGACAATGATAGCAGACCTCTGATGTTTCCTTTTTACGCGGACTATGGGATCGATGAAGAAAAATACTACTTTTTATTAATGATCAAAGCCTCTATTTCTGGTACTTTTTCTATGATCATATTTATTACGTATGATATGGCCTTCGCCATGTGCGTACAGCACGTTTGCAGTTTATTCGAAATAATTAAGTGAGCATTTAAGTATTTTTTTGTTCTACCTTTATTATAACAATGAAAAAAGGACGTTTGCTGTATTTAAGAAAATGTATTTATTAAGCAAATTATCTTTTCTGAAGGAAGTAAATATTTTCTATTTACTCGTTGTGTTATGTTTAAAAATTTTTTTTTTATATTAAGGTAATAATAATAATTCATTTCTCGCGTATTCCTGGTATGACTTAGATATATACACCAAATAAATATTTATATTTATTAAAAAATCCTTTTTATGAGAAAAGAAAATATTTTAATATTAAAATATATTTATTTGAAACCAAAATTGGTTTCTAATGATAAGTGAATAATGTTTGTTCGAATTTAATAATTATATTGGCAACGATATCATCCAAATAATTATATTCCTTTTTTCTGTATAATATTATATATACATATATAGTCTGATTCTGTAGACAAAGAAGAATTAATTTTCTAATCCAACAATATCTTCGTAGTTTTCGTTTACAGAAGGCTTCAAAGCTTAACAAAATGATAATAACTCAACAGGTAAAATCCGTGAATGATTACGAAAGTTACGAGACTGCCGTAATGGGTCATATCAAGTCCGCAATTCAGCTTCACCAAAACGTCATTGAGTAAAGATTTTGTTTAAATACTCACACATGTCAATGCACATAGACGTTTCATACGATCTACAGTAATATACGTTGTTTTCTAATTCAGAAATATTAGTAATCTCGAGAACACTTACTATTTGAACTGGTTTTTCATACTACTACTGAACACTGTAGCTATCGGTGGTTCTTTATACGTCGTAAGTCTTCGATAAAATAACTATTTGTTAAAATAATATTTTTACCGTAGTAATAACATCATATTTTGTAGGTACTGCTAAAACTTGGCCTGTGGCAAGATTTGGTCAGATTCTCGATGTTTTTTGCCTGTATATTTATTCACAAATACTTCATATTCTTACCAGGACAAAAAATTATCAATTATAGCTTGGAAGTTTTTGACAATAGGTAAAACATTTTATTTCAATGTCAGAAGAAATAATGAGTTTTTTTTTCGTTGTATTTGATTCTACAGCTATGCGTGCGATTGGTATAATTTCCCACCAAAGAGCAAGGTACTGATAAAAATCATGATGCTCAGGAGTATCAAGCCGTTACATTTGACTGGTGGAAAGATGATTTTACTCTGTATGGAAACGTATTCGTCTGTAAGTAAACATTGGTTGTATGAACCAACGAATAGCAAAATAATTGCTTAATTCATATTAATGAACTTTTCAGATGCTAAAGGCAGCTACGTCGTACTTTACTGTCTTTGCCAGTACTCAAACAATCTGAGAAGATAAATCTGTAAAAATAAAGATAGAAAATGTAATAAAAAAAAATAAATAAAAGAAGGCACAGCTGTACATTGTAAAATAAAAAAGCTATAAGTTCACGATGCACTACGAATATTTATTTTATTTTAATGTCTAGTACCTTGAATATTTTACATTTTATGTATAAACGTTTAAAAGTGTATTAAGGTATGAGCAATTTCGTCATTAACTCAATTGATTAACTGAATTCTTTGAACGATTCACTTATTGGTAAAGGCATTTGACATCTCGTTCTTGCGCTTATAACGACGTTAAAAATTTGCTTTCGAATAATGAAGCGGATAATTGGATCATATAAAGGTAACAAGACGCTTTTAAAACGATGATTAAAAAATTAGTATTAAAAATAGATTTTAGATTAGAATAGAATATTAGAGGATGTATTCGCCTATTATACAAGAGCTCTAGGAGTTCTCAAAGTCGCTTTGATGACGAATTTTATATTTTAGTGTGCAATAGCTACTCAAACCTGGTGATCAAGACTGCCGCAGTGCTCTTTTGATACTTAGTCGGATTTGTTAATTTTATGTTTAAGTGAAATTGTAATTTTACATCTTTGTTGGATTATATGTAATGTAATATTTTATACATTCTGGGAATAAATAAATTGTCATAACGCAAAATAGAGATTTCAAAAGGGACCAGTCGATGGATTTCGCACGAATATTTCGAAAAATGATGAACAATCAAAGTTTGGATTTTCAACGAATTGTTACAAAAAATTGTATAACGCCGAATTCTCTCCGATAATTAAATCTAAAATCCCTATACATTAAAGTTTGTTATACTTACATAACATTTAATATTAAAATAAACTTTTTTATATTTAATCATAGATTCTAATATTGAAATAAGTTTATATTATTATTAAAATAGAAAGAGATATTGCTTTATAAAGCTTATCATAAAATAGTACTTATACAGCTTACAATTAATTAAACACAATTTAAACGTAATACGGTTAATTCCTACATATGGGCAAGTTAACATAAATTGCAGTAATGTACCCATCTGTGACTTTTTCACATCTATTCCTTCAATATTTCTATGACCGCAATTTAACGGAGAAATTTGTAAAAAATCGTTTAACTCAATTTTTCGTATTCATCGTGTTTCAAAAGTCTCTTAGACACATAGCTTTAAAAGACCGTGTCAACATTTTCTACGCGAAAGTTTGATAGACATCGTGAATACGCAGACGTTGAAGCTATCCAAAATGTTACAAAGTATTCAATGCGACGATTCACGAAATCGCGCGAATCACGACATCAAACATGTCCATATATAAATAATATATATATATATATATATATATATATATAAATATATATATATATATATATATAGATCCATAAGAAAGATACGTAAAATTGGAAACAGCACGCCTGATTGAAATCGATGTGAAAAAATGGCAAGCTGTGCCGTTCGCGTATATTACATTCGGATTGGCAGGCTCGGATGCAAACAACAGGCAGTCGTGTATATTAACTTGTGCTTACACTATATCGGGGATATTTAGTTTACTATCGCATGCGGTGCGCTGTAATTTGCGGATCGACGCGTCGATATAGACAGGTGGCGAAAAACGATTCCACCTGACAGGCGAGAGCAATGCAAAAAGCTACATACATATATATAGGTATAATATAGACAGCATACAGATATATATATATATATATATATATATATATATATATATTGGGAGTAAGCGGGCGAGAAGAGAAGAGAAAGCCCAGACCTGATATAATTATTACGAGCATCATGTATATAATAAGTCGATTGGAAAGAGCTTGGGCAGCAGGCGATGCAATATGTATATGTATATAGATACTCGTGAGTGAAGGTCCGAGCGAGTCGTAAAATCATACGGCAGCGCCGAAATGCTCGAAATAACCCTCAATTAGAGCGTAATTAGTATCATGGCTTGTAATTGATTTCGATCGATTGGTAACGCGAGAAAGTCTCTGCGAGAGTGTAGCTGAGCTCTTCCTTATTGCGCTTCTTGTTGCTTCTATTGTTAGTGTTGTTGTTGCTGCTGTTGTTGTTGTTGTTGTTGTTGTTTCTACCGCTGGTGTACGCAAGTCCGAGCGAAAGGATATGCGATGGAAAAAAAGCCAATCACGATAAATTTATCGTGACGGTAAAAGAACGAGCCCCATATGGAATGTTGTGGTAAAAAAATGTATTGAACTCAGTCTCTAATATGTAAGCACGTCGTGCAGTAGAACACTTTTTAAATTGAAAATTTATTAACTTTATTTATTATTATTATTATTATAAAGTTAATTTTTTTTTAAAGAACGATAAAAATATTCTTTTACAAGACCTAACAGAAGTTGGTGTTATTATTCTGGGCAGAGATATGGATTTTGTAATTAAATCCCAATTTAATTGGTTTGATAAAAAAAAATATAATACAGCTTTTTTCATTCGGTGGCTCATTAAATAGTAACAGTAATTTATTAACATACTTTTAAGAAAAAAAGTTCAGCTTTCTAATAATATTACATTTCTTGTGACATTCCAAGTTCAAAGAAGGAATACGTGTAAAGTCCGTTTAAAATAGGGCTTCGCGATACCATATTGTCTGGTTAAGAAAAAATTGGTCTTGAAAAAAAAATAATAAAATGATTACGATTAGTTGATTTTATAATATATTCATCAATACAATTAAAAAATTAAATAATTCTACTAACGATATAGGTGAATAAAAATTCAATCGCTCATAATAAATGACTCTAGATTTTAATCAAATAATAAAGCTTTCGTTTTCTGCATTACGGGAAGTTAATTTTAAGTTCTAAGAGTGTCTGTTGATCTATAGTACCAAACTTAGCATGAAAAAAAAAAGTTTCGCAGTGCGTGTGATTTACTAGCCTGACGGCGCTGAATGGAAGGATTGTGTCATTTTCAGTAGGAAAGCGCCATTTAATTACAAAAAAATAGAATAGACTTTCTTGCCGTGCCACACGTGTTAGCCTTTATATTTGATGGCGCTTCGAAATAAAATTATAATAAAAAAGTCTTGATCTTGTCTTAAAAACGTTTAGTTCAAAACAGTCTTAGTATCGATTTGAATCAAAAGACAAGAATAGAATAAAAAATTCTTGATCTTATCTTAAAAATGTCTCAGTATTGGTAATAAATTACAAGACAAGCCGATATCAAGAATAATCTTAGATCTTAGTGAACTTCGTAATTATTTCTTATCTCCAAATACATCGTGTTCCAGTAAAATGAAAATATCACGAGGACACTAGTGTCGCTGAATCGAAGTAATTTAAGTACATCCCTTATTACGAATACATAGTAAAAATGAATAACCAAAAAAAAACACCGTAGAAAACAGCTTGTCTCGCGACAATAAAAAGCATAATTGGGATTTATATACGCAAAATTTCTTGATAAGGCGTGCAACTCGCACACTATAGAGGCGTCAGTATAGAGAGAGAGAGAGAGAGAGAGAGAGAGAGAGAGAACCCGAGAGGGCAGGAGTAAAAAGGACGAGGAAAGGGGATCGGCATAAGTCCCAAGCGCTGCTTCCACAGCAGCCACCCACGGCGCAACAGCTACAGCTTCAACATCAACGGCAGCATCGTCCCGTTCGTTTCGCTTCGTTTCGCTCCTTTTCCTTCCTTCCCTTCGCACTCACACGCACACGTACACACACACACACACACCCAGAACCCTCATTCCCGACGTCATCGTCGCGCAGCTCGCTTATTATACGCGTACACTCGCGTATGTGACTTTTTTGCATCTACTGCGCGTGTATTACCACTTTATTCCTTCCCTCGACTCCTCTCAATATTCGCGCACAGAGTTTCTTCCTCTTCTCTCTCTCTTGGCTACAAGTGCATATATATATATATATACACACACCTATATATACATACACATATACATGTGTACGAATGCGTCTCCTCTCTCTCTCTCTCTCTTGGCTATAAGTGTATATATACATATATGTATATATATGTATGTACGAATGCGTGTGAATGTATACATGCGTACGTCGCAGCGACATGTGTAGAGACTTCACGGCCAAGGCGCGCGCGCGCGCGTCGCTACTTACTGATATTTATTGCGCCTAGAAATGTGTACGGCCCGTCATAAATCTCCGCATTCACACGCGGCTTCTAATTTACATATTCCGCTCCTCGTTTCTTCCTCTTGCTCGCGCTCGCGTGTATATAGGTATGTGTGTGAGTGTATATATATGTATATAGTACCAGCATAAACGCACTCTCTAGTTAGCCTCTCTCTCTCTCTCTCTCTCTCTCTCTCTGTTGCTCATCTGCTGTCTCTGTCTCTCTACTGTGCACGACGATTTTTCGTTTCTTCTTTTGCTGCGCTGCGCTCGCGGTGGCCCACGCTCTTCTCGCTATATTTCTCTAGATCGCTGCTCCTTCTGCTGCTGCTGCTGCTGCTGCTGCCGGAGTGGGATCGCGTGAAGCGAGAAGGAGAGAGAGACTGAGAAAAAGGGAGAGAAATGGTTGAAATTATTGGTTTCCACCTTTCATCTCGTCTATACGACTCTGAGAAAAGGAGATACCACGAGACTTAATGTATAACTGATGAAATCGTGGATTATAAATCGACGTCGATGACAGGATTGTGCAAAATATCGTTTGCGTACTTGCGTAAGTTTCGATCGTTTCAAATTCAAAACAACGGTACAGCGTTAAGGTATGCGTATATTTATCGCTGTACGAATCTTTGAGTAATACAGTTGTCGAAATTTACAAAAAAAAAACTACGAATAACTATGTATGACTGTGAAACTACCGATAGAAATAAAGATTAGTTGAATAATAAATGTTATGCAACAAATAGAATTCTGTTTCATAAACTGTGGTACACATTTGTAATAAATGTGTTTCGAACTCTGATAAAGGCTATTTTGGGTTGTTCTAAGAGAATTTAATCGTTGATTGCAAAGAATTGAAACAGAAAATTTGAAATTAAAAAAACTTAGTTAATTATTACATTTAAATAAATCATTACTCGCGTTCAATTTTCACAAAATCAACTTATTTATTTACGCAATTCATACTTGCATCGAATAGGTTTTCAATTGATTTCAGTAAGTAACTTATTGGTGAAAATAAATATTAGTTAAAAGAAAAATATTGTTTTTTATTCAAGTAACTATTTTCATGATTCAATTCTCATGAATTCAGGACCCAATTGTCAGTGAATATTGCCTGGAGTGATGTCAATAAATGAAAATTTTTAATTCCTCAAACAAAATAATTTTCACTAAAGAGCATCAAATACGTCCACAGCGAATTAGAATATTCGAATCTGCGCATAAAAATAGTATAGCTATATATCAATGCAAAAAAAAGATTTCAATCGATTACCTAATATTGTTTTGAAAGAAAAAGATCATTTTTTACGAAACTAAAAAAACATGGTATATCTAATAAAATTCTATTATCATATTCAGCGCTGTTGACTCCGCGTTACATTAATCTATAAATAAATTAAAAATATAAAAATTGCACTCTCCGATTTGTACAAGTAAACATCTTACATTTTTCAATTACGCAACTTTACCTTACCAACGGCCAAATATACTTTGTATCCGACGATGATCCCATAAATAAACAAACAAATACCTACACACACACACGCTCGCGCGTCCAAAAAAAGCAGCCTCGAATCATCCATTAAAGTGCAATGAATATAAAAATCTCATGCAAATGCGTAATTATTTCTTTATGCGAAAAACCCGTTCGCATCCCCTAACTCGATGAGAAAAAAATGAAGAAAAATGAATAAGGAATAAATCTCTTGAACTCGAATTAAAAAAAAAGAAGAAGAAGAATTTGCGGGCTTGCGCGCGTGCAAAATACATCTTGGTGGGTCTCACGGGGATTCGGAAAAAGCGACCACTTTCAAGGGCTCTCTCGAGTTTTTTCGGCTTGCGCATACATTTATAGCTCTATACGTATAGAATATACACACGGCACGGAATATTCGTTACATATTCATTCATTTGTCCGGAATATCCTTGTAATAATAAAAGCCCGCTGCATGGCTCCCCTACATATTCATTTGGCTCGTCGCGAGCTTCTGCATTTATATTATACATATAGCTATATGTATGTGTATATATATATGGAAGAGACAGAAGATCGCATGTAATAGAAGGAGAGGTCTCCTGGGAGATGGGCGTCGCGGGCGTGCATAATTTGATTAAGCCGCGCTCTTGCACATCCTTTCATATTTATGATCCTCCGCAGGTGCTAATTTTTATTGCTTCCTCGCGCGCCACCGCGGAGAAAGTTTTGCTTTCGCCCAAAAAAATGAAACAGCCAACTCGCGCGTGCTTTTCGAATTCTGATTCGCCAAGCGCCAAGCGTCAGTTTTTTATTAGCTTGTCCTTCGTTTATTCGAGGCAGTATATAGCACTGCGAGCAAGGCTAAATTAAGAGGCCCCCATTTAACTGTTTCCTAATTAATTTTAGATTGAAAAATCTGAGTGTCTTGTGTAAAAATCTCTTTAAACCCGTATGCCAACGTGTATACTTGATTTTATGCTTTTTTATTATTATTATTATTATTATTATGATAGTACGAGGATAAGTGAATAAGACATTTTTAATCTGACGAAGCAGATGTTTCGATAGCGATTGCAATGTTAAAAAATATAAAACAAGATGTTGATTGTGTGTTGTATATATTTAAATGCGTATACGAAATATCATTGTTAATAAATTATTTTAGTTTATATTATTTCTGTCGATGAATTTATTTAATTTATTTATGTATTATAAAAGGAAAATTTAATTTTTTTTCACTTTGTTTCATTGAGCGATTCGAGTAGGGCTTATTTCTTTTGGAAAACTTGTTATTGTTGCCATTTGTAATATATTTTATATATTCCATTAGTTAAATTATGTATAATCTGCAATAGAATTTTCATTCTTTTTTTAATAAATTTTGTACTCTCGATTATACTTTTTAACACATTTTACAATAGCGTAGCGTGTTATTACACGCTACGCAATAACTATAATAATAAATTATCGATTCTAAAGTAAATAATAATTTCATATTTCACGGTTTATCATTCCCAGAATTTTGAAAAAAAATAACAATTTGCTAATAAAATCTTTTTTATTGTGGTATTACCTGTAGCTGTATATAAGAACTTTGGAGCCGACGATATTGAAAGTGAAGCTTCGAAAAGAAAGTGATCGATTCTCATGAATCGAAAAACATATGGCTATACGTAATGACGACGCTGCAATTAATGTCGACATCGACGATTAATTTAATAAATAATTTATTCTTATTTTATTATAATATAATAAATTCCGATATTTTCGTACCACAGCAATGCATGGATTGCAATTTGCAAGCGCTTTTGTTATATAATGCACGAAAGACTGAGACTATCGAATCTGAAAATGAAAGCAGTGAGTCATAATCGGTGACTGACAAAAAACTAAAGTCAAAAATATTTAAATTAAAAATATTATCTCTTGAAATTCCAAAAAAAATCGACTCATAGCGCGTATAAATTAAATCGTTAAATAAATCGAATTATCCTAGTCGATGTAATAAATAATTGCGATAATGAACATTATCACACTTGATTAAAAAAATGTATAAAAAAATATACGAACAATTAAAAAACGATTGTATATTAAAATATAAAATGAGCTATGATGTTGGCATACGTATATCTGTTACAAATTATTCAGCGAAGGAACTTTAGCCATTGATTGTTGAATTATGCATTATGCATTGGTGATATTATGCACACGATATATGTGAAAATGCACATATTGTCTATTACACACTCGACGATTGGATTTTTGCCATTGCCTTAGCCGAAGGCGAAAGCGAGATCTCTATAGACAATAAATATTAGAATTATACGAAATCCCGAGCGAATCCTGCAAAATTATTGTTTTTTTTTTAATTTCTAAAATAAGGCTCTGTAAATAATTTTACCTTCAACTGGCCGACTTTTGCTACATAATAGAGCTATATGTTATATATATATACGATTCGCATGTAGAAATTACGCATAGAGTGCACGCATATATATTTATGGAATATTAATGAAATTCTTCGACAGCTCAAGGATGAGAGAAAGGTAACAGGTACACAGACCGTATATTAAGTACAAGATGGCCTCTTCGATTTTCTGTGCTTTCATCGGCCGTAAGCATCATTCTTATCCGAGCTTTCCGACGGTAAGGTTCTGATGTCAATTATATTACACTATGAGTGAGTGTACTGGTGATTCCTGGAAATTTGCTGCGTTAGCCGAGAAATTAATAGGAATCTGGCCTTATATGAATAATGCATATGACGAGTGCTTGCAAGCTCTGGTGTGCTTCTGTTTCCAAGCGCTGATGATACCGTTAGTAAGTATTAACATTACTACATTAGGTGGACTTTGTACATATTACTGCCTTGAATTTTGAATTTTCGACAAAAAATTATTCAGTATTATTAGAAAGCTAGACATTTTTTTGTTAAAAGTGTATTAGACAATATTATTTTATATGATCTACCAGAATGTGATGTGGTTTTTTGGTTTTGGCGTAGGTTCGCAGCTAAGCGAGGACACCTAAAATTACTTACACATTTAGTGTGAAAGTTGTAGATGATATGTATATCTTTAAGTTGAACTTTGTTTCACAAGGCCCTTTGTGAATAGAAAAATTGTTAAAAATCTATAACTAACTTTATAACTATTCTTTTAAATCTTGGTGTATTTCGTTGCGTCAACATTTGTCTGCTCATTCGGATTGGAAATCCCTGTGTTTTTACTTTAAAGAATGTACGAAAGAGTACTTATGCCAATTTTCAACTCAATTGGTTCATTACATCAGTTTGAATCTTACGAAGAGTGAGGTTGAAAGAACCTACTCGAATTATCAACGAAGCAACTTAAAAAGCGAAAAAGAATCAAATTTAATGTATACGTAACTACAACTTCAGTATTAAATATATAAGTAACGAAGTTAATTTAACTGATACAAATTTTACAACGTTAGGAAGCCTCGTTAAAGGTGTTAAGCCCTCTTAGACAGCTAAATAGATTTTAAAAAAAGTGTGAGATTAATTTAATATATTGTGAAATAATTTAAGGTTACAGCACTTGTAGACGAAATTGGATTTCACATAGACATTGTCGTAGAAAATACCATTTGGGAAATATATTTAATTACTGCAATTATCAAATGCACCTCAGCTCTATTATCTAAAGAAAAAGTGAGTAATTATCATAAATTTTGTGTTCAACTAATCTTAATTTAAAGGGACAAAACAGCTTTAAAGTCAAGATTCCAAATATTAGAAATGAAATATTTTCAACAATTTAGATTAAATCTAAACTAAATTAATACACTTCAAAATGAAAATTTTACTAGTAAGCATTGGATGAAATGATCTAAAATTTGGAAGAAATATTTTTTGACACACCTGTTTTGCACGAATGTAGGGATTTTAAATCGAATGATCAGAGAAAAACATTTTGATATTACAAAATTTAATATTTTGTACTCATTCGTTACCATCTTTCGAATCTTTCAAAAAAATATTTAAAATTCGAATCGTTAAATCGTCGTTTCAAGGTGTTTTATCCCGTTGAACAGTCAATATTTTTTTAGCATGAAAAAATTTACTATTCCATCTCAAAAATCTGGCAAATGATAATTAACAAAGAAGAAACAAAAATTATTCTAACGTTTACGTATGGAGGTAATTCAATCTTTCATTTTCGAGTATATCCGCCTAACATCTTATTATTCTTACAATTAAGTTTTCTTTTTCATCTTCATCCACGCAATAGTCATGATTTTTGTTCTCGTCCTATTGTGCTGTATTACAAAGCCATTGGAGAATTACAGCAGATCCTTGAAATTAGAGTTCCACCTAAAGTACATTATTGGCATTGAAAAGTATTTTCGTCAGATGATTTATCGTAATATTTGTCTAGTGGTATTTCTCACTTATGATACAACATGTTTGCAGTTCGTTTAATTTAATTAAGTGAGTATTTAAACGCGTATTATATAGCTATATAAAGCTGCTACTGTACATAGAGTTTCAGAACGAAATAAAATGATAAAAAAATCGGAAGATTAAATTCACGAATAGATCAAGTAATGAGGCTTCTAAATTTCATCTCATCATCGAAGCAATTCATCTTCATCAAATTGTGATTCAGTGAGGTTGATTTAAATTAAATATCCTTAGGTAGGTCTATCAAGTAATATTACTGATAATCTATAATAATATTTTTTTTTATTTTCAATTCAAAAAAATACTAAAAATCATTGTTTAAATAAAATCAGTAAATTCCACACTATTTCGTCTCGTGACTTTTCAAATTTAAAACAATAAATTTGGAATGACCATAAATCACTATTTTATGAAACAGTGAGTTTTCACCGCGAAGTCAGTGAATTTCATTCATCTAAAATGACTACTTTAAACTAATAACTCCATACTATCAAAAGTCACTGTTTTACTCAGTAAATTATCGCTAAATTCAAGGTTATATAACAATTAATCACACAAAGTACCATTAAAAATTCTCAATTAATAATAGATATACACTGAGCATCGAAGTAATATATTTTCAAATAAAAAAGAACAAGTCACTAACGAAATCAGTGATATCATTACAATTACAAATCTAGTCTTTACAACATCCCCTTTTTTCATTTAATCAAATTCTAGTTATTCAACATATCCATAGATTGTCCACCGCAGATCAGAGCTCTGCTAAAATTCACGACGACAATCGGGCCCATAATTTCCTCAAACACGGAAACGTCTCTATCCGTAAGTAAAATCTTTCGCTCAAACGCACTAAATCCATAAAAACTCGATTAACCCCAAAACATTCGAAATTTCAAGGTAACTCACAACGGAGTATCGTACGCAACAACTAAATAAAATAAAAATCAACAACACGAGCTGCTGAAATACATCGTTGAATAAAAACCAGTCAACCACCCAAACACATGTTTATTTTCCTATTGTCACCAGCCACCAAAACCAATCCCTCATTTCATCTCGAAAGAAAAAAAAAATCCAGCAACATAATCATCTCAGCAGCAGCAGCAGCAGCAGCAGCAGCAACAGCAGCAGTCTCGGCTCTCGCGTTAAACGCGCATTAATTTGCGTCCGGCCTCACCCGCAGAACCACTATACATGTATGTTCCCTTGAAGATGCTGGCCATATACGTTGGCGTGAGTAAAAGAGGGCGTGATGGGGGACAGGTAGTGGAGGCACTCGCGCATCTCTCTCTCTCTCTCTCTCTCTCTCTCGCGGGGGTGAGAAGGTGTAGCGAAGGCGAGCGTCGGAGCTTGGCTCGTAAAATGGAAATCAATTACATCTACACTTAACCACTTAAACTGGTTTCGCCACGGTCTCGCTAAAGGACCGAGCGAAAAGCCGAAAGCGAGCACGTATATAGTGAGCCCGCAGCTGAGAATAAGAGCGAGGAGGAGGAGGAGGAGGAGGAGGAGGAAGAAGATGAAGAAGAAGAAGAAGAAGCTGCCGTTTGTACCTATATAGTTGCAGGTCTCACGCGCCGCGCGACTGCCACTATACTGCGCAGACACGACGGTGAGCACCGCTGGAGGCGCTCTCTTTCTCTCTCACTCTCTTCTCTGCGGCGAGCCGCAGATCATTCGTATCAACATAATTACAAGCTCGGAAGCCGCCTCTCTGTTTCTCTCACCTCGCTCCACCCATCACAACATCACACACGCTCTCGCCCTCGTATATACCTATATAGATATATATACACGTATATAGTGGCTACTCCTGTCGGCTTTTTCTTCACGCGCTTGTGCCGACAATCTCGTCCTCACCCGCCGTTCACTGCTACGGCACCTTATACCGCTATAAGTATACCTATATACTCTCTTCTTCAGGTCGATGTATATGTATGTGCTGCAAGAGAGAGAGAGAGAGAGAGAGAGAGAGAGAGAGAGAGAGAAAGGCTTCGAGAATCGAATCTCATACCTCCCCCTACTCTGTTCTCGCCGCCGCGGCTCATCTTTGCGTCTGATGCGCGCACCCGATGCCGCGGCCGCAATTCGCCGATGCTTTGAACCATGCCGGCGTGTAAGCTTCTATATATGAGAGCATCGGAACATCGAGTTAAGAGTAGCGCACACTTTTGTTTTAAATCCGTACGCACTGGATTCTCGATCGCGCGCTCTCTCGGGCTCGCAAGGAAAAAGGAAAAATCCACGGGAGATTGGAAAATTTCGTTGTTGTTCAATTTTAGAAAGCTTGTATTACATTTCCTGCTTAACGCTCGTTTCGAAAATCGATGCTGTGCGAATTCGACGTCGACAGCGAGAAACAATTCACGAGGGAAGGAAGGAAGGAAACTCCTGGTGGCGATGGTAAATGTATTTATTTATTTAAATATAAATTATAAAATTGATCCGATCAAAATTACGAGGAAAGCTGAAATTGGTTTGGAAAACAAATGAATCCTAACTTGTTTTTGAGCTTTGCTTTTCTTAATCGTTAATTTACTTACTTGAAAGTAGTTCGATTGGCAAATTATTCAAAGTTTTATCGGTACTATGTGTAATTTACAGCCTATTACGCTTTTGGCTGTACGATGTTCTTGTTTTTTGTCATTGCCGTATTTTTAATATAGTTTTTCATATTCATATAATATTAACAAATAGTTAATTTGTTAATATTTTTGTATGTTCATTAAATTGTTCTGATATGCTTCATCCTTATTGCGATTGATTAATAATAAAGATTATATAGTAAACTAAAAAAGTAGATATTTGATAATATTTAAATAAATTAAATTAACATTATAGATTAAAAGGTATGTTAAACGAATCATCGTCAAAATATACACCTATTGTCCAAAATACAGTTTCAAATAAATTCTGTGCGCACCGGGTTCTTATTCCCAGAATATTCAATTTTAAAACTCAAATATTCCACGTTTTAAAAATGTATCCGCGATTCTAAATACGCAAGCGAATCTATATCGGTAAAAAGAAAATAAAAAAAAAAAGAAGAAGTAAAAAAGCAGTTAGTCGTGATAGAAGATGTACGACAGGCATCTCGGAAAGGAGAATTTAAATGACTTCCGATAAGAGACGAAATAAAAATCGGCTCTCTTCGATCCCGTATGCAGAAAGCGAGCATGCGAGATTGGAAATTTGTAATTTAATTACCAGATAGGCGTATCGCTTGTTCACGAGTCCACGGCACCCGACGAGAGAAATGAAACGGAAAGGCGAGGCCGTAATTTCGCACGCGCGAGCTAAACCTTTTTTCAGCTTCAGCTCCGTGCTTATTATCTAAATTGATTCCCGTCGCAACAGCAGCAATAGCAACAGCATCGAGAGAAGCTGTTGATGTTGAATAAGACGGTGACGCAGAAATAACTAAGCATCGCGTATGATAAAGAGTCTCCGGCATTGGACATACGCGTGTATAGGTATATAGATATAAGGATCGGGTAGAGTAGGATCGGGTGGGATTTATTTTTCAATTCTATCTACGTCTTCTAAGCTACAGCTTTCAGCAGCTGCGATACTGTGGAGCGAGATCGGACGTCCGTGAGTTACGCTCCGAGAAGCAAGCCGAGCGTGAACCTTGGCTTCTGAGATTAACGTCTTCCCTCGTCTCTTCTTTTCTCTTGTAACGAGTGAGCTTCTTTTGCACACGCGTTTGCCTAAATGCATTTTTTATACGGAACCGTGTGTGTGTGTGTGTGTGTATGTGTGTATGTGTGTGGATTAGTGGTTGCGTTGAGAATTTGAAAAAGTCTTTGAGAAAAATAATTGAATTTATTGTCAATATTGAGCCATAGGCGTGCCGCTGTTGCTGATCAATGCCGGACTGAGAGTGTGGGCTGTGATTTTCGATGTCGGATTTGAATCTTTGATTATTTTGGGAAGATTCGATGAAATTTTACTCAGATAAAAATGTTTGGATGGATAATAAAAAATGTTCTTTTTGTTTCTATTTAATGAATATATCTATTTTAATGTACACATTTATTTTAAAAATTTATTTAAATTACAGTAAATTGTTAATTGGCTATTCGTATGAAATTTTTCGACTTTAAACAACATTATTTAACAAAAATTGTGCTTTTGTTCAATGTATAAGCCGTATTTTTGCAATATTAAGGTCTAAACTTGGAAATGAAGTTCTATTTCTTATTGACCCAAAAGACCTAAGAGACTGTCAACGATGAACTTTGGTATTATTGTTATGTCACAGTGAACTATTAACTTACAACAGTCAAATTAGTGTATTTAGAGGCATTTTTAACGCAAAAAAGAAGGTAGATACAATGCCAAATTAAAGTTTGAACAAAATTGTTTTGTTCGGTCAATCTATCAGAGAATGACTCATATATATTGATATATACTTAACAGAAAATATGAACTAAAGTCAGACACATTATTAAGTATCGAAAGTGCGAATATTTTGGAAGAGCCGATAATCAATGCTGTCCTTGATTTATATTTCGATGAGTATACAAAGTACATTTACGATGATGGGAGAGGATCGTCGGAGAGAGACAGGCGTGTAAAGTCGCATTAAAGCTTCAAAACGGTTCATCAGCGCGGGCCGAACTCACCGAGCCGTCAGCGTCAATCCAGCATTGAAATGAAGCGCGTTGGTCCGATATATATACTATATACATGCCACAATAATAACTCGGCTGCAGTCTGGCGAGCGAGAACGCGTGCGACGTTGACGCTTGATCTCCCAACTCTCTCTCTCTATCTCTCTCTCTCTCTCTCTCTCTCTTTCTGTCTCGACGTGACCGCAAGAGCCTTTCATGCATATAAGTAAGTACGCCGAGGCGGTACAGACATGCAGACACGTCGCATCGTTGGAGCCACGCGAAGATCATCGCTAATGACCCGTCGTCGTCGGCGCAGATGTGCCGGGATAAACGCGCCGCTCGCGAAATTGAGCGCATGAAGCGGCGTTTGATCTGCGGTAGGTGCAGTACTCGTACCGCTGCAATATCGGCGGCGGCTGAGAAAGAGAAGGCTCTCCGATCGTTCAATTTCGCTCGCACGTACCTGATTCTACCTTGTATATATGTGTGGGTACGAGTATATGGGTCATTCACTGACAGATTGACCGGTTGAGATCGTTGTTTCGTGTCAATATTTTTAAGGAGACCAGCCTGGGCTGAGTTCCGAAAACGAATTTTCGGCCACTGAGTTGACTTTTTATACTTCGAGAACACGGGTGAGAGACACGATGTTTGCAACCTGTACTGGGCTGTGTTATCTTTATTTTCGTATTTTTATTGAAAATAGGCTTGTTATCGGTAAGCGAATTCTTTTAGATTTATTCCGCGAGGGTTCTTTAAGTTACAGGCGTTTTTACTGATCTATTGTTTTACTAACTATTAAAAATCGTAACTTATGGGAAGCGTTTGTTACTGAAGATACTAATGGGAGTTTTGGTGAAAAATTGGTTAAAGTTTAGAAATAAAATATACTTTTAAAGATGAGTAGATGTGTATAGTATCGTAATCTCCAAAGTCTTCATCTTCAGTAGGATCTCAGGATTTGAGCCTTGATATACAGAAATTCATAAGAGGCCTATTGCTACAAAAGTCTTGTTACTAGCTATCGAAGGGCTAGACATTTGAAATGGTAAAACTATTTTCTATTATTAGCATCAGTGTAAATAATAATCACATTGTTATACATATTAAAAATTATGAATTTAGTAATTTGCACGTATGAAACGTGTCTCGCGCCCTTAAAGAAGGTTCGCGCAAAAAGACAGTACCAAAGAACCCGTCAATCTGTCGCAGAATTACCCATATACACGTGATATATGTATAGATATAGACAGGGTAGGTATCGTTATACCGGACGCGGTACAGAGCGCAGTTTCGGCACCTCGGGCGTCCAGCTACATGCGAATGCCGCGCGCGAGAAATAATTGCGCGCTGACAAGCTGTGAAATGAATTTATTTAATTTCAGCCGGCTATAACAGAATTACACGGCAGTTGCCGGTTGCCTATAAACGCGAAGAGAAAGAGCTGAAAGTAAGGGAGAGAATAAGATGCCCGTGAGAGACGTATAAAGAGAAACGAGCGGCGCACGCGCCTCTTGGACTTGAGCAGCAGTGAGTAATTAACGAAATTTTTCATGGTCCATTTCGCTCTTCCATTTCTACTTATGTTCTCTTTATTGTTTTCTGCTCCTGATGCTGCTACTACCCGATCGTTCGTTTATTTCATTGATTTCTATTCATAAGCTTTTTTTGCTAGGGGTATATTGGTTACGCCGCGCACGGAGGAAAGCCAATGAATCCTAATGGCTTTCATGTTCTTTTGTTGCGACGATCACATTTTTGACCCGTAAATCATTGGCGCAAGTTTTTGTTAATTCAATTATTACAGTATCGAATGATCGTTTTGTCTTATTTTTTTCTCATTTATTATACCGAATTTAAATACAAGTCCAGTTACTGACGACCAGATACAATCACAATATTTTCTATGAATATTGCATTGTCTTGGTATCGTGAAGTTCTAGATTAAAATTATAAATTAACTGTTGAGATTGAATTATTTAGTTTTTATTACTTTTAGAATTATTTAATTCTTAATTTACGTCCATAAGTCATTATTAAAAATGTAAAATTTATATTATTGTATATTTGCGTAAGTTTCGTATTACAGCAATAAACAGAAAAAAAAATTTTTTAATCATTCTACAACATCCCTTAATAAACGATATTTGCCATCGTAATACCTCTTGGTATGGCGAATCACATTTTCGATTAAATAATTTGTTTAATTTTTACTTTAAACTTTCGAATGTTTTTTTTATGTCATTGATAAAGTCGCGACAATAAGAATTAATATCGAATGACACGAATTTCGAATACGAGGTCGCGAAGCGCTAAATTTTTCCTCCCATGCGTGTAAAGACTAATAATTTATGAATAAAAAAAACGCTCTAAAGAACCTTCGACAAGCGATCGTCAATAAATAAATAAAGTAATAAACAATTAACGTGCAATTTCACCTCATTAATCGTTCCCTTTCTTTAACGGACATCGTAATTTCCTCAGGCAAAAGGAGATTAAGGAATATGGAGAATAAAGAATAAGGCTTGGCGTTAATTGATGAAAATCCATTTATTTTATCCCTGGCGCTACACGCAGAGTGATTCATCTTTTCCATTAATTTGTTGTTTTTTTGCATCAATCTACACGACTTGGTAGGACGATATTCTTTACTTTGTATATACAAATCTCACGCGCCTCTAACGAGGCTGGAATAATACTATTACGGTATGGTACAGCTATCACAATTCTTCTCTCTCTCTCTCTCTCTCTCTCTCTCTCTCTCTCTCTCATACACACACAGATAGACTTACATAAGTGACATTCGCACCGTATTTCTCGCTAAGTACATCAACGATATATTTATACATAACACGTATCATACACAATCTGTCTGCGTCCGTAATGATTGTTTCTCACTGGTTTACATTATCTGCCTCGGATTACGAACGCTTTATTTAAACTATACAACAAAATCATCGTCGATATTCACAAGTAAAATAATAAGGCTTTGTACTATTTACAATCGATAAAGGTTCGTTATATAGTCGAAGAATCACGGAGAATCCGGGGAGTAGCGAAGAGAACAAATTTCGTATTATATATATACGTATATATGTATGTATGTATATATAGGATACGAGTACACAAAGAGATTCTTTTCTCCGAATCCCGTTCTCCACATTATACATTAGTTCGATCATCGCGGCTACCGAGCTTAAGCGTCCTTAGAGCCGAAAAACCTCGTGTGTCTTTTTTTTTTATTTTTCCCTCGAGTCATCTCGCGAGAGACTCAAGTGGCATCGAGTACAACTGGCTTCCGACAAACGCAACGCGGCTGCGTTTTACAAATACCACCTCAGTGGATCTGTGTGTTTTCTTCTTGGCGCGATGATTCGCACCTTTTCAGCTACTCGGATTTCTTTTTTTTTTCTTTCTTTTATGGGCATAAATACGACGTATAGCTATAGAGTCTAAGGTATATGAACCACGGTCCATCGCATTTGGGAAAAGAGGTTGGGAGGGGGAGAAGGAAACGTCGATACGGGGGCGATGTTTTTCTTTGGCTCCGTGTGGGGTTAGAGGTGTCTTACTATAGCGAAAGGACCGTCGACTGGGTACAATGACAGGATGCTGCTGATGTTTGCTTTTGAGCTTCTTTTCTTTTTTCTTCAATTCAGTTCTTCGCTTTCTCTATTGGGGTTTCTTTTTGGCAGTAAAGTGTAGAGAGAGGGAGGAAAAGAGAAAGAGGCGCTTATTTTGCTAGATTTTTTGTTTTCTAGTCCAGCGATTGGTTATTTATATATATATATATTCATATGTATATATATGTATAGAAAACGCAATAAATTACGACGTTACAATAGTTCAACAACATCCTGACATTTATCATAAAATACACACATAACAATTTATACGATATATTGCAAATCATGTACGCAATAGTAGTAGTAGTAGTAGTAGTAAAAAGAACCGAACAAGCGATGTTTCTTTCATAGCCTCGCGTGTGTATGTGTGTATACATTTGCGTGTGTGTGTGTTCGCGTGAAGAATGTACAAAGCTGTCGTTCTTCTCGTCGAAAGAGCGCAGCTTTTTTTTTCCCTAATATCTTTCGATTTATATGTATAGTATACGTAAGGGACAAACCATATATATAAGTACGCAAGAATAACAAAAAAGATCCGGCTACGCTCGGATGTTCCCTCGATTGCGTCGGCGACGTCGCTTCGAAATTAAATTGCACCGCGGCCTAATTTCGAGGAGTCCGAATCGAAAAAGAAAAAAAACACGAGAAAAAAATTATCCGCGAGCGTAACCATTCGCGCCTATGACGTATATATATGTATAATAATTATCTACAGAGCGTGTTCACTCGCTCGGGATGCGAGAAGCGCAGCCTCGAGTAGAGCGCTAATTGGGACTGGCTGATCTCGGCTGGGGTCGAGCCACCTGCATCGGCGGCGTAGTCGAGCCAGCTCCGGCCGCGGCAGCACCCCCACTCGGGCCACTGGGATAGGGGGCGAACCTGAGCCCGGCCGAGCCGGGAGGGGAGGCTCGCGGTCGGGGCGAGCCGGCGGCGATGACGGAGGCGGCCGACGGTTGCCAGGGCCACGCCGCGGCCGGCGGGTAGGGGTAGCTGCCCGGGAAGGGGCCACCCGACGGAGCGGCGTTACCGGCGCCTCCGCCGTTCGCGTTGGGTGGGGCGCCGCCAGCACCGCCGCCACCGCCTCGAGCCGCTGCCGCGTAGAGTAGCGCCGCCGACGGCGAAGCCAGCCAGGACTGCTGCTGCGCCGCCAGGACGGCTGCCGCTGCCGCCGCTGGGCTGGTCTGGTGCTGCTGCTGATGGTGATGGTGCAACGCCGACGGCGAGCTCATCGCGAGGTGCTCGTACAACCGCACCGGGGGCACTCCGCATCGCACCAGCTGTTGTTCCATAAGCTCCATTGGGTCTCTGTAACACAAAGGAAACGGGGATTTTTATTATTTTTCTCCTTTCTCCGCTTTTTCTATCGACTAGAAATCGTTCGAATGTAACAGCGGACCGGAAGCTAACTCGCGCTATTACGCCGCGCGTACACGCGTCGTAACGAGCCTCTTATCGCGCAGTTGCGTAATTTCCAATTTGTAAAACTGGCCAATTACACACGAGCTCGCGCTTTTTTATCGACGCTCATCTCCCACTCGTCATTCTTCGATTCAACCGTACGAGCTATCGCACGCGATACGCGCATCCGTTATGCAGCGCTAGGAAAAAATTCCAACGAATGTGCACGAGTGTGCGTATGCCCTAGTAGGACTTGCCAGTACTGGCCCTTTACTGGCGGTCGGTATGCTGTTTCGGTATCGGGACGATAAGAACGGGCCAGAGTTGTAACACTGTACTGATCCGTTGATGATGCTGATGCTGGCGTTCCAGATTTCAGCGAGAGTTAAACCTTTGTAAAGTTTGAATACTGTACGCCTGTATTGGCACAAAACTGGCGCAATATCAGCACAGTACTAGTTCGAACCAGGCCAGTACTGTTGTCTGGAGATCAGTACCAGTACTGATCTCCAATGGTCAATTCCAGCTGTAGGGTATACGTATTATACGCATGCGTATCACAGAGTTACGCATTACGGGGCTGAATATACTGCCTCTTCGGGCGATGGGAAGAAAGAAACGCGAATAATGCAATAAGTCCGGCGTGCGTATATGCGAATGAGAAAGAAAAAAGTGCGTATACGCATACGCACCTATGTGCGGCTGCTTAGCGCGTAACGCGATACGCGTGACTCGCGTCGGTTTTTTTTCTTTCTGTCGCTCTTGCCCTCTCTCTCTCTCTCTCTCGCTCTCTCTCGGTACCGGATTGAGAAGCGTATATATATTTATGATATGCTTTCGTGGGGCAGCCGAGTGAAAAGTCGAATTATTTTTCTCGACACGCATGCAAATCGAATTGATACGCGAGCTTCGATAGAGTTAGCAGTTCGAGGCCAACGAAGAGACGCGTTGAATTATTTAAAACGACTGTATACACGAGGCCGTACGTTAGCTGCAGTTTTTACACGCGACTTACCAGGTGGCCCTAGACGCTTTAATCTGGATATCATTTTCGACGTGTATTCAAATTTCACGCGTGCATATTTGACTTTTTTGCTCGAAAAGTTAATATGCCTAGCGCGCGTATGTGTGCGTGCGTGAGAGAGAGAGAGAGAGAGAGAGAGAGAGAGGGATCTTTGAAAAGTTATTAATCAATTACCAATCACGTCGAGACGCATTCAACGCTTGCTTGACTCGTACACTCTGCTCGATACGTGTTTGATTTCTAAATGTTTTAAGCAAAGAATAAAGCGCGTATACGGTGCGCAAACCGTATCTAACTAGAATTAAATTGATTGATGGGCTTTTTATGGGATTACGTCAAACTCCGCATTAATCATTTTTTACGATTCGCTCGCTGGACGAAACGACTTTCTTTTTTTTTCCTTTTTTCTTTTTTTTCGACTCGACGCAATAATATTATATTGTGCACACAGGACCGGCTTTTCCTTATCTTCAAACGAAGCAATAAATATTTGCGCAACGAGCGCATTGGAAATACCTGTATCCGCGAATATGTATCCACTGAGAAAAAAGATTTTCTTTGGATCGCTTCGATCTAATCGTTACATTTCTTTGAATGTAAATTTATTTCTAACGTATTCTTTTTCTTTAAATTACTGCGAACACTTGTCGGAATCTGAAAAACACTATTACATTTACTCAATAGTTACGTATCGCATTTGAATTAAGTGCACTTGCTGATTTTCAATGAATAACTTTATGCGGTTAAGCTAGAAACAAGAGTGACGAGTTAAATTGTTGCAATTGTTGTATTAAAATACTCGTAGCGGAATAAAAATCTTCTTGTCCAATGTAT
Organism: Apocrypta bakeri; assembly: GCA_018906985.1. NCBI lineage: Eukaryota > Metazoa > Arthropoda > Insecta > Hymenoptera > Pteromalidae > Apocrypta > Apocrypta bakeri. Next base: position 4,284,096 of record JACCIA010000002.1, read on the forward strand.
ATATATATGTGTGTGTATACAAATAAGAAATCCGTGAAATTTTACCCTTAGCAGAGGTAGACGTTACGGAAAGGGATTAGCTTTGCGAACGGGAGGGCGACCGAAGATCCGGGGCTAATCGCCGTCGGACGAGTCGGACCACACACGGCATGTATATCTCTAGAGCTCTGGCGCTCGCTTCGAATCGACAAAAGCCAGCTACAGCAACTACGATGACTTTTTCTCGGAAACTCGCGAGATGCTTTACATCATAGCTAGCGATAGCTCGAGTGCTTCCTAGGAGAGTTATAGAGTAGCCCCGTATGATTTATTAGCCACGAGAGCCAATGCGATAAATGTATTTCTGCTGAACTTCGCGGAAAAGACAGAGACAGTGTATGCAGATGTGAAAAGTTCGTTGGAACAATTGCCGGTATAGCTATTACTTGAAATAATTATCGTTACGCGACACTCGATTATTTTTCTATCAATAATGAATTTTAAGATTATTTCATCGTTTGTCAAACGCTTGTAACAGTGTGATCTGCGCGTGTTCGCCAAACGGAGAAGTATAGTAATACATAGCTTTAATCGACGTATACGTTTAAGCGAACTTAGACTAATCGCTCGATTTACAGAGAAACTCACGCTGGTCGTTATTCGGGAAGAAAGAAAAATCGAAAAATCGACAAAAAGGCATGCTCTGATAACAATTAAAATGACGCGTGATTTGCAATACGAATCAGCCACACCTCGCAGTCCAATTTTTTCACTCGACATTAAAGCTATTTTCAAAGGAATAATAATTACCGCAAATCCTACAATCAACGCGCTGATTTCGACATTTTTCAAACGCGTCTACAAACACAAACGCATATGTTCGCGCGAATAAGCATTGGACATTAAATTCTCGTCCTTCATTCATCCGTCCAGCGTGTAATTCCGGAGCATTTGCAAATCGATGCGTGACACAGAAACGCCGCCATGGGTAATTGGCCGTCGTCGTCGTTCGCGGGTATTATCGCTTTTAGCGCACCGAGCGCTCTCTTTTTTTCTCTCAAAGGAAGGGGGCTGGACTGCTTGCGAGCGAGCATTATCGGCAGCCTCGGGGCCGCTGTCGTCGCTTGGCAGATTTTTTTTTTATTTTTACCGCGCGCAGAGGGATATTTCGCAATCCTCGGCTGAAAAATAAAAAATAAAAAAAAAAAAAGACAAAAAAATATCTCGTTGTACACTTCGAGAAGTGGAAAATTGAATATAAGCTACTTCGGAATACACGGAGGAGGAGAGCGAAGAACAAAAGAAGAACGAAGGGGCCAGCAAAATTGCTTCATCGTGACGCGAACGAAAATTTCCGAATTAAATTACACGTATGCGCGAGCTGACCTGCGCGGTAGCCCTCATCGACTCGCTCGATATTGCACCTGTACCCATGGTCGACGCCGGAAATGACGAAGCGTTTGGGGCTGGTCTGCACTGCCGCTTGTTAAGAAATAGAGGAATAATGTGCGTCCGAAAATGAGCGATAAGCCCACTACTGACTTGGCGAGAGCTTGTACAATAAAGAAACCGATAATAACGATGCTTTTATAAGGACAGCGCTAATTCACGTATAAAAGGAGCGTATACGCAAGCCACAAGGGAAAGTTAGCTTTCGCATTGCGAAAGACAAGAATTTCGCTTGCGTCTGCGGCGTAATTTCGGTTATAATACGCGCTTTAACGTGTGTACACTATAGGGGAAAGAATAAGGCATTGTTTGCAGTATCTATACAAACAGGCTGTCACTACCGACTCGACGATCATTAATTTTCACCCGAAGAAGACCTCGACCCATTTCTTCCATTTCAATCCTCTATTTTCCAGTGTATATATATATATATATAGAGAGAGAGAGAGAGAGAGTGAGAGAAAACATATTAGTAATGGTTATCTACCGGTTAAGTCAACTGAACTCGATTGCGATGATTTAGTAACGAGTCGCGAGAAAATATTGCTACAGTCAAGTTGTGTATTGTCAAGAGTATGCTTGGATTGAAATGAATTGTAATCTAATTTTTTGACAATAGCTTTTTTTGCATCCGTATACTGTTTGGAATGCTGTGGAGAAGGACTTGTTACTAAATACGCAATCGATAATGAATTGTATTTTCCAGCGTTGAATTTTCATTAAAATATTCTTTTGTTTCGTCACTATGTATTTACAACAATTAAGCCTGTAACCGTAAACAAACTTTTATATCCGCGCGTATACAGAAAACCTAACAAATATTCGTTGCGCAATCCGAACGCAAAATTCATTATTTTCCACTACTGCAAATGCAACCTCCGCACGGAACGTAAAATTCATCAATCGCATCGCGTTCAATTCTCCGTCAACTTGCGGTGAATCAAAATAAACGCACTCGATGAAAAAGAAAAGAAAAGAAAAGGAAAAAAATTCCCGAGCGCACACGCAAGCTCGCCGTATAATCTCGCTAGGAATGGACTGTAGCTCTTTTCTCGAACAGGACTACACGACTCGATAAACGGGCGAGCGTGCTGATCGGATGCGCGCGTACTTACGTGTAGCCCGCGGAGCTCCTCCGCGACAACAAAATCGCCGGGCGAGTGAAGCTCTGGAGGCTAATTTACGCGGAACTCTCTACAGCGCAGGGATCGGCTTTTCCGGCTGAATCTTTTTCTTTTTCCAAGCCTCAAGCTACATCTACGATTTCTCACGCGATGCCTGTCTCCGCGAGCTATCGGCTGGATTTTTTTATTCCGCGATCTTTCCCACTACGCGTGTACACGCTCTCTCTCTCTCTCTCTCTCTCTCACTTTTATTTATATACATACACGTGTGTATGTGTACGTTATGTAGACAAGGAAAAGTTGAAAGCAAGTATGGCTATTACTGCAACATTTACATATATATATACATGCCGGAGCCGAGAAACGCATGGCGCTAATGCGTAATAAATTATAAATTAAATACCCATGGCCGATAAATCAGCCTTAATTAAATGTAACGTATCACCTCGTCCATCAAGAATTCTTATATATAAATTGCTTTTTAATACCGAGCACTGCGAGCATTATTATTCATGAATTCGCGCGAGCATTGCGCGCTCGGAGAAACAATTATCGCTGTTGGCTAATTTGTTTCTCGCAAAACTGTACGTCTCGCGGGTGTAAACGGTGAATTTGCGAATACGATCCAGAGAAGGAGTGAAAGAAAGAAAACGACGATCTTTATAGGGAGAATAACATACCATTGCAGAGCGGCGAGATAAAAGAGCCAGGGTCCTGAGCGACGCGTATACATAATAATATCGGCGCGAAATTGCGGACAGGCTCGTGAAAAGAAATTCGGCCCTTCGAAAAGTAGTCACGCGACCCTGTGTATAGCGATGACGAAAAACGGAGTAAAAACAATTAAAGTCGAGCCGGAGCCAAAAGAATGAAATTCCTATTCTCATCCACGCGCAGTATATCTGTATATACGAAAACTAGTGGTTATAACGCACTGTGTGTGTGTGTGTGTGTGTGTGTGCGTGTGTTGATGATGATCGATGCACTCCTTGTCTAATCAGCCGTTCTAAAGAGAGCCCGAAGCTGCATATCGAATGGAATTTATGAGTCGGCTATTAAGGAATTTCGAAAATCCGCGGATAGTCTTTATAATATAGGCCTGTATGCGTACGGCATCGGAGGGTTAGATTTTTATTCGCGGTTCTTTCGAGCCATATTAGGTAAGTGGCGTATAATCATGGGTTACACCCGTCCGAAACGCTTCAAGCGTCAGGTGTAGTTTTCGAAGATGAAAAAAAAAAGATCGAAGCTGAAATTGCAATCGGAATGGAGGCGCGGTTAACGATATCATCCGTCGGAATTCGCATTAAACGTTTCTCGGTACGAATTTTCTCCCAATGACAGGCGTGAATGTATCGGATACGCCGGAAGATCTTCCTTTACAGACACTCACACACACAAACAGATATAATATATAGACACTAGGAATGACGAGATGATGAATATGATTATCCAAGTGGCGAAGCGACGAATCTCGAGCGCGTTTGAGCCACGGAGGCAAGAGTTGGAATTTCCTGCACGTATAGAGATTTTCGAAAAGCGTTTCTCCGAATGAAATTTTCAAGAGCCGCGTCTGCTGCCACCGCCGGTTGTATAATGACCGATAATGATGATGAAGAGAGGATAGTCGAGGTGTTGAACCAAAAGACTACTTATACGTATTCGCGCGTCCTTTATGCAGCCGCACGCGAGCTTTCGGAAAAAGTTTCGTCTAATTGAGACGCCGGCTGAGTTATATTATCGGAGCGAAGGGAAGAATGATGAAGAGAAAAACGCGCGGTAAAGGATTCGGTTTCGAGTTTTTCTCGGTGTTCGAGCGAGAGAAGCTTCGCCGACAAAGGCTTGAGTTATTTCACTTTAAGAGAGAACGCTTTGCGTATAGATTAAATGCTTTTATCCTTGTAGCGCGAGCGAGCGAGCGAGCGCGAGTTGCCAGGAGAGGGAGAGCGATTTTTCTCAAGGCAGTCTTCCTTATTACTACGGAGAGCATAGCTTTTTTCCTTTCTCCTCCGAAACACTGGTTTCGAGATAAAAATGGACAAGGTCGGTAAAGCAGACAACTGCCAGAAGCTCCTGGCAAACCGTTGGATAAAAGGATTCTCAGGCGTTTATACGGGTAATAAAACGCGCACGGCAGCCACCAAAGGAGGAGGCGAGAGAGCGAGAGAGAGAGAGAGAGAGAGATAGTGAGGGACGAGAAGAAGTAGGGGAGGCGCGAGGAGCTTCTCGCGTAAGAGCAAAGAAATTAATAGCCATAAAATATGAATAGAAATTAGCAGGTTCGGGGTGGCGTGACGCGTTTGCTCGCTCATTTCCTTTCGGCGCGTTGAAAAACAACAAAACAACGCAAAATACCCCAGCTCGCTCGAGCCTGTAATTTACTCGGCTGCCGCCGCGGCCGCTCAGTCATACTCTCTTTCTCTGCACTGCTCTCTTTCTCTCCTTCTTCGTCGACGTCGTCGTCGTCGTCGTCGTCGTCGTCGTCGTCGTCGTCGTCTTCTTCACCTTCCATCGCGTGTACGTGCGAGAGACGTACTTTCGAAAAGTGTGTGTGCGCGCGTAATCGGCACGGCCTTCGCGCGTGCCTGTGTGCATTTTCGAAGTCGGACACAGAGAGAGAGAGAGAGAGAGAGAGAGAGAGAGAGAGAGAGATGGATATAGATATAAGTTTCTGCGAATTTGAAGCAGTCCGTGTGTAAAGTGTAATACGCAGGTGCGGCACGGCGTACTTTGAAGTTCTTCTCTCGATATCGTATGATGAGACAATTTCTGTTCGATGGTCTTAATGTAAACTCGTCGTATTATGGAGCGCTCGATTCGCAAGGGTTTTTAAAGATGTAGTGATGTTTGAGAGCGAAGATTTTTTCATTCGAAAATTTAGAGTCGTTTTCTATTAATATTTTACTGAATTTTTATGAATCTGATTAATATTTTACTCTTAGACTATTGGAGTGAGATAAAGAAGTCTTTTGGGCTTCCATTATTTGTGCAGTGCTTGAGTTATTTCTAATCCAAATGAACTTTATAATATTCCACTCAAAGATTCGGAGCTTATAAACGAAGAAACCAAAGAAATTGTGCTATCACTACTTTCATTCTGAAAAAATAATTCTTTTAAGCACTTTTAAAAAGTTTTTCATTGTTCCATTCACTCCAAGCTTCGAGTGACTCGTGTATAGCCGCGAAAAGGAAACATCAATTTTCGCAATTGAACGAATACAAATCGCGGTATCTCAATATTTCAGTTACTTTAATTCATGGAATTCTTCGTACGAAACGTGAATATTTGAAAAGCAAATGCCAATCTATAAGTATCGCGATTACATCGAGCGAGACATTCTGTATATGAATAA